>NTHP01000404.1:279134-318416 GCA_003416845.1 Oplegnathus fasciatus | reverse complement strand
AAAAAAAAAAAAAAAAAAAGGATGAAAATGAGTTAGATTTCAAAAGATCATCCACAGTATACTGTCCATTTTGACAAAACCTTTTCATTTAACTAACTCATATATAACACAGAAAATTTTATGTGAAAAAGAATTAAAAATAGTTAACAAGATATATGGATTTGCTGTATTGTTCCTTACCCCAAATATTTCACTTTCACAGCATCACTGCTGTTGTCAAAAGTATTAGGTGTTCCTGACACATAAGAAGGTGGCTGGTCTACCAGCTTCAGTGCATCAAGGCAGTTATATAGCTGTATAGCTGCACTTTCTGATAGACTTGTTGCTGCACGCTCACTGTACAGACTGAGGCAAAGAAACACACACAAGTTTTAGACTTTAATCTGGGATTCCCAATGACATGAATCACATGTGCACACACACACAAACAATTTACCCTTGTATGAGTGAGGTGAAGAAGTTGGTATGGAAGTCGGATCAAGGACCTGTTTGGGCAGTTTGGTGAGACGCAGCTCAAGATTAGAGCAGAGTACTTTAGCCATACCCTCACGACCTTTGTCCACCAGGCGCCAAGTCTAGGTAAAAAGCCTTTTGTGCAATGCACATGTGTCCAGCAGTCCTGAAGGAGGAATAAGTTCAAGCAAAGTAAAACAAATAATAATAACAAATACATGTCAAATTCCTTTTGCAAAATGGATGAATACATTTATATTAGTTAGTACCTAACAGCATGTAACATATGTAATTGAACCTCTCACACCGAATTTGAAAAGGTAAATCATTTCATGCAATCAAATGTAGGTTTGGGAGAGAATGGTAAATGAAATATAAATCACACAGAATAAGCTGACAGATTTTAGACAGTTTTACTTATTGTTAGGACAGAGAAGTAAGTTTTCTCCCTGACAGTTTGCCTTACCATGACAAGGGACACGATAATGAGCAAATCAAAGGTAAATTAAGATTCTTTATCACAAGTTGCTGTAAAACAGTCGAAAAGTCTACAGCCAAACAAATGGCTCTGTGAAGCTCTGAGAGCACAATAGTGCTTTGAGCTAAAAGCTAATGTTAGCATGGACACATGCTAATTTGATTAGGCTAATGGCACATTTGTTTGATAATATGCAGCTTATAAACTGAAGCACAATATAAACTGAAATGGTAAGTGGTGTAAGGTGGCCCCTGCATTTTTACCTAATCGGTCTTAGGAGGCCCTGTGTCGTAATCTAGTCTACCTTTAATATTTCATTTGATACTATGTGTACTGTATATAGTGCCTATTCTTAACTAAATGTTTATCAACTTAGAACAAAATTTAGTTAGAGAACTCTGGGTGGCTGAATAGGGGCCCACAGCTCATTTTTGCCCAAGGGCAAATATTTTTATATTTATATCACAATATGGCAACTGTATGGAAAATTACAAACTGATGTTCAATTAAATGAACTGCTGTCTGCTGCTATGCTTTACATCGGACAAAACACAGGTGTAAAACAAAAGCTACAACAAGAGATTGTTACATGTTAGAAAATTGTTATAAAGACTACAATCCCCACAATTCACCGGGCCGGTTACGGCTTTGAGTGCGTGCCCTCGTAGCTGTGCAGACACTGCACTGTGCGATCGCGCAGCCGGCCTCGGCGTTGGTTAGAGGTAAGTTTTTATTACTTATTTTTAGGAAATCCTCTTACGGAATAGTGAATGGAAATCTGTGCGAAAACCTAAAGCGCTGGTTTCGTCTGACATTTGAACAAGTATAAGATAATATAAGTAGTCCAATTGGCTGCTCCTGCCCGGTTTAGGGCTAACGTTGGGCACGCCTATGTAGGGTAGCTGCTCCGGGGTTCCAGAGCTGTGTGCGCGGGCCCGGAGGAGGCATCAACACTTGGAGGAGACGGGGTATTTTTAGCAGCCGGTGAAAAGGCCAACGCCAGCCAGCCAGTTAGCTAACGCCCGGAAACATATTTAATCTGACGTCTAACATTAGCTGGCAGGGAGGCATGCTAGGTACATGAACTGTCTTTGCCAACTGAATCAACATTAGCAAACAAGGCAGCTCACAAGCTAGTAGCAGCTAGTTAGCTTGCCTTAACTAGCTAGCCAAACATGAGCTTTTCCATTTATTAACGCTACTCACTACGCTTATTTTGCTCCCCCCCTAGCTTTAGCTGTGTTTACGCGGGCCTGGCACTATTTATGTCGGGTCGGTATTTGTGGTATGTTGTTTGGACTTCACCGCTGATGTCCCGAGCTCTGAGATTGTTCCAGTAACAACAGTGTACCGTGATGTGGAAGCACATGACTTGTGCTGTCAGTGTCACCGAAGCGGAGAGACCACAGCGGCGTGTTCAGCGAAACCCGTCTGGGTCATTTGGAGTTAAAGTGGTTTTAATGGTTTCTTTTTCTCAGTATGGTGGTATGCATACACTTTTAGTGCACTGTAGTCAGACCTTTTTTTTTGTTGTTGTTTGTTTTGATTTTACATTGTGGTCAACATTAAGCACGAGGTGAGTTTTGACATAAAAAGTGAACTAGGAGAATACAGTTTTGTTTCAGGAGGAGATAAATGTATGTAATCCGGTTAGTATACAGCTATTTTGGCCTCTTTGACGCTTTTCTTTTGGTCTGTACAGTATGAAGGTATACACTGGATTTAGATATTGCATTCGTCTCAATATTGCTACATATGAATACTTACAATCAGTTGCCCAGGTTATAATGTTCATTTTTTGTTGAAACTGCTAATATTTTGACTCAATATTAGAAACACCTGACAGATCTCCCATAGGTGTTCATTTGGGTTGAGATCTGGTGACTGTGAGGGCCACACCATATGATTCACATAATTTCCATACTCTTTCAGCCAACCAACCTAGTGGTCTCATTGAAATGAATAAGGAGGCTGCTGGGGTTTGGGGGGGCATTTTGTCACCCATGTATTACGGTTTTTATTTTCTGGCTCCCCTTCTGTCTTGCTGACCCGCTCCCCTTCCATCTTCCCAGTGTGTGTTGCAGGGTGAGTCAGGATGGTGGACCAGCCTCTGTGGGAGCAGATAGGATCCAGCTTCGTGCAACACTACTACCAGATGTTTGACACTGACAGATCACAACTTGGATCCATATATGTGAGTGTGACTGAACCATGCTTTCATTCAGATGTCTCACCACAGGGCTGGGCTGCACTTGTGGATTAGCTTTTTATTTATGAATGCAACGCATATCTGCCCATGTCACTGAAGGCCAAGACTGCTTAAATAGGAGCGGCCTGTTTTTATGTGCTCTCTCTGGGTACACAGGTTTTAAGCAGTTTCCTTGATCAATAATAGATTCATCATTAACAGTTTATTAGATGCAGAATCTATTTTTCCCTTTTATTTACATTGTTTCATAGCACAACCCAAGTAAATTTCATGATAATGTTGTCACTCAAAATTGTTGTGCGTGCATGCTGCCACTCTGTCGGTATTCAACAAATGGTCAAACAAAGGGCTGTAGCCAACAGGAAACTTGGAAATTGTAATGGGATTTTCACTATTTTTGGACATTTTACAAACAAAACATGAAATGTTCTGAAAATTATCATTAGTTGCAGCCGTAAAGGTATTATTGAAGCCCAAATCATGCAGTGTATAGGGATGATTTATGAATATGAAAATGAGTCTACTATATGCTATGTTTATATTTATTATTTGAAAATATTAATGACAAAAAGAAAATGGGCCTGCTGATTGAATAAACAATTAAACAAGCCTCCTGCCTAAAAAGAGTAAGAAAATGATACTTTCTGTATTTTATTTCATTTTTATGCATCAAGTCATCTACATCAGAACATTATGTCCACAGTGCAACTAAGAAAAAATACAAAACATTGTCATGAATCAGTGTCATAATAACCCCTCAGTTTAAACCTCCTCACTTTGACTCTCAAAACTCCATGCATGTGTTTCTCTCATGTCAGTCTCAAACAAATAGGGCTTGAAGGGAGAAAAACGTTTTGTGATGTGCTTTGATAGACCTTTCATCTGCAAATAGCATCATCTGCAACTCATTCTTGTCTCCCAAACTCTCTCTGTCTCGCTCCACACAGATCGATGCGTCATGCCTTACGTGGGAAGGACAGCAGTTCCAGGGAAAAAGAGCAATTGTTGAGAAACTCACTGTGAGTTTATCTGGTAACTTACTGCTATATGCAGAGGTAACGTGTAACAGGTGGTGGGTGGCACAAGTGCACACAAGACACCAGGTTTCTCTGAGAAAACTGTAGTAACCTGGTTACTGTAAAGTCTGTGTATGCATGTGTTTACATCAGAGCACAACGGTGAAGTGAGAGGACAATTTTACTAACAGTCAACTGTTCAGTTGTTAGAAACCAACTTATTTGGACTTATAGAGGCTACTTTGTGTCAGTATCAATTTTAGTATCCTCACCTGCAGTGAAGATTATACTTATTATATATTATCAATATTATTTCTCAAGTTTTGATAAAAATACATACTTCAAGATAAATGAGTCTTTATGAGTTTTTATTTTCTTTCGATGTCTGATATACCTGTATTAATCTTGCTCTTGTGTATTTTTTCTCTATGTGTGTGTGCCAGAGTCTCCCCTTCACAAAAATAGCGCATAGTATAACAGCGCAGGACCACCAGCCAACTCCAGACTGTTGCATCTTGAGTATGGTTGTAGGACAGCTAAAAGTAAGTAGCGCTATCATTCACACCTTATTTTAGAGCATGTCATCTGTTTTACAGTCAAATCATCACACATTGAATCCTAAAGCAAATAAGGTTATTCATGTACGCACCTGCGTTTTAAATGATTTCTGTTACCATACTATCAAATCACCTTATCGGGATGTAATTACTGTTGTTTCATGTAATAGGAGAATTTATGACGAAGCAACATCTTGTTTACTGTCATGAAATTTTAGTGCATGTGTAAAGAATGAAGAAAAAGTATTGCAGATATACTGTATATACTTACTCGGATGCTTGACATGCCCAGAAAAGCACCCGTCAATGTGGTGCTTCTGACACCTCAATATGCCTGAGATAATGTCCATCTGCACACAAGTGGTGAATCCTTTGTACAACACAGGCTAGCAGAGCTACACCAACTCCTCATATCTTGGCTTACTTAATATCTTAGCTCTCATTTCAGTTCCCAGATTTTTGCATTACTGTCAAAGTGATTAGATCATATTTCTAGCTGTTTCTAACAACACACAAGTACAGAATACAGAGTCTTGGCAGTTGTTATCAGTACCAACAGTCCTTCTGTTCTTCTTCTCTTGCTGAATGGGGTAGAAATATGTGCAGAAAAACATGGGGTGACAGGCAAACTATCAAGGTTCCTTCAAAAAGTCCTCCACCGATTTAGCATTGCACACCTATCTGGGTCCTTCTCAATACATGGTGCCTGCATTACCCACAATGCAATGTGTCCACCAACAGTTCACTCTGAGATTTGGGTATGTTAGGCTATTAGCGGTTAATGTAGCCTGAAGCGAGAGATGAGGAGTGGGCTCCAGAGGTCTGATAAGCTCACATCTTTCTAACTCCACACCCCCAGATTTTCTTCATTTTCAAACTTGTAGTGTTTTCAGCCCCAGCCGATGCTGACTCATGCTGACTCAAGTGACATCACTTGATGCAGTTTATCAGGTTTTATGCAGCTCCCTCTGGAGCCAAATATGGCTTTATACAACTTTTTTTTTTTTTTTTACATACGTAGTACAACTCCCTGAGACCTGTAAACAGATTTTGATGTGGAATTCCCCTTTCAGTGTCCATATGATGGCTGCTTCAGTGAGTATCTCCAGCATGTGCTCAGGATTGACTTGTACTTCTGCCCAGGTGCCTCTTTTCCTGCAGTCCATCTTCAGGGAAACCTTAAGCTAGGCAGGTTTTTTCTTTACTGGATTCCCAATTAGCAACCATTGTTAGTTGGCTTTGCAAATGTTTTGAGGAAGGAAATGCATTTAACATGTTTGTTAGACCTGAATGGTACACACAATGGCCCTCATTTATCAATCTAGCGTAGAAACCAGCGCAGATCTGAGTGCAGAAATCATCTTACGACAGGGTTCACGTGTGATTCATGAAACGTTCGTATCTCGCCAATCCCAGCGTAAGAATAATCGGACGTTGATAAATGTGGCGGCTGAAAACAATCGTCATTTAAATATCACGCCCCTATATATTCTCTGTTTAGACGCCTCGCCCCTTGAGTTTACGACAGAGAGAAACGTAATCCAGCCATCAGCCTTCTCCGACCTGGAGATAGAAACGCTAACGTCACAAGTTCAATTAAACAACCAGTTTTACTTGGCAGCCTGAAAAGTGGCATCAAACGAAGTCGGAAGAATGCTGTATTGAATGAAATCACTGCTGCAGTCAATCAAACTCCAGCTGATGTTTGAATATTTATTTTATACATCCGTGATATGTATAGTCTATAAATTAATCTTTTATCAAAAACTGTTAACCCCGTAAATTGCAAACAATTTGAAAATACCTATTTATGTTAGGGATATATGACACATAGTTGTTATTTTGCCACAGGCTACATATTTATAAATGATGAATATGTGTCTGTATATGCTTAGATGCCAGTCAGAATGGTCTTAACAATCCTCCGACAGATTTACTACGCTGCACCGCAAGTCCATGCTCTCTCGAAAACTTGCGTACACGAGTTGAGACTTGACGTGAGATTTGATCGTTGCCTCCGCTCACGTCCATATTGATAAATGCCGAGCTTTGTGTGGAAATGACCGTACGCCCAGTTTTCTGTCGTACGTTCGTTTCATAAATGAGGGCCAATATGTTTTGGTGACACTGAATGTAAACAGGAGCTTTGTTTACATGAAAACTCACAGGGCACCTGTAAGCTAAACTAATTAGTTGTAGCCTTGATTGGAGCTGCCGGCTACTCATTTCTTCCAAAACACCCACCCTACCTTAAAGAGGGTGGGCTTTCAATTTTGGGTTTGTAGCCTCCAACTCCAACCTGTGGGTGACGTTGTTCGCATTATTTTCTCAGACTTGACTCAGAAGTAATGACATAACTGTTTCCACTGGTTGAATGGTACTCCCCACAACTAGTATACTGACTTTTGATGTGTGCAACTGCAACTGCTTTGTCCTGAACCCCAGCCTTTTCTGTTTGTGTGTGTGTTTGCAGGCAGATGACGACCCCATCATGGGTTTCCATCAGAGTTTCATCCTGAAGAACATTAACGATGCATGGGTGTGCACCAATGACATGTTCAGGCTGGCCATTCACAACTTTGGCTAACCCCCCTCCCCACTCTGGTGGGCAGGGGCAGCCATAGAGAAGGGCACCGTGTGATGAAGTATGGAGGGAGGGGAGGGAGGATTTGAGGATGGAGAGAAGAGAGAACACTCATTCCTCCCTCCTGCTGTCTCATTTACGCTTGTTTGACAAACAAGCAAACACCGGATTCTAGATGTCAATCACTGAACCTCATCCAGGTGGGTTTTCAGACCACCCCAGCCAGTAGAACTGCGACGTGTTTCTTTGCTGAGAGCCGGCCGACCAATCAGATGCCCCTGTCTGCCACTCCGCTGATCTGCATGACGCTGGGAGCCCCCCCATTACAATATCTACACTCAAGCCACCAGAAAGACAAACAGCTGACTGACACCATTAACTCATAGTCTGCTCTGCTCTTCACCCTTCTTTACTTAAGTCTAACCCATTCTACTCTACTGTTGACTCCACTGCTGTCGACTCAGTTCTGTTAGCACTGTTGTTGACTGGTTTGTAGATCCATGTTCAGGTTCAGTTGGATTCTTCAGTTCCGACTTCTTGTGTTGTAAATTGTTTTTAGAGGCCACTTGTGTGTTGCCTTAGTGTGTTTAACTGAATTTTATCTTCCTTTATACAATTGTTTACTTTGCCATGATTCACTCTCTCATGCCAGGTTTTGCTCTCGCAAACCAAAGAATCATGGAGGACATCAAGTGTGACCTTGCTGTGTGATTGGCTCTGACCCTGCATCTCTCTCTCTCTCTCTCTCTCTCTCTCTCTCTCTCCCCCTCCCCCCCTTTCTCCCCCTCTCTCTCTCACACACACACACACACACACACACATGTCTGGCAGTTAACATGGACTACAGCCACGATAGACAATAAAACCTGGACTTTTTTCTTAATCGTGTGGCCTTGTCTCTCCATGTCATTCTCTATGGCTGATTGCTTTCCCAATCCTTCATTTATCTCTCCACAGTAGGTCTTCATACAAGTGTTGTCTTTAAGTGGATATTATTTTTGCAAATTAGCTGGAAAAATGTTTATATTTATGATCCAGTTGATTTACAAATAAATGCACACGTCAGCCATAGGTCCACTGGATTGTAATTGGGCCGATACTGACCTTAAGTGGATTGTGTGTCGGCCAGATATGACCGATCCACATAAACACAGTTTGTTGGTGTTATAGTCATCTGTCTTTCCGTTACATTGGTTACATTTATAAGTCACGACAGGCTGATACAGGTTTTAAATTGTGGAAAAAGAAAGCACTGGTACTGGATCGTCGTTTTGTATCGGCAGATATCATGAGTCGAGGTACCAGGAGAGAAAAAGTTGAACTGGTGAATCTCTAGTCAGCCATATCTGTAGCCAGATATTTTAAAAGGTTACCAGTGTTTATCCTCTATAGCTGTTGCCACTGCAAAGTATGTTTGTGTAGTAGGTTTTTCTCTGAGTGTTACACAAGTTCAAGTAGTACCACAAGAGTATTACTAGAGGCTGCATGACACAAGTCAAAGATCTTATTGTATGGGGCATAAATGTTTCACAGTCATCAAAATGACGCATGTGTTGATTTATTGAACCAATCACTTCCTGAAAAAGTGCAGCAGCACTTTGCTGATGCAGTTGCGCACTGACTTCTCCGTGTTGACTGCATCAGTTACATTTGTACAATTTCAGTGAGTTAGTGAGTGCAGGACACCAGACTGCTGCAGGTCTGGAAGTAGGAGCCAGTCACCTGACATGCTCATGAGTCAGGACCTATATATAGAGTGTGGAGTGTGCCCACTGAATAAATAATAGGTTTTCAGTTTTTAATAATAGTTAATAAATTCATTAACTAAAATAGCAATACATGATTTCATCAAATTTGTATTGAAATCATGCCATTTAAAAAATCAGATACATTTGCTGAGGATCTTCGATGTCCCAAGAATACGATTTGTAATGGTTTTCACCACTTAACCTTTCCATAAGTACCACTGTCATGTGAAAAAATTCCATTCGTACACAAGGTATACTCTATGTGTGTGTAGGTTAAACCAAAATGACCAGTAAAGAAAAAGTAAGGGAGCATAAATCTTTGATAAAATATATAACTGCACCTATTGCAAGACATTTCATTGAAGAAACACTTTCTATCAAAGATGGGGATACAAAAATGTAGTAGCATTTAGGCTTGGATATAATAGCGCAATACTATGCCACCAGGAGGCCTCAGTGAGGAGTCTTTCTGCAGTCAAAATGACCAGCTTGTTTTTGTGTGCGAACCACTTTGCTTCTATTAGGACATTTTTGGACATTATGAATAATATGAATGATTACATCAAATTTCATGATAACAGTAGGTTGAGTTTAATAATCTTTCAATGTATTGGTTCATGTATATTTATGAATGTATTCATGTAATTGTCATAAAGTCTTTATTTTATACTGGCCATTTTCCAGTTATAATCTGAGAGTAGGAACCAGAAAAGTGTCATTTGTTCCGAGCTGCCGCCTTGATGGCTTTAAAGAATGGGCCTCTCCTCAGACAAAGCTTGGAAAAAGGCGCCCCTAACCCCCCCTTAGTTTACTTGCTTAGTTTCACTCAATTCCTGGATGCCTATGTGATCATGATTATGTTATTTAATCCCATAGACGCTCAACAATTTAGCCAAGACATCCTAATATTGTTGTTTGATATAACTTCAGACTACACCAAATAGGCTACATAAAAAAGGTCTGTCCTAAGGCGTTTATTAGTTTCTGACTCTGGGAAAGTGGGAAAAACAGTAAAATTCCCCAAAACTACTGTATCTCTGAACTATCTCTTCAACCAAATCATACATATTTAGGCTATTCTATGTGATCTCCTTTTGATAACTAATGCAGGCCTAATAACTAATGTGATTTTTTTCACTTCCATTAACTGAGCCTCCCCTGAAACTGTCTGGAGCCCCCCCAGGGGAGGCCCACCTCTAAGGGATTTTGTCAAAATAGAAAAAAGTGTCTGTCCAGTTGGATTTTTGTGGATAAATTATGAAGCTGCTGGTCAAATTAAGGAGCAAAGGAGAAATACAAAAAAAAAAGGAGAAAAGGAGAAAAACAATTTAAGTTACCCACTGTGGATGGCGACATTATGCCTTGTAGTGTGCAGTATGTCTGAGCCTCATCAAAGGTTGAGGTAGGAACCAATGACCTGACAAAGACGCGAGTCGGAGCCTGCGGCGCGTACATAACGGAAGTTTAGACGGTTGCTCTGGGTGAACGAAGGGAACACTGACAGCATCGCATCAAACAAGAAATCATTCTCTCCCCCTAAATTAACCCAGCCTCCCCTTTCCCTCACACATGGCGTCCAGTTCTAATATAGATATTGAGGGTGCGACCCAGCATCTCCGGGACATCCTCAAGCTCGACCGTCCCGGGAACAGCACCGGTAAGTTGGACCGGGAATGAAAAGCGGCTGCGGTATTTTAGGCCGCAGAAGCTAATGGAATGCTAGCTAGCGAGCTAAAGTGGTACCTAGCTGGCTAACTTGAGTTGGTTTAGCGCGTTGCTGGACTGGAGTAAAGTTAGCTCAACAGCAGTTTCACTATCTGTTCACTAAAGGCACCCCATCTCGTTGAAGCACAGTTTGGATGTTAGTTAATTTACACATGTATTTTCTCACTAATTTCCGCAGAGCAACGAATGTGTTGAGGTTCGCCGTAACTGCGTCGGAAAGGTCTCTAGTATTTTATCGTCCCCGGTGTTAGCTACGTTACTAGCTAGCTCATGTCTCAGTCTATTTACTGGTGTAGGACAGATTGGTCTTTTGCTGCCAAGCGACGGAAAAGTAGTTTCGTTTATTCGAAATTATCTCTTGGCACCTGCTCATTTGTGGCGTCAAAGCAATCAGTTTAGGTGTGTCGCGTCGTTTAGCCAGAGTAATTTTACTGCTATCAAGAATTAACGTTAGCTTGAGCCTTCATAACTGCGTAGAAGGTCGGTGTTGTTGGCTAATTTGGATACGCTCATCACAGGTTTGCTTGTGCTACATTCAGCTTAGTAATACTCGCTTATTTAGAAATTCACTGTCAGGATGATCGAGTATTGTAACGAAGACACTGCCGGCCTTAGAGAAAAAGAAAACACAGGTGTCCTGAAGTGTAGACTCAGTCCTGCTCCAGAGTGTCCTCCTGTGTTTAAGTTATTTACCTTTTTGGTTTGCAATATTTTGCTGTATTTCAACAAACACTAGTACACGATATTCACATACACATGTTTATGTGGTTATAGAGTGTGGAGGAGCAGAAACATTTGATACATATACAAATATATACACAAAAACACATATATAAGGAAAGTCATTTTTTATTTTCCCATTATGTGATTTAAGTTGTGGGGTACTTTTTTCAAGCCACATGTAAGATTGAATCAACATTACAGCCTTCTGTTATATTCAGTTTTAAGCCCCTCGAACCGGATTGATATTCCCAGTTTATTGATATATATATTTATTGTTCTATTACCATGTCTTTTACAGGAAGTGGTTCTGCAATAATTGAGGATCTAGTGCTGGAAAATGATGTGACCTTCTTTACCAGTAGCCTTGTCAAAATATTTAATGTATTATTATTATTTTTGATATTAGAACAATTCAATTCTTAGTGGTTATTTAGTTTATTTTGTGTCAAATGATTTATAGTTGCAAACTACTCAAATGACTTTCTTGATGCCTATAGGTCTTTTTCACAGCAGGCATTTTGACTTTTACAGGTGAGGAACAGGTGTAATTAATTTAACATTAATCATGGCCCTGTTGTGCCCCAGTATGTAATGGCTGTGAGCCAGCGTGCACATAAGCAGGACTTTCTGGTGAATGCAAATTGAATGGATTCATTATTAAAGTTGATAGTTCCACCTGTGGTTTTCCTGCTCCGTTGTATCAAAATGCGTGTGAAGAAGGTATTCTGCTACAGAAAGAAGGGGATTGATTGGTAACTGCAAGGGAGAACTGCAGACACCATTCTCCTCATTGTAAAAGCATATTAACAGGTATGAAGAAGGAGCCTTTTCACTAGTAATTTGTCTGTTCAAATAATTCAATATATTAAGTAAAACTAAACAATTTAATAACACTAACATTTATAATATTGTCAAATTGAATAATTTGATAAGGATAATGGTGACATGATTTTTCCTATGGAAGATCCTTTTGTATTACAGAACCACCTCCTGTTTTTTGAGTTTATTTACTGAGGAGTATGCCAAATATTTCATTGCCCTATCCCTGGAATATCAATATCATCAGAATGAGTCTTTACGAATATAAGATAGTTGGAAATTCTGCCTTTCTGATGAGTAAAACTGACTGAAAATGTGAGTTTTGAAACACCAATTTTTTTTTAAAGTTTATAGTCTATTTCTTTAACACTTCTGTGCCCAAGCTACATGATTATGTATTGTGCTGTGAGCGCTATCAAAATAATGCAGTAAGAAATCTCCAGAACAAACATTACCTCTTTGCAGGCTTTGAAGTCGCATCTTTGTACAGTGTATCCCAACATAACCCCTGCATTCAATGGCTTTCCTCAGATGCACAGTCGAGTGAAGGTCCAAGAATGCCATCTTTTAATGGAGAGCTGAATGGGTTATTGGGAGCTGCAGGCCTTCTAGGAAGCACTGATAGGTCAACCATGTCAGAATCTACCAGGCCGATCTCCACAGACATCAGCACCGCTCAGGAGACACAGATAATGTGAGTGGGTTCTTTGAATCTGTCACTTGCGCAACTTTGCAGTTAGGCACATAGAGATGCCTCTCTTCTATTTGAATTTTATAATCAATAAATGCAGTATATTTTTGGAAGTACTTTATGTTTTTAAGAAACTGAATCCATGTTGAACTTAAATTTATATGTGCTGCAATTTCAGCTGCCTTTCTGGTGATGATGGCTCCACCTGTATCCCCATCACCTCCAACAGTGTGGAGATTGTGGCGAGTCAAGATTCCAGCATCAACAGCAAGGCTCGTGGCAGCAACAAGGTAAAAAGCCAAATCATCAACAACAAAATAGTACTGTCCATTAAGTGTATAAGTCAGCAAGACAGAAAGGTTGAAACCCACAATACCAGCAATGTAAGACAGTCGAGCTGGTCATGATGACGTGACACAGTTAAGAGTTTGCTTTTGTACAAGTGACAAGTTACTGTGCGCTTTGGAAATTCATATCCCTGAATCCCTAAAAAAAGGAGGAAGACTTGATTTTTAACTGAATATTATCACAGAAATAAACGTTTTTATGAGTTTAGTGCTTCATTTTGAATGGTTTGGGTTTAGCTCCTGAAGACCACAGCCTCGTGGTTAAAACATCATTGTGGACTTTGTTCAGAGAGTATGAATTCATTTTGAATGGTGAATTTGTTTTTCATTCAGGTGAAGATTCAACCTGTTGCCAAGTACGACTGGGAACACAAGTATTATTATGGCAGACTGATAGCCGTGTCCAACTCCTTCCTGGCCTATGCCATCAGAGGTGAGAGTCCTGGAGTGCCTGTTATTTCCACCATCAACTGACATAAATATCAAATAGCACCTGAGATGTTATAGATCAACAAGAACTGCTACAGAAAATTGTGTTAATAATACAATGCTTTCATTTAAAGCAGTTGAAAAAACTTTTATTCAGTGTACATACCTGATGGCTGTTTTTCAAGTATTTGAATTAAAGCTGTCATAAAAAATCAGAATACAGTGTATAAACATCACATTTTCCCTCTCACCTGTGGTGGTGGTGTCTAGCAATGTTGATACAGTGGAGGTGCTCACAACATCAAAAGAAGCAAATACAACAGAAAGATGTCTTTGCAGAAACAGTGTCTCTGTTAGTCTGGATAATACCCACATCGCCATCTAAAGTTTTCATAGGACATTTCTAATGAAAACTGGTGTGTTTGTGTGTGTGTGTATGAGGGCCACAGGCCGAGTTTAGATTCCTCTAAGTATTATCCCATTCCCTTAAAGAGATATTTTCATTATCACATGATCAGATGCTACCTGTAGTTGTATAGTATCTGATCTGAGATGGTGTAGTTGCTCAAATGAATAGAGTGCTGTGATACTCAGGCTCCTTGGTTTATCTGCTTTGTTAAAATAAACATCTCCTCTCTCAGGAGCCAACAACCATGCAATGATTCGTGTCCTGAGTGTGGGTTTTGCTGAGCGCTCCCTGCTAAAGGGCTTCACTGGAGCCGTCACAGATCTGGCTTTTGCCCATCTCGACTCCTCCCTGTTGGGTTGTGTAGATGAAGCGGGCAACCTGATGGTCTGGCAGCTCACCTGCACTGGAAGCAAGATACTGTATCCTGACATGTGGGAGAAACTGAAAAAGAGTGTGTAGGAGGATGTGCAGCTCTATCTGTGTGTCTGTAGAGTGTTACTGCTTGTCTTTGCACTGTTTATTTCATCTTGTTTATGTGTGTACTTTTAAGCGCAAATAATCACTCACAGCAGACCAAACTGTCTTGTGATTTTACACAAACCCCTGAGATATCACAGCCTACTTTAGCTTAGTAATAATGGAAACAAATCAGTCGAGAAATTGTCTTTTTTTTTTCAGTTTCCTTAACCCGTCCTCCCTACAGTGATCAGGTGGTGGTGCATATACGACGGCCAGAGGACACACCCCTGAACTCCCACCGTCGCCTCATCTGGTGTCCGTTCATCCAGGACGACAATGAGGAGAACCAGGATGACACCAGCCAGACCTTAGCCCTTCTACATGAAGACAGGGTATCAGTGCTTTTAGAATTTGTAACTTGAAACATTGTTCTTAAACAATGCAATCAAACAGTCAAAATGTGCACATGCCTGAAAAGAATATATTTGTATAAACATCTCCACTAATACTGTAGTTAAGAAATAATGTGTATATGCAGCCTAATTTGAACTTACACATAGGGGAATGATCCCATAGTCATGGATAAGGAATGATCATACAAACATGCAATGATTTTTACTTTACAAAGAAGAACAAACCCTGGTATCAGATCAATACTCCCTGTGTTTAGGTATCAGAATTGTATCAGGAGACAGAAAAGTGGGAACTTTGCATCCCTAATTTTGTCCTCCTCTCTATCTAGGCTGAGGTGTGGGACCTGGAAGTCTTGAGAGCCAACAACAGCAGTTGGCCCGTTGATGCCACAGACCTAAAAGACGGCCTCATCACAATCAAGGGACATACCCAGGTAGGGGTCAGGATAAAACAGGAATGTAAGAATTCTTGCAGATTGTTGAATAGTATCGAACCAGTCAAGTATTCATCCAATGCAGTACATTTACATGATGATTTTCTGCTTGTGTCCTTCTATGAAATGTGGACCATATTCATTACTAGAGATGTCAGATATTTAAGTAAAACAAGAAGTACGAAGTGGTATTCTGTATGATTTTGGGTTTGTTACATAGATTCCTTGCAGTATCACAATCAATACTGCATGTATGTTGTTTCATATCTGCCCCTCCAGCGAGTCAGTGAAGGGGCCCTGTCTCCAGATGGAACTGTGTTAGCCACAGCCAGCCATGATGGATACATCAAGTTCTGGCAGATATACATAGAAGGGGGACAGGACAAGCCAAGGTAAACAAGGAGGGTGTTTTTTTTTTAAATGAACACTGATGTACCCTCTCATTTACTTTTACACTTTATCATTTAAATGTAAATTCTTTTCACCCAAAAGAAGAGGTCCATGATGTAGTCTGTCACCTACTGACTTTTTGTGTGTGTTTTTCCCTCTCTTTTACTCTGTGGTTGTGGTGTTCTTCCTATCTTTTCTTTACTCTCTGTTGTCCAGATGTCTTCATGAATTGCGGCCTCACGGAGGACGTCCCCTCTCCTGCCTTCTTTTCTGTGACAACCACAAGAGACAGGACCCCGAGTTAGTATACATGCAACTTTCAGGGAAAATTGTGACATCCATATATTAATCTGAGGCTGTTGCTGTTTGTATTTTAGTTGGTTTACATTCTTTCTCTCCTCTCCTTCATCACCTCTGGTCCCTTCTGCTGTGCTCCTTCTAGGGTTCCTTTCTGGCGGTTCCTGATAACTGGAGCAGATCAGAACCAGGAGTTGAAAATGTGGTGCACTGTTTCCTGGACCTGTTTACAGACCATCAGGTTATTGCTTTACTCCATCATTAACCGTCCAAATTTAGTTCTAGTTCTTTGTTTGTAGATGATTATTCCTGCTATCCGAAGCTCATCCCATTGATTTACGCTGGTGTTTAAGAGCACAATATTTGAAGATGCTAATGGTGGTGTTTTTTCATTTTTTAGGTTTTCTCCAGATCTGTTTAACTCATCAGTTCTGCCAAGTCTGAAGGCCAGTCTGGACCTCTCTGCTGAGTATCTCATCCTCACTGACGTACAGAGGAAGGTCAGCACAATGTTGTCAGCTGTGTGGTTGAAGTCATGTTCACAAAGAATTGTCTTATCAAATACTGTTGCTCAACTGCTTATTTTGTTCCTTAATAATTCCTTAAATTTTAAACATTTTCTTATCACTTTTCAATCACTAAGTGTTTATCTTCAGATTAATACTGTAGGTCAATTGAGTGACATTAAGATACGTAAACACTAATTATATCAAATTAAATTAAATCTCGGACTATGCCACACCTGAGAGAGCCCGTTTGAGTTAATCTTGTTTAAAAGGCCACTCTTTCTAGAACTACAGCTACTCTGTGTGTGAAACTGGCCCATTATTTTTGAAGTGTTGGACTTAAATCTGGACCAAACCATTTTCCTTGCTAGCCACATGACCACTTTATCCCTTGCCGAGCTTCATATTTCGCTGATGTCATTCTTTGCCAGGTTCTATATGTGATGGAGCTGCGGCAGGACCTGGAGAAAGGCAAGGCCACTTTCACAGCGGTATCAGAGTTCCTGCTGACCCACCCTGTGCTCAGCTTTGGAGTCCGGGAAGTTGCCCACAGCCGATTGAGACACACAGAGGTCCTCCCTGCGGAGGAGGAGAGTGAGAGCCTGACAACAGGTGCTCACACACACACACACACACACAAACACACACTTGCATCACAATAAGCAAATGGCTCTTTTCACTCCTGCAGTCTTTGTATCCCTGTTACCATATTTTTTTTTCTATCAGTATATGGCATGCATAAATTCCAAGGGCCGCCACACACACACACACATCATTTATTTGCTTTCAGCTGTCATTTGGTGATATTTTCTTTTGGGGAACACTGCTGAATTAAAGGGGGACATTAAATATGTAGCAGTATTGATTCTACTTAACACAGCATTACTTTTTGTGTATTTTCTTCCAGAGGGCACTCAAGGACCCACAGAGTCCAAGTCTGGGATCCAAATTAAACTCTACTGTGTTCACACCAAGTACGTTTCCTCCCACTGTGTGATGTCATATTTGCTTGAGTGGAATGGATTAAAGTTTTACTGCCCCCAGGGGCAGTTGACTTGCAGACAGTCAATAATAATGAATGCCAAATTACCAAAGACTAGATTTTTATTTCTAATAGTCAACTGAATTACCATGTTTGAAATTTCGAGGGGCACACAGCAGGTCCACACACCGCATTTATGTAATTGTGGAGTCTGGTGCGAGAAGCTTGCAACTTAAATTTGTGTGTTTGTGTTTGTTTTCAGGAGTCTGCAGGATGTCCAGATCTGGTTTCAGCCCAACGTGGGTTCTAGCTCTAGCTCTGCAGTATTCCTGCCCCATTCTGATTCTCAGGATGGTTTTGGTAAGTCACGGTGCCAAGAATCCAAAATAAAGCAGACGCGAAGGACAAATCCCAATCCATGGAGATGATGCATCTTTTCTTCTCACTGTGTACATTTGTGAACATCTGTGAACTGCTGAATATTATTGACGTTTACTCAACAGGTATGTAGCTAAATAGCTGACTGATCTTGCATATTAAAAGTGTAACTCAGTCATTTAGTAATTTCTAGCGAGAAAGCTGAACAAAGGCACAATTGACCAGTTTAAGCAAATTGACTTGAACTAGAAGGAAAATATGTTTACACTATTAGTGTTCTTTACCTTTTATGATAAAGCTTTTCTCTTCCACTCCAGCTCTCCTCTTGCTCCCTCTCTGATCTTCCCTTTTCATTTTGCTGTCTCCTCTCTTCCATCCTTTGCTTTGGGTTTTGACCTTAAATTTTACACAATGCGTCGGTGCAAAAATTCTGGAGAAATCCTGGATTGTGAATTCTGTGATGCTGTGAAGACGTGTTGATTTCTTTGCTCTACATGTTTCATATAGCACTTTTTGTTTGTGCTTTCTTTGTATGTCAAATATTGCCACATAAATGAAGTACTCTGTACATTTTGTGCGTCCAGCAGGGTTTTCAGACCATCTCACTGACCAGAGCTCTGACAAGGAGTCAGGAAGTGGCTCCCAGACAGACCTAAGGAAGATCCCATCACTTCCTGCTCCCAATGACTTCCTGTCAAACGCGGGCCCCGGCAGCGGGACAATGCCCAAGCTGATGACTCCCGATGCCTTTATGACACCAAGCACTTCGGTAGGAACACTCACAAGCCTAGTATACTGCTACCCTCTAGCCTTCATGAATGGTGTAGGCAGTCTGGGTGATGTCTGAGTTTCACTCCAGCATGATGTTTACAAAAACACTGAAGCATGGTGTTCATTTGCTGGAGCTGAAAGCATTATTTTATTTGTCGCCTTGCAACATCTCGCCCCAAGAATAGCACCTCTTCCCACGTATCGTTTGAGTGCTGCTACTGGCACTCAGCAGACACAAGCCCATAACCCTGTTAATACACAGTCTATACAAACTGAAGACTTACTTTATCTTTGGCTGTTTGGCTGTCTGCGTGGTACTTTCATGTAAACTCAAAGATAAAGTAAGTCTTCAGTTTCATCCATGTGTGAAGTGAGAGGCAGGGAGATGACGGGAATGATGAGATTTGTAATATTAATAGACAAACAGTTCTCTCTGATAATTTTCGTCATTAATGTGACTGTCATGAGAATTTGTTTGTGATGTGATCCATCCCAGTTATCTGTATGTTGCTTTATTTTTGATCAGTTTGAGATTTCATGTGATTTTCTGCAAACTGTTAACTGACAAACATCAGACGGCATGGCAAGGAAAATATTGCAGGATATAAATGCAGCAACAGTGGTTTTTTTTAGATAGCTGTTTTTGTCACCCTGCAGGTACCGGCATCTCCTGGCAGCAGCGCCAGCAGTCTGACCATCGTGACAGCTATCAGCAGCAACTCTGACTCAACTAACAGGTGAGCTTTTCTATGCAGTTTAGAAGGGATAAGATCGTAACAAAGTGATAAGTAGTGACCAGCGTCTGTAGTACAGTAGAATCTCTCGACTGAAATTTGGATAATGTGGTAATGTGAAAATATTTTTATCACCTGTGTCCTTACTGTATGCAGTTGTTACGTTCACAACAATGCACAATTCCAACTATTTTAATTGTTAAACTTCTTCAGTGCTGATCAGCTCAGATTATTCCAGTTACGTAGACAGAATTTACTGAGTACGATTTTTCCTCTTAGGCTATTTTCTTTGGTGTTAACAATGGTATGTTTGACTGTTTATTATGTGCCATTTCAACATGTCAGGTTCTGTCTTCCTCCATTACTTTTACATACAGACTCTGTTTATCACCAATAGATTAACATATTCACATAATCTCTTTCTCTTCTGGTCACACATGTGAACATGTATCCCTGAATGCATTATGTCTGTGTTACTTTGTGCAGAGCTATAGACGATGTCAGTCAGAGTCCTAACAGAGCAGAGAACAACAACAGCAGCAGCAGCAGCAGTCTGGCACTCTCCACCTCCACCAGCAGCCCAAGAGCTGCTTCTGCTGTACTGCTGCCTGGCCTGGAGAACCTACCGGTAGGACCTGACACTCCTACTGCTACCAGCTTAATACTCGTAATGCTCTGAATGGCATGATCTTGTTTTCATTACACTCATCATTTCCATCTCCAGGCTTTAGCGTCCCCTAGTGGTCCTCTCGCACTCGACAGCCCTCAGGTTCTGGATTCTCCCCTCCTGCCACCGCTAGCCTCTCCGACCAGGGCCCGCTCCCCTGACGTCATCTCCTCAGCCTCCACAGCCATGTCCCAGGACATGCCAGAGATTGCCTCCCAGACCCTGCAGCTTCAGCGTGGACTAGTGTCCAGCTTGGAGCCCTTACCTCTTTCTGCTCTCCAGACAGACAGCATGGCCTCTGCTGCATCTGCCCTGCACCTACTCACCTCACCACGCACGGCCAACAACAACAGGTACGTTGATTACAAGCAATGATAACGTTACTTTAACACAAATGAGTGCTGACTTAATGTTCACCGTGAATACACAACTCTGAAGCTTTCAGCAAGGTATAAAAATCCATTCTCAAACAAGCATGCATTCAAAAATATTCACTAGTTATTTAAAGC
The DNA here is from genome assembly GCA_003416845.1 of Oplegnathus fasciatus. Lineage (NCBI taxonomy): Eukaryota > Metazoa > Chordata > Actinopteri > Centrarchiformes > Oplegnathidae > Oplegnathus > Oplegnathus fasciatus. The sequence goes on along the minus strand of NTHP01000404.1, from coordinate 297,688 downwards.
ATATGGATATTCTGGGAGACAAACTTAAAAAAACACCAGTATGGGCCTTTAAATTAACACAACTACTCTATTTTCTGTCTCAGCCTCTTGCCCCTCGAACTCGGAGGTGCAGATGGACCAATGGGTGGGGCAGTAGAGTCAGAGCCCAGACTCAGCCATACCCCATCTCTACTTGAGAACGCCTTATCACAGGAGAACCCTGGGGTTGGAGGAGGGTCCTCAGATGGTAGCGTCAGCCACACACCTTGGCCCGCTGCGCCTGACATCACTAGAGAAACCAGGAACAGTCTCAGGGACAATGGTCTTGGAGACTGGTAAGTATTTGCCCGTCCAAATATATTTCACCATTATAAACATACATATCTACGTGAAGGATTTCAAGTTCTATCTAGCCATACAAAAGTATATAGAGTACCTGGACATAAACACACATTAACATAAACAAGCAGTTACATAAGGTTGACAAACATAAAGCAAAGAGATGACATGGCATTGACAATATGACCACGTCAGTTTATCTTTCATATCTGTGTTGAAATTGCAAAAGCAGTGTGAAAAGCATTAATCAAAAAGAGGTCTGTGTCACATGTCTGTGTTGTAGTTCAAGAGAGGATTCGAAGGACAGACATTTGAGCTCACCTTATCATCGACGCTCCTATCACCTCACACAGAATGACAGTCAGGACGCTGGTGCAGACCAGAGGTAACAACGAACACATCATCTCCTTGTTTATGCAAATAAATAGAGACATGTCAAGTGGCATCGTAGATGGAAGATATCACAAAACACAAATTGAGCACTTTATTTAAGGCACAGTAATGTTTTGATTTTATTGACCTTTTCCAAGGCGATTACAGATCATGTGACATACACTCTGCTACATAGACTACAGCAGCTGTCTAATTCTGTGTGTATCTGTCTGTTTCTGTGTTTGACCCAGTGACCCTGATGATGAAGTGGCCAGCCTGGCATCATCCTCAGGGAATTGTGGCACTCGCTCTTCTCACAGACTACCAGTTAAGGACTGGAAGACCTCACCACGAGGCTCGCCAAAACTAAAGAGGAAGACCAAGAAAGATGACAGGTATGTTGATGTTTGCTGGTTTAGGAATCAGAGTGGGGATGTAATAAAAACAATTTTGCTGTACTTCACAGTGTTTGAGTAATGAGTAGTTGTTCATTATTTCAGGTATGAACTAATGTAGAAAAAATTACATTGAGAAAAGTCTTTAGATTTGGTTCATCTTCAATCGTGAATCATTAGTGTGAGGTAGAGTTTTATTGTTTTTACAACATTGAATCAGTGTTTTCTGGAGATCTAATTACATCCACTCTTTAATGTAAAAAGAAATCTGTCTGAAAATTATATTTTAAGCACACTCTGCAGTGATGGATGTTGCTGGCTGTGTGTGCAATCAGGAGATTGTCAGGCAGTTACCCAGGCTTGGTTGGGCTTGATCATAATGCAGGTTGTCGACTGACAGGGAAACACTAAAATTACTGTTAGACTGCAGTTAAGTGCAGTTTTATTTCCACTGCTCTTCACCTCAAGTAGTAAACTAAACTTGAGTGCTCTCAATCCATCCCTTGTCTTCATTCAGCATAATTGAGTTGAAGTTCAGCAGCTGTCAAGAGTAGACAAAGACCAGGCAGCTCCAGATACTTTATTAGTATTAAAGGTGTTCTTTCTCCTTTCTCCTCAGTGATTCGTCTCAGTCCAGGCAAATGGACTCTGGTCAGGTAAGGTGATCACAAAACAACCTAGTAGCTTCTTTTATATTCATTAAAGGTGTGGTCTAGGATTCTAATCCAAAACAGTTTTTGTCAAATTCAGTGAATTTCCCCTCACAGTTTGCTAGCTTTCCGTTCTGTGTGCGCGCAGCACTTCCCCTTGGTCCACTTTGTCTTTTTTTAATTATTCTCTCCATACCCCCGTAGATGAATACAGAAGTACAGGACGAGTTGTTGATGCTCCTGCGTAGCCAGCAGAGGGAGTTAACTGAACTGCGTGGACAGATTGAAGCCATGCAGAGCTCCATTATGTCTCAGGTAGAGCACGTCCTGACCAACCGCCAGGAACAAGAACGTATCCTTCAGTCTTTTCTTACTTTTTCACATTTTCCATTTCCACCACCCATGAAACTTTTTGTGAAAACTTTGAGCCCACTCTCTATTACAAAACAAATTTGAATTCGGCAAAAAGCCTTAAGCAGTAGCAACATGGATTTTTCTTTGGTCACACAACTTAGAGTTAACTGGAACACCTGAAGCTACCCTGCATCATCTCCAGTATGCGCTGACTGAAAGCGAGCACAGTAGATCACCTAAGGCTACAAAGAGGTGGAAACAGAATGATATTTGGAACATGTCTTTTCTGACAAACTCCTTCAAAGTTGTTTTAACAGTACACATGCGGGGCTTAATGATGAGCCTTCTGCATCATATTCTTGTGAGCCTTGACCTTTCATGACCTCAGAGCGCAGACTAGAGCGAGTTCTGGCAGAGAGTCAGAATCAGCAGCAGCAGCAGCTTCAGGAACATCTCAGCCACACCCTCAGCTCAGTGCTGACCAACAGAATGGACAAAGTGCTGCGAGACGAAATGAAGAAAACAGTCCCACAAAGTAAGGCAACACACACACACACACACACACACACACACATCACTTAGAACAAAATCAGCTATCATAGAGTCAGATGCAACAGAGCTTTACTCTGCTGAGTAAAGTGTCATCCACACTTGTTACCAGAAGATGGTGGTATTGCACCATTTCGTTGTTTGCCAGTTGCAGACACGGAAGATTTTAAGTATAAATCTATAATCTGAAGTGTACAGATCTTCTCTCTTCATCTGTTGTGTCTAAGGTACTTTCAAAATTTTTACCATTCCTGAGTGACACATGAAGATTCCTCGTATTGTTTCCCGGTCAGAGTTTGTTTAGTTCTATAGTTTAGTTCTGTAGTAGTCAGAACAGATTTTATCTGCAGCTCAGACAGCTCTCTTTACTCAGTTTATAGCCAAAATTTACTTTCACTGTTTTTTTTCTTTCACAAAGCAGATGTGATGTTTTACGAACAGAATTGATTATATTTTAAGTTATCACCATTGATCACGTCCATTTAACACCACAAATCCTTGCTGAAAGCCTAAATGTACATCTAGTCCTAATTTAAATTGGGGATGCACTGATCCAACTTTTTCTTTCCCGATTCCCATACCTCACCTCAGGCTATCTGCCGATATTGAGTGCCATTCTGATTCCAGTGCTCTCGTTTTGCCAAATGTATTTTTATTTTAATCATCTTTGGAATCCTTTGTGAGGCACTGGAATATTTTTTTATCCAAGTTGTGAAAACTGACTGTGTGGCCCGCCGGACTGAATGAATGTAACAGGTAGCTGAAACACTGAATTTTATACAGACATTACCAAAGAAACTGTATTCAATGTAGATCAGTCATGTTATGGCCAACTCGGTATTCACTTTATAAGGTCAGTATCACAGTAATGGTGCTGATAGCAATCAGACGGATTGGATCAATGCATCCCTGATCTAAATCAGCTGTGAACATTGCCTGATCAGCAGGCCCTTGATAGTTTAAGTAAATCTGGTCTAATTACTGTATTTTGATTTCTTTCTGTTTCTCTTTGTCCATTTTTTCGATGCTGCAAAACTTTGCAAAGAAGACACAAGTGCACACAAGGCTGTGCATCAACAAATTACAGTGTTATTTTAATGCTTGAGATCATCCTAGGCATAAGATGAATTAGCTATAATAAAGGCAGCCCAGGTGTGTTGGACTGTGACACTAAAATTAAGCAGTCTTTGGAGAGATGTTTTCTTGCCTCGCCTCTCCTGCCCTCTAATTCGAGGATGAGATGTTCCTGTCTTTTTTCCTCCAGCCTTGATCTCATACCTAATTATAGGGGAGTTCTTTCTAATCTGTCTTGCTAATTCTCTTTCTAGCAATCGCTAAGAGTCTGGAGCCAGTGACCGGTCAACTGAGCAATACCATTGCTGCTAAGCTGGCTGCCGTTGAGGTCACCCTGAAGGACAATGTCAACAAGGTGGTCAAATCAAAGGTAAGTGGCTGACCCTGTATCTTGTCCTATCCTAAATCTTCATAACATCACTCACTCTCTCCTGCCCTTCTCACTGTACCTGCTTCCTGTTTACAGAACACAACAGATGCAATTGGTCGAGCAGCAGCTGAAGCAGTGCAGGGGACAATCCAGGCAGCCTATAAAGACGCCTTCCAGAGCATCGTGCTACCTGTTTTTGAAAGAGGCTGCCAGTCCATGTTTCAACAAATCAACGACAGCTTCAAACAAGGCACACAAGAATGTAAGGCAATCTTATCAAACATAAAAAAAATGTGGTTTTATCAGCTAATAAATATTAAAATAGAGTGTAGACATCAGGCTGTGACCTAGATAACCCACTGCAACACAAGGTCACAAGTAATTTTACTTGGATGCTGTGGAAATAGGTTGAATGTCCATTCACTAGACATCCAGACACTTGAAAGTTTTGGAACTGTCCCCTGAAGCTGTTCTGGAGGCTCACGATGGCCAGTGTCCATACTGAGACACTTGGTTGGTTGTTCCCTGTATGTAGCCCTGAAATCAGGCTCTGTTTATCTGGAAGTCTAATTAAATAACCATTTCTTTCAGAAAAGCTCAGGGCCATCTTTTGTAATGATGCCTTTTCAGACTGAGTCAGGGCACTGATATGTTGATGAGCAGTCTATTTATTCTGAGATTGTGTTCATGCCCACCTCTGGAAGGTGGCTGCATGATGTTTTTTAAAATTTACCAAGGCTGTCATAATGTGTACAGAGGGGAAACTGCTGTAAATAGGGAGGCCACAATACCTCTGTGAGCATGTGTGCTCTTGTGAGCTTGTTCCAATTTAAATTTAATCCACGGTCAAATTCAGGGTTTAGTATTGTGTGTGTGTGTGTGTGTGTGTGTAAATATTGACTGTAACTTTGTGAATGCTGCACTAACATCTGCACTGCCATCTAGCTACTGTGCAAGCCTTGAGCTGTGTCATGGTGTTACGTTTGTCTGATAGATGGAAGTGCACAAGTGTAATGTAAATCATGCAGTTCTTCCCCTAATTTGTCATATTCATGGGTGGGCGTTGGATTTAAAGCTACATATTGCAAAATAACAAAATAATAGCTGGAATGACCAGAACACTACCGACTGCTCTCATGAAAACCTTTTATTTTGTAGTGTTTTATTACAATAAATAGGAATTCGGAATTCTTATGCTTTGCATGAAAAGGGTGAATTATTGAAACCAGGGGACAGGGTTAACAATGTATTTGTTTTGGGGAAAAACAGTTTTAAATTAATCATCTATCTGTCCATTCTTTGAACCACTAGCAGGAAAAGTAAGACCCATATCTACAGTACATGAGGAATATGGGAGTTGGAAAAAGTCATGTTGCAATTTTTTTGATCACTGCGAAGCAAAAAGGCTTCAAACCTCACAGAAAACCAGCCCTGATCTATCATCAGCTTACAGAGTTGATATGGCTAACCTTTTAGCAACCAACTGCGTATTTACATTTTGCATGCGGACATCCCATTGGAGTTGTTTCTGTATCCCGAGAAATGTAACTTCCATAACATTGACCTTTTCACTGTTTAATCCTCCGACTCCTGAGAAAATATTTGGATGTTTACACAATGATTTATGTAAAGGATTTCACTTCTGTAAGTGCTTTTTCCAAGAATGCTGTGCAGTAGATCCTGTAGAACCGGTAAGGTAAATAGAGAAAACTTGCTGTGCTATTATCAGCTGCTCCAACAACAAACTGAGACTTTGGAAAAAACTGAAAGTAAAAAAGACACAAGCCTCCGCTCCATGAGATCAATTTTACTTTCTGTAATTATTATTAAATGCTCATGTTTTGATCATGTTCCAAGCAGCTTGCCGACTAAGGACGTACCAGGGACCGCTAAAGACTGCGCAATCTCTTGCTTGCTTATTACTGTTTCCTGGCCGAAATTCCACTTTTACAGTATCATGTGCGTCTGAATTTTATTAAATGACGCATTTCTTATGATAACAGTACAAGGAATCGTGGAGTTGCATGATTTAAATCATAAGCTAGCAAATAATTACTGCTGTGCTTAATTAGATACTCCACACAGCTCCAGGCAGACCCAAACATCACTGCTTTGGCTGTCAGTGTTCAGTTCAGTTCGACTGTATTACTGCAGATATGGCAGGGGCGCTTGAGAGCGCAACGCATAAATCATCTGCCAGATTCGTCCATACAACTTCAGCACTGGTTGTTATTTCTCAATGGATTTGGCATTACTGCTACCCTTTCACATTACACTGAGTTATTTGATCTAATGTTAATATCGATTCATCTTTGTAGACATCCAACAGCTTGAGACTCATATGAAGAACAAAAAGCAGAGAGAGCAGGAGACACGAGACCCCATGATTGGTCAGCTCCAGCAGATGATCGACAGCTTCCAAAGCTCCACCGATCAACTGGCCAATAACATCACAGCTAATGTCCGGGCAGAGGTCCAGCACCAGATCCAGATGATGGTGGGAAAGTATGTATCCTAGCTATCCCTTGTCGACCACACTGTTACTGTCACGCTGTTACTGGGACTACTGTTCACATTTAAATAGAATAACTGAATCTCACCTGAACCATTTACACTTTTTGTCTTAATCCAGTTTGTTACAGTTTTTCATACTAAAATAAATAAAAAAAACTGATGTTGTCCACTCAGTACTATTGCTGTAAAAAAAATCAAGTTTTTATAAGTATCCTGCTGTTAACTGATATTAGTCGCAGCGATTGATCTGATAGCATTGATTGACATTCCAAGCAGATATTTTGAATATCAGATATGCATATCAGCAGATGCCTATGCCAGCAGCCCTGGCCTTATTCACTGCCTATTGAGCAGGTGCGTAATGGATTGGAGAGTAGAAACAAGCAAAGCTTAATCCTGGGGCTAATGTAAGAACATAAATTCGATCGAGTCTCTTGTTCCCTCTGCAATTAATTTCATGGCCTCTAGAGTTTATAGATTTGTCAGGGCGGAGCAGATAGAAAGTAGTTGGCCAACTAAAACTTTCAAATCTTGAAAAGGAAATGACAATGTCGGACTGTGCAGAGCCAGATTTTTTTTTACTTTAGATTTTAGGTAATAGCTTGAATATTAAATACATCAAATCAAATCAAGCTTTGTGCCAACAGAGACGAGATCACAAAAAGTGATTGAATGAGGGAATTCTTCCTGATACCATTATGGTCAGAAGCACATATTGTATATAGGCTCTTTGTTTCCTTACTTAGCCAGCCTGCTACAGGCAGCATAGTGGTTGGAAATGAATGTAATATGTAGGATAACCCTCTTTCTGTCCTCACGTTTCCTCCTCTGTACTTTTCCTCCCCAGTTTGCAGGAGTCTATTCTTAGCCATGTGCAGAGAATCGTCAAAGGGGAGGTGAGCCTAGCAATGAAGGAGCAGCAGGCAGTGGTCACCTCCAGCATCATGCAGGCAATGAGGTCAGCGGCCGGCACGCCCGTCCCCACAGCACACCTAGACTACCAGACACAGCAGGCCAACATCCTGCAACTCCTCCAGCAGGGCCAACTCAACCAGGCTTTCCAGCAGGTACAACACACACACGAGGGCGTTTTCATGACTTACATTCATTCCCTGTAGACTTACCCTAACCTTGACCACTACTTGCCTAACCCTAACCCTTACCTTAACCTAAGCTTACCCTAACCTTGAAGCAAGTCTTCACCCTAAAATGCAATGATTTACGTTATGGAGACTTGCATTTTGTCCCCATATGGGAGGCGAGTCCTCACAGTGTGACTGTGTAAACAGGTTTATGTCCTCCGGTTGTCCTCAATTTTTTCCAGCGGCCACTCGCGGTATTGCAACGAAAAATGTCCTGTGGCCCAAAAAGCATTTTCCCCATAGACCACCATTGTAAAAGAGACGTCTGTAAAACTGTTGACAGGACACCTCCAGCTATAACCGCTGTGGCTTCACGCGTTCTCATAGGCGGGCTGGGCAGAGGCATGATGGAGTAACACTACTGCACATATTCAGTGGGCCACATAACCCGGAAGTAAATCCGGAAGCTAGAAACTTTTTAGCGTATGCGCCAGGCGAGCAATTCTATTGGACTGAATAGGCGCCATCTTGGGATCCGGTATCCAGATAATATAATACATCCATGATATGTACACAGAGTTCAGTTCTTAACCCATGGACTTTTGGATTGACACTTGAAAACATCAGACCAGCCTGTCTAAGCTCATACTTAACTACTATTAACTTACATACTATTAACTATTAAAGTCCTTGACTTGCTTCCATGTTTAGCATATTGTTGTGGCAACATCTTGTAGTTTTTGTAGTCTGAATAAATGTATTACATTTTGATGTCAACAAGAAATACGACAGCAAAAATTGTCATTTTTGAAGTAACATATAGCTACTAAGGAAGAAGTAGCTAGTAGCCAAAGCCTTTCTTGCTTTAGAGTTGGTGCACTACTCCTTTCTTTAGGAGGCTCACTACAGCTGTACAGGAATGTTCGAATCGATTTATTGCAGGGAAAGAGATATTTGAACTTGAGTTTGAGTGTGCAAAGATTCATAAAAATGGTTTAATCTGAATAAAGTGCCCCATCTCTTACTTCCCCTCAGGCTCTGTCAGCGACTGATCTGAACTTGGTCTTGTATGTGTGTGAGACCATCGACTCTCAGCAGGTGTTTGGTCAGCACCCCTGCCCTCTCAGCCAGCCTGTGCTGCTGTCACTCATCCAGCAGCTCTCCTCCAACCTTTCAACCCGCTCTGAGCTCAAAATCAGGTGAGGAAACCAAAGTTATTTCAAATGCCTCTTCTTCTTCGTTTCACGAACTTGCATCCATAACAACACTATTCCCTACTTGAAGATTACACGGATCTCCTCAGGGGTCAGAGTGAACATTCAGTGAGTCATTTGTTGATAATTTGTAGAACACACTAAAAGTCAAACACAATAGACACAGTGTGGGCTTCACAATGTACGCGTTTTTTCTCATTGAGACATGAACTTTCTTGATGATGATAAATAATAATTTGTAAATTTGTCCTCATGTTTGTGAACCAGTTATGATTTAAGGATGATGAAGGAACAATAATGTGGTTAACAGTGTCCCCTTTATTGACACAGCACATCAGATCCACCATCCACATAATGACAAATGATTAAGATGGAAGCATAATATTTCGGGAATTCCTAAACAAATGCACCACAGTGTGTATTTTTACTGTGTACACTCTCAGCATAGTTTTACTGCTCTCACATTACGTCTTGGAACAATTAACGAATTACTGATAATCTGCAATATCTGTATTTAAAATAACCTCAATATTTTTTGTACATGAAATACATGCACTGTTTCCAATTAAAATAATACAAATATTGATCATTCTTACCTGTATACTGTCATATTAGTTGCAGGATATTGTCTCACACCACTGTAGTTTGATGTAAGACCTCTCTTGCAATGCAGCAGGCATAACCCTGCAAACTGTACAAGCTTACTTCTTCCCACAATGTCTTAATTTTAAGCGATAGCAGTGAGCACGTTTTGAATTGCATTACACGCCTTCTCTCCCACACAAGCTGGACCCTGCGCTACCGTCCATCAGTAATAAAGCCAGTCTTTCCCTAAACTTTTGCTCCTCATCTCATCTCCATTGTATGTCCATTATTCCTCGTCTCCTGAGTGCTAAACGGTGCTAAACTGCTGACCCCATCACCCTGCTCCGTCTGTAGCCCTGCTGCATGGCTGTCCGGGGAGCGCGGATGATCCTGCGAATAGCACTGCAATTTTTAGATGCTCTCTATCATTCTTTCTGTGTCCTTGTGTCTTTTATTCTGTCATTCACTCATGCTCTCCCATCTGTTTTAAGTGTTGTGTTGTGCTGTTATTCTCAAGATGTCCAAATATGTCTCCTCGGAGTGCCCTCGCCTCGCTCACTTTATGTCCTGTCCTCTTACGAATCCTTGCATCCCTTCTCCACTCGTTCCAGAAAACCTCTTCCTCTATGAGAGTCCCTTTACAGCAGCGCTCTCTGTCAGGATCACCTGTCTGGTTCTGCGTTTACATTGCAGATGCCTACTACTGCTAATACGGCCCCCTGGTGCCGCTCTGTGCCATCTGGAGGAAGGGTTGCGGGCAGTAGGCTGTGGTTCAGTCTGAGGCATTATTAGGACAGAACACAGTCATGGCTGGATGGGTTGTGTCGGAGGGAGTTCAGTAGATAGACTCAAAACAGGATAAATCACAAAACTTCTTAGCATCTTCTCACTATTGCCTACTTTAATGACTACTTTTAGTTGAGCCATGCAGGAGAACTCTGTGCTCTCATGAGTAAATAGAAGTCAGTTATTACTGGGATACGACAAAAAAATCACAGCAATTATATAGTATATTTTTTGAAGCTTTGCACAAGATAAAGGAGCCTTCTTTTTCTGTATGTCTCATTGATAGTGTCTTAGAAGAATCCATGAAAGATTTCCAAAGAGAAACGAAAGCAACATTAGGATTGTTGGGACCAGAGAAGATCGTTAGTAGGACCATTAGCTGGTTCTGAAGAACTCATTGTTGTCCAAACGGATGAGAGAATAATGTGACCTGAGGGAGCATGAACAGCAACTTAATGTGTGTTTGAAAGGGTTGGACACGATTTAGTTGGCAGATTATGTATTGCAAGAAATTAACTAGCTAGTCAGTATCTGTGGTGTTACGTGCACTCACATTAAATGTCCCTTAAAAGAGTATGTTGGCAGTGTTATGGGGACTTGATAGACCTGGTGTCTGTGTGTGTCTGTGTGTGTCTGTGTGTGTCTCTGTGTGTCTGTGTGTGTCTGGCTGGAGGCCAGCTGGCGATGTGGGAAGAGCTCTAATGTTAGACTGGGATCAGGTAGTGCCCCGGACATGGAGATGAATGGTTTTTTAAACTGTAAAGACACAGGGTCGGAGAGCAGGACAGAAATAGAGCTCTGCTGGACAGTCTGACCAGCAGATGTCTGACTAAAACAATTAATTGAGGAGTTAAATGTAGTGTAGTCTGAGTGAGAGGACAGGGCGCAGGTGACGGTGGCGCAATTCCATTTCTGCGGTGATATTTGAGTGAAAACACAAGGTACACACTCGCACAGCGGGCTGGCAGCCAGGAAGGTGATCAAGGACGACGCTTGACATTCAAACTGCGAAAAGATAGTTGAGATGTTGATAGAGCTGGCCTTTCTCTTTGTCCCCTGCAGCTGCTCCAAGGGTCAAAACACAAAGTCTATGCAAGTTATCCTTGTGCTGCTTTTATCGCTGAATGAAAGAAGTTTCAGGTAATAGATGTGGAACTTCTTTCATTTCATGTCGTTTTCTCCACGTAGAACAAAAACGACCACGGCCTCTTGTGCTAAGTTAATTTTTTAGTTTTTCCTTGAGCCTGCCTCTGCTTCATGGCTACAGACGGCACTTCTTGGGTTAACAGTGTCTTTCCTGCCCATACCTGCAGTAGATAACGTGTGCCTGGCTGGAAATGTCGTCTTTTGTCATCATTATCTGATGTCTCTGTCCCTCTTCTGTGTCCCTGTTCAGCTACCTGGAGGATGCAGTGATGAATCTGGACCACGGCGACCCGCTGACAAGAGACCACATGGCCTCCGTGTTGGCCCAGGTCAGACCGAAGCTCTTTACCTTCCTGCAGCAAGACCCCCACAGCCCACTCAGCAAGAGGGCGCGGCGCCTGATGATGATGCTGCAGGGTCTCGTCAACCACTAGTCCTTCATTTAAAGCGTGGTGCGCAAGAGTCGTTTCCTCGTAGATACAGATTCATTTTTGTTATGAGTTCACAAATGTTTTAGAGGACAACTTAACCCCACTTTGAGCAGTTTCTTGGAGCTTGAGGTTGGGACTTGCTGTTGGTTGGAGATAGAAGATGAGTTCATCTGGTTCAAGAAGAAGGTTCCCTCAAGCCGACCTGCCCCCCCGCACAACCCTAAATCCAGCTCTATCTCCCCCGTTCCATTTGTTCCCATTCCTCCCCCTGCTCTACCTGCACCAGTGAAGTGTCAAGTTAGGAAATAGAAACTGTTTTTGTTATTCTGTTTTGGGTTTTTTTCCTGGACAGACCGTCAGTGCAAGACAATAATGTTGTGGACGACTCCCAAGTTCACTGTAGATTCTTCCAGATGTTCGTTACTGCTGCTCCCCCCCGGGAGGCATTCTGGTCGCCTCTCATCCTTTTATCCCCATCAAGAAGCAAAAGACTGTCTCAGAAACGACAGCCAGAGAGCTGGAAATTTCTGGTCATCCCCGTCTCCCAGACCCATCACACCTGACACTCCTTTGATGTCACTTCATCCAAATGTGCAAGACTCAAAGAATGTGCAGCTGAGTGGTCCCCAAGACCAAACGTCGCTGTTTCGTTTGTTCTACTGTGTTCCTCTGACCCGTCAGTCAGACATGTTAAGTTTTGGGTTACTGAACAAGTTTGTGATGCAGTGGCTACTTCTCAGCAACAGAAGAAACAAAAGTACGCTAAAAGAAGCTTCAACATGTCGCCTTGTATCTTGGCCTTAAGAGCAAACAGCAAGCTTGGACATTTTTTATTTTTGAAATACAGATCAGCATCCTCCCTAGAGCTAACTTGGAATTCAGTTTCTGCAGGATTACGCTGTCCTCAGTTCAGTTTTTTACAACAACCAAGCTAATCCCGGCAACCAAAAGTATGTAACATCCAAAGCCATTTTATGTTGGTTGCATATTTCCTTTCAGTTATTTCTTAATGGGTTGGAGACGACAACCTTGCCAGGCCAAATCTTTTTGTCAGAGCTTTGAAGAGGAGCAACACGTTGAATTGTTTTACTGAAAGTTCACAGAATTTCCTCCTGCGTTTGAAGTATTCAGGATGAAAAGCTCGAGCTCGAAATCTCATTATACTTTTTCCACTTGACCTTGTTTTCATAAATCATTCTAATGAGGGTTTCTGAAGGATACAAGTATGATTAAAGGATGAGAAACAACATTTTTGAAATGTAACAAATATTTGCGAAGGTCCTCCAGGCTGAAAAGAATTCCCCTGTAAAATCTGAAATGTCTGGAGCCCAACATCAAGTTTGGCAGCCGTCCATGTGTACAGCTCTGTCCTGTAAATTGATCAGACTTCTCCCCATGTTTTCTTCTGTATGTCAGTCCCTTTTTTATATAAACATTTAGTATTTGTAAGACTTGTATACTTGCTTTAAGAGTTGTCAAACTAGTTATAATAAAACACTTCCTAAACATAATCGTTACTGATGTTATTTTATCAGGATATTCCAAATAATGTTTGTAAACTTCATGTGCAGTTACTTCTCATAGGCTGTAGGAGGCAGCACATAGTTGGACTGCAGATATTCACCCTGCTTTTCATTTAGGTTTTGAATTCTGAAATCATTCCTGCTCTTACAGTATCTGTTCTACCAAACATTAAAAAAGCCTGCTATTAGGTTGTAAATGCACCATTTGTTCACCTTTAAAGTGTGTTGAAAGTGTATGATAATTTGTGTACAGCCCATTTACACACACATTGTTTAATTGCAGAGTGGCCACACTGTTTTGCTGATTGTAAAATAAAAGTTCTGTTAATTTGACCTCTGTGTTTAGAATCTGTTGAGTTGGATTTGTCTAGCAAGTGCCTTATTGCATTCTACTTGTTTTGATCCCATTTGGGCCTTTAGACAACCTGTTGTGTTCAAGCATTATCCCATAGCAGCTCCATGAAACTTTTACAAGCATTATGTCATTAAAGGGTATTTTTTTGGTTGGATCTGGAGACTCAAACAGCACAGCAGAGGGAGTATCTGTATGTTTTGTTGCAAACATTTGACTACCAGGACAGGTGATTGGGGCCGGTATTTGAATACTCATGAAACGGAGAGAGAAGTACTATTTTGACTACTGCTACCTTCACCTTTCAGTTGCAGATCTGGTTTATTGTCCTCAGAGTAGAGAGACGAGTTGACTCCGTCAGTGGAGTGGGAGCTGTGTGTCATTTTTTTCTCTCTTTCCATTTTGTTCATTTCCCTGTGCTTGGATGGTTTTGTTGTATCTTTTACAGTTTCTTTTACCCTAAACATTTTGGAATTAAAAAAAAAAAACGTGTTCAGTTTATTGTGTCTTTATTTGTACGGGGGTTCCTTCCGGAGACAAAGTTAGAACAGCATCATTCCCTGAAGATGTGGATTCAGAGTCTTTGTCATGGGCACTTCAGTAGCCCACAGTGATGGAAAGTAAATACTAAACTTAAGTACTGTTCTTAAGCACAACTTTGAGGTACTCGTACTTGAGTATTTCGATTGTATGCTGCTTTATACTTCTAACGTACTGCAATTCGGAGGGAATCAATGTACTTCATACTCCACTATATTTATAAGAGATTTTCAGAAAAGGTTTCACATTAAAAATACACTTACAAAATACTATACGTTGTTCCAGATTAAACCAGTGGTGACCCCTTACAAAAACGCAGTGTCTGGTTGCTGCCCCTGTCAGTGTGCTAAAGAGACATTTCCCTTTTTAAATTTCTCAGATGGTTCCATTTGTCCAACTGTAAGATGCTCAAAAAGGTAAAAGTATCCAATGTACAAGTCATAAAAGTGAAGATAAAATTGTGTAGCATTTTTCCCCCTTCTTTCCTCTCCCATTAATTCTCTCAGGACCCCTCAGATTTATATTGTGACCCTTCAAAGGGGCCTGATCCCCAGGTTGGGAACACTGGACTAAACTACCCAATAGTGAACAGAGTAGTTCAGGTCACCAGCTACAGACATCTAATAATGTCACATATAATAATACATCAAACACAAGGGCATTTCTTCTGCAGAATGACGATTTAATCATATTTTGAATGCAGAGCTTTATTAGTACTTTAACCAAAGGATCAGAATACTTCTCTCAGCCCTGTCCGATCTCCAAAATCCTCCCAGCATCCACCGGTCCATCCAGACCAGTCCTGGCTTCATGTGCAGCTCATCGCTGACTCTCTGAGCTGTTGTAGACCTTCCTCCTCTTCTTCCTCCTCCTCCTCCTCCTCGGCACGGACGCGCCCTCCCCTTCAGCGGAGCGGGTGAGCGCACTGTGGATGCTCTCACACTGGAGTACAGAGCTGCACCAAGGACAGGAGGGAAACACTTTGACCAGCACTGAGGAGCGGGACAGTGCGGGCTGCCTTTTCTTTTCGAAGAACAAGTTGGGAATTTCGGTGCAAAGCTGAAACTTGTGAGGGCGGAGGACGACTTGTCGGGTCAGCATGGCATCTCTCATGAACTCTGCGTGCCTCCTCTTCTTGCCTGTTGCTCTGCTGCTGAGTAAGTACCGAAAATATGTTAGTGCTTGTGTTTCTGAACAAAGCATAACTTCCGATTTTTTGGAGTAGTTCTGCCTACGAGGCATTGTGCGTAACCAGATGACACGGATGCAGATCTGGACTTACCAGTGCTTTAAAATGACTGATCTTTATGTATTTAGATAGTCTGCTACTACAGACTGCGTCCCCTCATCTTCTAGACTCGACTCTACCCTGCGTCTCTGTGCGCTGCAAGTTAGGGGGTCCCGTGGCTTCTTCCCACATTCATCTCCAGCATCCAGCGGAACATGTGCCGCTGTTGCAGGAGCGGTCCGAACCAGGGACAGATCCTAAAAACCAAAAAGCATCCTAAAGGTTGTGGATGCAGCAGGCTGAGTGTTCCTGTGTGAGAGGATTTGTTCCCAAAGGTGGATACAGGATCATTACGCAAACTGCCGTCGTGATTTTCGTTGAGTGTGATCTGGCTGCGTCTGTCCAGCTCTGTTACACACAGCAAACAGCTGCTGATGAACAGCTGGAGTAGAAAACAGTGTCATTTCCCCCCAGCCTCTAATACCGTAGCTCAGTCAGGTAACTTATACATTATAGTAAAAGTGCAACATTCATTCATGTTAAATATGCAGATGATGGGAACCTTTTATGTAAAACTGATACAAGAGGTTCTTCTTGTGATTCCCACCTTCCACATGCATGTTACCTTTATGCAATGAAATATGTTTATTAAAGTGAAGTATGTTAAATTAAAGAGGCACTCCAGCAATTTTGTATTGCACTTCCATGAAGTTGGGGGACTCACAAGAGACACATTTGAAAAGGAATGGTCAAAAACTGCGCAGCAGAGGTCGAGACATCATGACTTTTACTCCCTAGAATGAGTCAAGCTAACACAGGCAAAAAGACAGGATCCTACGTTTCCCACAATGCAACTTGATAGCACCTTTCATTAGAACGTCCGTGTCTAGTAAACGCCAACATATTTCAAACGCCACTCCCACGGTTTGTAACAAAGACTTTCTGTTAAAAATGTACAGTCTCTAAACTCAAGCCATGATAACCCCGATTACATCACTATGACATCATCAGGGTTGTTTTTTTCAAACTTTGCAAAGCCCCTCCAGAGCCACAGAAGACATTAAACCGTTTTCTCAGGCTGCATAGTACTCTTCATGACGAGTAAGCTGAACTTGATGTGTAAAATTGATGGTGGTCTTTTCAGTGAACAAAAATACTGAATTACATTGTCTTTTTAAATAAGTCTCAAAGCACATCTAATGCACTCCAAACTGTTAAAAATCATCATCATCATCATCATCTCCATCATCACTGATCATCATCCCATGCTGCTGCTGCTGCTGCTACTGTCAGAGCAATGAAGATGAGGGGGTGGATGGAATAGGGGTCCCATGGGAGTGTGACACCGTGGGGGAAAGAAAAATAAAAAAAGTCCCACCGATGGAGATAAATGATGAATGAATCGCATCTGTCCCCCTCCTCTGCTCAGCAGAGTCTCTGGAGACTCCGTTCAGCCCCGCATCCGAGAACCTGACCGGGAAACACTCCTATGCTGCTGCTGCTGTCTGTCATCTCCCACATTCACTCTCTCTGTCCCTCCACTGTTACTGACACACAGGGAAAGAAGAGGCTCGTTATGTATTAATATGGGCTGATATTTTTACATGAAACTCTTTCTTTGTGCCTATCAAACTGTGTGTGTGAGTGTGTGTGTGTGTGGTTGGTGTGTCCATGAACAGTGCTTCCCATCACCTTTTTACTCAGACTGTCATCAGTTACAAATTCTTAAAATATCTGAAGATCAAAAACCTATGACAAAAAAAATCATCCCTCAAAGCTTCAAATACACTGAAACAGACATGTATTAAAATTGGCTAAGATTAACAGCAGTCTATATTAGGATTTTTTCCTGTAAAACACTTTTCAGGTACAGTATTTATAGCTGCCTTTGATCACTATGGATCTTTACAGCACAGACCTACTCCTATGTGTCATACAGGAGAACACCAGTGCAGAAAGTCTTTCCAGTATCTTTCCAGTTTCTTGTAAGTCTGTACTCAGTCTCGTGGGAGGAATTTCACTATATTTATACAACATTCTGCAAATGTTACAAAAAGATCTCTTTCTCAAAAGAAAAAGGAGGGCTTTGACACAGAATCACGAGAAAATTTAATCTGCTCAATATGTGCATCGAGATAAAAGCTTGGACTGGCAGCTGTGCTGGATTTCAACACGCTTCAGGTTTAGTGCTCTTCCTCAGCAGCAACAAGAGCATTGGCTTACGTGTCTATGAGGAAAAAGAAGGAAAAGACATACTGATTACTGTTAATACATAACAATAGGCCCTTTTTCTCAAAAAATATTCTGACAGTAGGAAAATCTCTGGTGTAAATAATAAAACTAATGATGGCTGAATTCCATTTAGCTTCTTCAGTTTCAGAGTCCTGGTATTGTTCATGAACCAGCCAGTGTAAATAAATCATCAAGTCCAACCAGCTGACAAAACATAATGTACACAGCTATATACTGTAGCTACAACAAGAGTCTGTGAATGCTAGCAGCCCTCTAAAGCTGTACAGTATCTACTGTAAATGCTAACATGCTAACATGTTCACAGTGACAATGCTAACATGTTGATGTTTAGCAGGTGTAATGTTTGTCATGGTGGCCATTTCCGTGTTAGCATGGTAACGTTTGCTAATTAAACACAAAACTGATGTGTAAAAATGACAATTCACTGCTTTATGGGGGGTACTGGTTATGTAACAGAACCAGTAACTTCCTGGAGTCTCCGCTGCTTGCCTGGTGTTTTCACACTTTGTTTGTCGTACAGATTTAACAAATAAGATATAATGTGTTAATTAGCGAGCTTTGGAGGTGCTGGTAGGCTGATTTTTTTTACCTTTGGTCAGACCCAGGCTAGCTGTTTCCCCCTTTTTTCAGTTTTTATGCTAAGCTAGCCTAACCGGTTACTGGCTCCAGCTACAGACGGGTGACAAATTAAAGGAAAAACTAATAAAGAGTCTTAGTAAGGTGTTGGGCCACCACGTGCCGCCAGAACAGCTTCAGTGCTCCTTGGCACTGATTCTCCAAGTCTCTGAACTCCACTGGAGGGATGAACACCATTCTTC
>NTHP01000404.1:251346-278986 GCA_003416845.1 Oplegnathus fasciatus | reverse complement strand
GAAGGCCATAGCATATGATTCACATCATTTTCATACTCATCAAACCATTCAGTGACCCCTCGTGCCCTATGGATGGGGGCATTGTCATCCTGGAAGAGACCACCCCCCTCAGGATAGAAATGTTTCATCACAGGATAAAGGTGATCACTCAGAACAACTTTGTATTGATTTGCAGTGACCCTCCCCTCTAAGGGGACAAGTGGACCCAAACCATGCCAACAAAATGCCCCCAGCAGCATAACAGAGCGGCTGGATCCCCTCACTGTAGAGGTCAAGCATTCAGATTTTTCCTGTAATATGTCACCCGTCTGTATATATTTACTGTACAGACATGAGAGTGGTGTCAATTTCTCGTCAAATCCTCAGCAAAAAAGTGAATAAGTGTATTTCCCAAGATGTCAAACTGTTCCTTTAACTTCATTTCAAAGTAGTAGTATTGAAAATACTGCATTTCTTGTTAGAACACAGGGAGCCATGTACTGTGCCTGTCTTCCTCTTCTCTCCAACTGTGGATCAATTATCTGTTTGTCTCCCCTGTCTCTGCTCTAAAAGCTCCAAGTATCGGGGCCAGAGACACGAAGAGGTTCCCCTGGGTGCAGGTCTCCTCTCTGCGTCATCAGCGCCCCAATAATCACATTAAAAGCAGTCCATAGGCTAGAGGGAGATTATATTTGGCTTTTAATTGTTCTCCTCAGGAAACACTTCCTCCCTCTCTCCCTCTCTCTCTCTAAGTTCCCTCTCAGTGGGTCGACTGCAGCGTTTTCGAGGTGTTTTTTTAAACTGCAGCACAGACACATGAAGTGGAAGATTCCTCATTAAAATAGGTTTAAAAGTCTCGTGGAAAATTGCCTGTGCTTCCCCTCTTTCTTCTTCGCTTCTTTCCTCCCCGTCCGACTCACAAAGATCACAGCCTCTACCGCTGAACACACACACCTCAAACACACACACACACACACACACACACAGCTGTGTCCACCACACTGCACACATTTTCCATCCTCTTCTTCCCTCCCTTCTTCCTCCTACTTCCTTCACCCCCCCCTCTTCTTTCCGTCCTTACTCCTAGCAAACCTAATTTCCTCGTTTCTCTCACTTCTCATGTCTCTGCAGTCATTTTTATCTCTGTGCCATCGCTCCTCTTCTTTTTTATTTTAAACTTGCTCTATCTCTCATCTCCTCTGCCTCCACGTCTTTCATCATCTCCTCCTACTCTTTTTTTTCACCCTTCTGTGTCCTCCCTCCGTCTTCCCTTCGTCCTTTTCATCAGGGATTCACAAATATTGATAAATCTGATCCTGCGTTACATGTTTCAAATCAAAGCAGAACTGCTTTATTTCCAGGATTTTTTTTTTATAGAAGTATCTTAAGAGTTCTCATGGGGTAAGATGTACATATCTCATGGGCCACACTGACTGACATGTGATCTTACAAGATCACAAGTGAGGAAACATCACAGCAATGATTACTTTGCAGTTGGAGTGAAAATAAGAAGACCGTTGAGACATTTGCTCCACCTCTCATTCACTCCACTGTGATGGATGAATTGTAGAATCTGGGTCTAGCTTCTGTCTAGTTTCAAGGCTCATCACCTTGTCTTGTCCAAAACTTTACCAAATGCCAGACTGCAGCATGGCTCCGCTCAGTATTACCTGATTACCTACATCCACCCAGCGACATCACATCATGTTTCAGTGATGGGTGCATGGCAGTTTTGTTGGACTGGAGGCAAATCAGAGCCTTTAACGTTGATACGTCTCAGTTGTTGGGAATCGGCCCATGAATGAAACCTTATTCAAAATGGAGACTGACCGCATGGCTTCTTGTGAGAACAAAGGGAGCCATCAAGCTCTCTTTCAGGAGCCTCCATTTTGTCTTTCACACCTATGTGAGGAACCCCACCCATTGACCCAGCTTCCAGGAGTGATTGGTCAAGCTGACACAGGACCCATGACCTCATCGGGTCATATATAAAGCAAAACTCCCATCGCTCTCGCTCTCTCTCTCTCTCTGCTCTCGACTCTGCAACTCAGCTCTTCGCTGAGAGGGCAGCCCAGCTGCTCCCTCTCTCGTGTGCAACCTGACTGAGGAGCAGCGCTGCTGCTCTCCTCTTCCTCTGGAACTCTCCCTGGAGGTGCTGCCCAATTGTCCACCTCTCTTCTGCTCCATTGTGTTCTACACCAGGTAGACACACTTCCTTAAGGCAGCGACGCGAGGGCCTGCCTAAGACCCCTGAAACTAAGTTAAACTTAGACCTGAAAGTTATTTAGCGCCAGCAGCTACAACACAAAGTCTGCGAGCTAATTCTTCAAGCAACAGGAGCCGCAACCCAAGTTAGCACAGAGCTGCTAACTCTGCCAGGACTGGATTCCTCCGGCCTGTTTGTGTGTGCACAGCNCCATTGCTCTTTGTCTCTCTAACACATATGCAAATGTAACCCCCGGTGGCCATCTTTGACTCCGCCATCTTTGATTTCTTTGTTTACCTTAAACACATGGTCCCACCACATGGCAGCCACCTTTGAGTCCGCCATTTTGTAGTTTTCCTCAGCCAGCACACGGCTGAGTCCCCCATTAAGCCATTGTTTCCTTTCTTGCATTCACACACATACACACATACACATGTACATCTGTACATAGTACACTTAGTTAGACTACATTGTTTGGTTTTACTTTTGTCATCTTTTAATAAACGTTTGTGGATATATGCTGGTCCCTTTAATGTTGCACAAGAGTGAATGCTGCCAACCCCTTCTATGTAGAACTCCAAATCCTTCAACTTTACTAAGCATTGATCAGGTAATTTTGGTTGTAGTTATTAAGTTAATTATTAATCAGAGTTCCAAATTGATATTTTAGTATACTTTATGAGACTGAATCAATTAATTAGCTATCATTTTTCCCTTTTCGAAGGGTGGTGCCCCGAGGTGGACTTAATGTCAATCAAGTCCAGTTATTTAATATAATTATTAATTATTTTCGATAATTATTAATTATTTGATAGCCGTACATATGTTGTACACCTTTAAATCGTTGATCCCCAACACAGTAAAGAAATAGAAAATGATGTTGATATTTAACCTCATCCATCACCCAGTAACAGTATGAGTGGCATACTGGCACCTTTACAATTCATATTAAAACAACTTTTGACACAGTTTTGAACTTGGATCACCATGACGATGCACGCTGTATGTCCTGATATTATAAAACGAAGCAGGTAGCAGCTGCACGTCCTCTGAGCAATCCTAAAAGCTGATCATGAGTGCACTGAATCATCAGTGTCACTGGCCAAATCAGTAGCTTTTTGCGTTGGAGCTCTGCTCACTGGGGACTGAAAGCACCAACGTCAGCTCAGATGTGATACACAATATGTTAATTCCTGGTTGAAAGCTTACTGAAAGACTACTAAATCCTCAGAAACAATCGTAATGCAATAACTCTGGTGCAGGAAGGTGGCTGCTGAGCTGTTAAACACACACAAACTAAGCACGACTAAAGTGAAGACTGCCAAAACAACTCCAGCTCCAGACAGAATGCTGATGTTGAACGATTCTGCTGAACACCAGATAACGTTCAACGTCCTTTTTCTTTTTCTTTTTTCTTTTTTACATCCAATTTCAACATTTTTAAAATTAAAATCTTTTTATGTGTCTTTTTATTTTCTGTGCATGGCGCAACCTTGCACGGGTTAATGTTAGTGAAAGACTGCAGTCATGACATATACATTATGGTTAAACCTGCAATGACTAATTTGTTTTGCCACTTAGGGGCAGCAGAAACAGGCAGTGAACACAAGATTGACATATTATGACCTTTTAAGTTGATATGGTGATCTAGCAGTTACAGAGCAACATTGTCATTCATTTGGAGTCGTGTTTCTGTCCGCCTGATGAAGTAAAGTCCAATATTCACTGTCTTTTAGCTCTGTTTTTGGTCTCCTGAGGGAAACATCTGTCTGTTTAGCTGCTAAATGCTCAACTATGTTCACCAGCTAGTCACTAACTTGTCTGTCTGCTCAGGTGATAATTCTCTGTAGATTCATCACTTCAAGTGACCCCTTTCACATTGTCATTCGATACATGGTTATTATAAAATATTGATTATAGCTGCTTCAAAGTTATAATCCTTACCATTTTCATGAAATCAAGCCCCATTTGGGATACTGTTTATGGTCGGCATTTTGTCAGCAGTAGCCATTCAGTGTATTTAAATTCAGTAATTATTGCTCTATATAATCATTTTTATTGGTGGTGGCGGAGACCGCCATTCTTGCGCTGGATTCAAACAATCCGCAAAGTAATTTGTAACTTTTTTTTCTAATTTTCCCTGTCCTGTTTCCATGTTTTATGTTTCCAACCTGTTACCTTTCATCCATCTTTCAGCCTCCCTTGTCCTTCCTCCTGTTCAGAGGACGTCTTCTACCTGTTATGCAACCTCCCTTCCCTCCATTTCTGCCCCAGTCTCCCTGTTTGTGTGCTGTTATCTTCAGCTCTACTTTCCAGTTGTTAACCAACATACACGCGTATTTAGAAAAGTAATGCCTACACACACACACACACACACACACACACACACACACACACACGTTTACTTAAGTCACTTTTGGGGAAATTACATAGACTTAAATTCATTTCCTGGAGACTTACCCTTACCCTAACCTTAACCACTGACCCTAAAATCAGCCATTTCCGAATTGGGGACACAGCTTTTAGCCGTCCCCAATTAACTGGTCTCCAGTCTGAAATGTGTCCCTGAAAGTAGGATAAGTCAGACCCACACACACACACACACACGTTGTGTTTTGATCACTTCAGAGGACACACACACACACACACACTTAATGAACAGACAAAAGGATAAGTGAACATGCACACACGCTCTTAAATCTTTCACAAGCACTTAACCCGTCCGAGGGCACACTTGAATCTTACAACAAACGCACATACACAACAACACCATATGCACACATGTAACACACACACACACACACACACGCACACACACACACGCACACATAAGTGTCTCACATTCTCCTTGATCTCCTCAAGGGGGATTGTTGATGTAGGTGTATAAGAATTCTACATGTGTGTGTACACATGTAGAATGAGGAAATAACTGGATTAAGACCATTTAAACAGGTTTGTGTGTGAGTCAGGTTTCCTCTAACAAATACTAAGTAATGAAGTGCCGGCAGAGCATGACTCTCTTCTCCTTATCCCCAAACTACACTGAGCGTGAATATTCATACACACACACACACACACACACACACACACACACACACACACACACACACAAAGAGTTTAAAGACGTGTATCGCATGCACCCACACATATGCTGTCGTATGAAGGAGTCACTGTCCTCTATTGTAATCAGTCTAATTGAATTCATATCCTGTTCTCACTGTGGGGTTGTGTGTGTGTGTTGGCATGTAGCTCCTAAAACTGAAGTTTTTTAGTGCATGTGTTTGACGTGCTTATTCATTTGCATATGTGCATGTGGTGTACATTAATTCTCCCAACCCCCCCCACAGACGCCACACACACACTCTTCACCCCACAGTGAGTACAGAGAGCACATAGGGAGGTTACTGGCGAGGAGGAGAGTACTGGGTGTCCAAGGTCAGTGGAGCTCTTGTCTTTTAGTCTGCCTCCTGCCTCCACACACACACACACACACACACAAATACACAATTCTATAGGGAAGGAGTGCAGAGGGCATTCGTTTTCAGTCTGAAAGAAGCGAGAGAAATAGAGAAAAGTGAAAAATTGCAATGTAGTTTACAGGAACACAATACAAGAGAAGTAAGAGAAGTGTTATGGAGGAGAATGAGAGATGCAGAGGGCAAGTGGAGAGAGAGGACAGAGAGAATAAGATGGAGAGAGGGAGGAGGAGAGAGGAATGGAGACGCAGAGAGAGATCAGGACCTGTATTTATCAGGCCTGTCAGAAAAAGGCATACAATCATGGATCACTGACCAGAGCCTCCGGACAATTCAATTTAATAAGATCTGAGCCCAACAAAAGAAATCCTGCAAAAGCTCTCCAACTCTGGAAACTTTGACTAAAACCCGCCAGGGAGACAGAGAAAGACAGAAATGTAAAAGGAGAGGCAGAGTACACAGAAAGCCTGCAGTTTTGTGAAGGACGAATGAGGTGGAAAGCTGTTTCCCACACAGGTTCAAGGGGAGACTTCTTTGAGTACATTAGCAGTGTAAACAGAGACAAGGGGGCATGTAGCAACTGCTGATGTCATCATTAGTCAAAATGTAATCAGGCATCCCTCTAAATGGGCCGAAAATGTGATAAGGCCTGTTAGTGTAATAAATGGCCAGATTATGTAGCATCTTTAGATTGATAATGTTCTCATCTTATCCCCGATGGGCAGATTATTACCCAGCAACACTACAGTCAGCTGCTCATGTAAAAAGACCCTGCATGTGAGCAGGAGCAGACTGAGGACCACTGCAGTTCACTAGTGCACTTTATGCACAGTATGCTGGTGTAGTTTTAAAGCTGCAATAACTGATTTTTTGGCCCAATCGGGAGCAACGGAACCAGCTGTAAACACAACACTGACATATTATCCCCTATAAACAATTAAGCAAACAGGTGCCTATTTAACCATCCAGCAGATATGGGGCAAGCATTCATTTGGAGTCGTGTTTCTGGCCACCTGAGAAATGTAAGTTGTTCAATCTTCACTCTCCTTCTTGCTCAGTTTTAGTCTCTACCAACGTCTGATGGACGTATTTGGCTCTTAAGCAGTTAAATGCTCCACTATGTTCACCAGCTAGATGCTAACTTTGTCTGTTTGGTGCTGGGCAGGTAGTGTACGGTGGGTTTATTAGAGATTTTTAGCTGAAAACAGTTGCCTGCTGCTGGAAAAGAGGTTGATGAGAGCAGCGAGAGCCGTTAGTGAACCGAAACAGTTAAGTTGCAGGTCGTAAAACAAAAACAAGATGTGTTAACCTAGCTTAGTAAAAAGACTAGAAGCAGCAGAAAACAGTTAGCCTGGCTCTGCACAATGTTCAAAGATATATACAGATAAAACAAATGAGATACAATGTGTTAATTAGTGAGCTAATTAATTCATTAATAAGCTAGAGGTGTCAGTGTTTATGCTAAGCTAGGCTAATCGCTCCCCAGCTCTGGCTCCATACTTAAAGTTGCAATCTCGAAGATTTTCATGTCGTTGTCTTTCATGGCACCTATGGCGATAATTTGGACCTCACTTCAGTTTCAGTTTCCTCGTCTGTAGTCATCAATCTTTTCTCTCTTTGTTCGTCCATAGTAACCGTTTACTCACAACGCGAGCAGAGACCGGAAAAAACAGTACACTGCTTCACACACAGGTGAGCTGAAGAGTGAGTCTGTTGCGTTAAAAGCCTTGTTAAAAGCCTTACTGACACTCGGGTCGTAATACTGCAAATGCTGCAGGCTTTCATCAGTGGGCCATAGGCTGAATTACCATTGTGTTGCATCATTCGGCGATAGATAGTGACTTAACAGACATTTATTTAAATGAAAATCTTACAGATTATATTTTTAACAAAGAAATGAGATTGATATCAATCTTCTCATCTCACTCTCAGAAAGAAAGCAAATAACCCTATTTCCCCAAACACTGAACTATTCTGTTAAGATGATCCTAAGTGATTTGCATTGCATTGCAACTCTGCCTCCCTTAGCTTGGTTAATTTAAAGTACTTTTCTTATGTTTTTGTTTGTCTGCATCCTGCTACAGATGAGAGAGGAAGTTGTTTGAATAAATGTGCACAACCTGTGAGGATGTGAAGTGACACGAGCATTAAAAAAAGATGTGCATGCTTTGGATGAGCATATATGCAGGCCTGCACCTGCCTCCCTGTGCCTATGTGTGTTTGGTTGTGTGTGTGCTTGCATGCATGAATGCCTGTGTGTCTGCGGGATGGAGGGGAAGGTGAAGTGGACAGAGCCCAGGTTTGTGGCTGCAGGGCCGAGGGCTTTGAGGCTCCAAGATGAAGAAAGAACACAATCGACCGCAGACTCCTTTAGAAACCAGACGGTGGGGATAAACCAGACACAGTCAAAGGAAAGAGAAAAGCAAGCCAACGGGAAAATCAAACTTCATCATCAAAGATGTGAAGGTTGAGGAAGACACATTTGTCTGTCTGCCTGAGTTGTTCACAACTGAGCCAACCTACACAGACGTTTAGACACATATAGTTGTTTTGGATGACAGGAACTTAACAACTCATGACCTTTCCATAACCTAAACTTTGAAGAACTCCTGAGGCTTTGGCACTCAGTTCTTTTCATTTGTGTTTCACATACAGAAATGCTTTAGAAATAGATGCCCGTAAGTGTCCAAAAGAGAAGTCTGGTCCTTGATTTTTACATAATCTTGTTCGAGTTTCGTCGTCTTTTCCCTGCACATTTTGAACATGTGGTACATCATCAACTCTCTAAAAAAATATCCTCTGGTACACATTTACAGTGCAGCCAAACAAACTCACATTGTCTTACAGTACAGAAGTCAGTCAGTAATTGGCCTTTTCCCATCATGTCATTAGCACACAACAGCAGGACACAGTTTGGTTGGTTACCTTGCAGAGGAGTCGGAGGTGTGCAGCACCTGCAGCTCTTCCTCCAACAGCTCAAGGTGGCAACCTCTCCTTGTTCCATTACTCCCTACGACATTTAAAACTGCTGTCAGAAAACAACAAAAGAAGATGACTGTCGTCTGGTTTTGTAGACGCATTTTTGATGAGCGATCGCTGTCAGTGCTAATCTCTGTGACAAATTTCATTTCCTGACCCTGCTTCATAATAAAAGCAACCCAGTGTTTTCGCCAGTTAAGAGCTTTTACTGTGAAGCAGCAACAGTATTCCATTTGCGTTAGCAGTAACTTAATACAGCTCTGACATGTTGTAAAGAGTATGAACGTGGAAATCTTAACTTTAACTGCAGGGTAGAGATACAGAATGAATGAGCTGAAAGCAACACATAGACTGTACTGGGATTTTCAATTTCCTATAAACAAGAACCTCTGCCATCATTATAACTTAAAAGATGCTATAATCACATAAGAAATCTACACACAGTCACATTATGTTAGTGTGATAGATGCTCTTTGAAACACTCAGCATGGTCAGCAGAGTCTAAAGAAATCTGCTGACCAGCCAAAGCAGCTAACAGTCAGGCAATACAAGAAGCACTACAGATGTTCATACAGTACACATACTCAGAAAGATACACACATGGCTGTAAATACACTGATATGCAAATGTGTTGATGAAGTGGCACAGCCACAGGTTCACTCCTAATCACTCAGTGCTCTGAAATGTAAATGTGGATGAAAATGAACACATTTATCAACACATCCCCAGGTTATCACACACACAAACAGGCCTAATTATTTACTGTGAGCTGAGTAACAGAATTTAAAAGGACCTACATGGATTCATGTGCAGTAATTAACACACACATATACATTATGTTCTTTATGGATACATAACAACACACAACACGTTCAGCCCCTGGGACAGGAAGTGGAAGATCAGATTTCCATATTGTGTACATAAGAGGTGATTTTTTTTTTCCAGAGGAAGGTGGCTTCCTGTTTGTTTGTTGGTGTGTGTGTGTGTGTGAGTGTATGTGGCCTTAAGGGAATAGAGGTGAAGCTTCAGACCCAAGGAGTCAGCTACAAAGAGAACATCTTTCATCTTTTTAGTGATGAAACATTTGAATTTCACTTCATTTCAATGACAACAAATCTTAAACTGTGATGTTCTTAGCGTACTATAACGAGAAAGATACGTTTTTTGTTTCTGTATGCCAACATCCAGCATAAACAGTGTTAAAACAGATCATTCTGACCTTCAGCTGCTGTCATTTCAGAGATGATTTGTGATGGACTACATCAATAAAACTGAGGGAAACTGTTATTATTATTATGATATTATATACATATGTACATGTATGTGCCCATATATCTGTATTTTCTTTTTCACCACATTTTCTTCTTCTTTTTATTATTATTTTTTAGTTATTTAATTTATTATTCATGCACAGAAACACATACAAATATCTAACATCTATACGTAGTTCTCCCACTAACAAAAACAACTACAAATCTGAACCAAATTCAAATCATAACCTGTTATATATACAGTACAGTATAAATATACTGTATACATTGTGTTACACCTACGTCTGTCTGATTTGTCACCTTTTTTGTACCATGTCACATTGCACTAAATAAAAAAAAATACAAAAAACTGACTTCACGTCGATCGATGAGTCGATAAAGATGAAGACTCAGGTCTGAAGCAGAAGAATCACTGCAGGGATGAACAGTGAAGCTTGTGTCAGTCAGCAGGGGTATGTTGTTACTCCTGTGTTTGTTGCCATGTAAACCAAAGATCTAGCTTGTGCTTCTCCTTGTGTACAGTTGTTTGCCTTCCACCGTTATGTTTGTGTCGATGCTGCTTCTTAAGCCAGGTCTTGCTTGAAAAGATGAATATATAGTGAGTGACCTACAATAAAGTCCTAACTTTGTTAAATTTTTCAACTTTTTTGATCAATATTTTAGCCTAACCCTAACCCTAACCATTTTGTGATGGTGTTGTACTGGATTACAATTTATTAATAGGTGCTTCCAATACTTAGCTCCCCATGTGGAACAATATTAGAACAGTTTTAAGCATAATGCTGTCCAGTTCCACAAAAATTACCTAATTGTGTCAACAAAAACTGATTATGACAAACTTCATAAAGGCTGGATTTATAACAAGACTGCTGTATTGGATTGCATTACATTGCAATGCAGCGGTTTGTGTTTTTCTGATCACTCAGTGAATAACTTGTTTAGATTAATTAAAGGATATAGGAATTTAAATGTTTCTTTATTTATATACATAATACACCAAATATGTTCAACTAAGACATGAAGAAAGTGTTAAATACTGACTTTCTTTGAGATTGTAAAACAAATCATATTTATATTTAACTATGGTGAGATCTTTAATAATAATTCTAATGAAAAATGCGAAGAGCTGATGCCAGTCGAGTCCTGTATTGCAACCATAAACACTGGCTTTTGCTGCTGGAAACACCAGAATCAAAATTTAAACTCAAATTTAATGTCAACAGAAAGTTGGATAAATTCAGACAGAGTTTTACTTCCTTCCTTCCTTTTGTACCAACATAGTGTGGCAAAAGAAAAATAATATTTGGATATGAACTTTTATTAGACAGTTGTACTCAGTCAAACTAACCATCAGAACTATTTGGTCAAAGGACATTTGTACATTTAGGAGTGTGCAGAACATCCAGACATTTATATCATTTGTCTCCTGGCTTTAGTACTCACATACTTAAAATGTATGAAAGCAGAAAGCGGGCAACAGACACTGAGGCAGAGTAGGTGCAATTAAAAGGACTTTGCGAAGAATCGTTGGTCGAAGAATTGACTTATATTGGCAACAGGAGAGCAGTGAGAGCAGGCAAACAAGTCCCGTGGGGCCAGTCAGGTAGACAACACAAAGTGCAGGCAGCAGAACTCGGACAGATTTCTAGGACAGGGCTGGGACAGGATGCAGGTACAGGCAGTTGTGGCTTGAATGCAGTGGTGCACGGCAGCCTTGATGGGAAAGGAACATAGACATGCGGGGGCCTGGGGAAAGAAAGAATGTAAGGTAGAATGCAATGATGGATTGTTATTTTTATCCTGAACCATATAGATTTACAAACAAAAGTACGATAAATAAATTATATAGGGCACTCAAAGTAACTTGCTAGACATCACAGACCTTGCCCACTGAAGACATTCTGACATGTCACAGTAAGAAAAGTCCTGGTGTAAATAATAAAATCAAGGATGGCTGAATTCCATTTAGCCATAGATTCGTACAATGATAATTTTTGCACCTATAAAATGCGACGAATTGCATTGTGGGAGCTTTTTTCATTCCATTGTGGGAATTTTTTGAGGGCATTATATAGTGTATAAATTTATACACTTTGAATTTGGACACTCAAATAAATGGTGGATAGCACATATAGTGCAATAGAATATATATAGTAAATAGGGAACAATTTCAGACACAGGCTCAGTGTAAATCCACCAAGCATCATTTTAACTGATGTCAAAGTGGTGTCATCTTTGTACACCTCATCTTCATAATTTGAAGCACAAACTATGAAATGTGTTTAAAGCCCTATTTGTGAGTTCTTCTGTGTTTTCGTATCCCGGGAGACGCTGTAGGTTTACACACTGAGAGCTGATGGTTTGTGTGTGTGTGTGTGTTCCTGTGTCTCCATGGATCTTTACACACACAAACTTATAGATAGTGCGTGTGTTTGCTCGTCTGTGCGTGCCGCGCTCCCCCGTGTGTTGTGTGTCAGGGGAGTGAGGTGCTAACAGTGATAAGTTACAGCAGCAGCTCCAGGTGCTGAAGTCAATAAAAGCTCATTAACTCAACGAGGGGGTCAGTGGCTCCGTCCACCACAATATACCTCCCACTTTGTCTTCTTCACAGGGGAGCGGTGTGTGTGTGTGTGTGTGTGTGAGAGAGAGAGAGGCTGCGTTTCTCTCTGCGTATGCATGCATGTGTAAGCTGCTGGATCAATGGGACTACACGGTTAATTTCCTCTGACTTTAGAGAGAGAGAGAGAGGGAGAGAGAGGGAGGAAGTGGAGGGTGGACAATAGAAGGAAACAAATAAAAGAGAACGACAACAACATGATCCATAACAACAGTGATTATGACAGACATTTGTCATAATAATTGACATAACTGCCAGCCACTTTTCAAAGCACATTAGTAAGTCTTTAGATCTGCTTTAGATAAGTAACATGTCTTTTTTTTTAACAGCAGATATTTTGACTGGTCGTTGTAGGAAAAGCACAGGTGCATTTAATATCACTGACAATGGGACTGGTCCATTGAAGTTCCTGCATACCTGTTTGCTGGCTCATTGGAATATCATATTGGGGCACTACTGGAGACTAAGCCATGGTTGAAAAAAGGATGAAAAAAACAAGTGTTGACCAAAGTGTTTTACAGTGACATTTGAAATACAGTTGGATTACTAAAATGAAAATAAATAGGTAGAAAAGTTTAACTTTAACTCCAGCTGCGAAATGTTTTACCATGTTCACCAGCTAGTTGCTAACATGGTTGTCTGCGTGCTGTCCTGAGATGACATGATGAAAACCAAAACAAGCAGCTAAAAGATGCTAAAACGCGGCAAGGAGTTGAGAGGAACCGCACAGTTGAGTGATAATTCTTTGTGGGTTCATCATTATGAGTGACCCCTTTCACATTACACGTACTGATTTGATTCATTGTTGAAAGTACAGCATCAATGCTACACCACTACTACTACTACTACCAATAATGGTAGTAGTAATAACAGCAAGTAAATGGCATACTTATCTCAAGCAAGTCTCTACATTGATTTCCATACTGTAGTTGTGAACTGAACGACTGGAACCATTAAGTGATATTCAACCAGTTGTAGAAATAAGTTTTATAAACTTACGATATGCTTTGAAAACGGTCTGTTTATGTGATTTGCAATTAATGGGCTGAACCAATACTAAAGTTTTAGTTTTAAACAATTTAGAAAACACCTTCTTATTCCCTGAAAAGTTGAGTTGTGATTTTTTGAGGCAGACTGTGTTCGTCCCAGAGCAGCGTCGCACTACAGAGAGTGCATCTCGATGACAACTGTCTTGCTGGTCCGTGCTGGTGTGCTTCATACTGGTCTGACCTGTGTTGTACGCTGCTGTGCTGCCATGTGCAGCTGGCTGCTGTTTATCTCTGCACTGTAATGCACTGTGTTCTGCTGACTTGTGTTTGGTCTGGAGAGGTTGTAACTTGTGTCTCATCTGGAGATGTTAGCTCGTGCCTCAGGGAGAACTTCATTAATTCATCTGAGATCACTCTCTCCCTCTCTCACTCTCTGTCTTTGCTTTGGCTCCCCCGTCTCTTTTATTCTCCCTGGTTTTCTAGGGTTCTCCTTCTCTTTCTGCTCTTGTTTTTCATTGTCACTCACTCATTTCATTTCTTCTGCTCCTTGTTGGTGGGTTTGTGCTTGTGTCCTGTGTCTGTGCTGTAATTCCCTCCAAACTCTTCTCTCTCTCCCTCTCTGCCTTTACATCCCCGTCTCTCAACCGCTGCTTTATTGCTTTACATAACACAGGCTAACTAAACTGTTTTTTACACATCAATCTTTCATTATGACTCCGTTGTGAGCTCTGCTTAACAAGCTTTTAGGCTGAATAATGCACCGACTGGCGGCCAGTGGCCTCTGCTGCAGGCCTGTGAACATCAGCTGTGTGTATGTGTATGTATGCGAGTGTGTGTATTACCTGATTCACATTCTCGTAGGTCAGATTCATTTCCATAGCGGAGCGGTAGTCGCTCCATTTACCCATCTGCTGCTGGCATTGCTGTGGACAGCTCTGTGCCCCTGGAGGGAGGTTGCAGGGTTAAGTGCCCTGCCCAAGGGCACACCAGTAGGACATATGGGCAATTTTCTCAATCAGTTAAGGAAATGGCTGAAATTGTTACAGTTTCACATGTGGCACTTTGAACTGTTCTGTCTCACTTGGTCAGGCATGAATGACTTTAAACAATCAAATAAAAGTGTGAAGGTTAATCCTCTTTACTCTTCATCAACTGTGGACACAAACTAGTGCTATGATCTATATTCTGTTAAATTAGGAACCAGTGTGTTTCCTCAAACATGTTTACTTATTGTCAATCAATACTCTGTGCCTCATGGGAAAAGGTCAGAAACGTGGATGGTGGCTGTAATGACTCCAAGGAGGATTAGTAAGGTCACTGGTACAAGCAGGGGGGTGGCAAGCCTGGATATATTCAGGAAATGTTAAAAACTAATTAATGTAAGTCATTTACTTCAAAAACTTTCTTGAATGGAGCTGCTAACAGCTATCGGGTGGGCCACAGATTTGTAGATAAGTGACCTTACATCGCCCTGTCAGCAGTGTGTGAAATACAGGGGGTCTCGGGCTCTATAATTAACACAATGACCCCTTGAAAACCTTAAAATCCGCCCCAAAAAATGTGGTGTCTCAAAAATCTGGCTATTTATCACCTTATAAAGTTGATATGGCTAATCTGCTAGCAAACAGTGTCTTATTTAAACATCAAGCAGACACAAAGCAACAACAGCATTCATTATGAATCATGTTTTTGGTCACCTGACAAATGCAAATCTAATATTCACTCTCCTTTTATCTCTGTCTCCACCAACCCCTGAGGGAAATATCTCTCTCTTTAGCTGCTAAATGCTCCACTATGCTCACCAGCCAGTCGCTAACTTTGTCTGTCTCCTGTCGTTGGGCAGGTAGTGTACAGTGACTTTTTATGACTTTTTCACTGAAAAAGCTCTGCCTGCTGCTGGATACAATGTTGTCGACCATGAACGTGAATCAAAACAGTAAATTTGTGGGTCGAAAAACAAAACAAAACAGTGAGCTAAAAGACACTAAAACACTTCATAGATCTGCTGGAAACTGCAGAGTTGGGAGATGATTCTCTGTGGGTTCAACACTACGAGTGACGTCTTTCACATTACGCTCAGTCATTTGACCCAGTGTTGATATAAAAATATTCATTAGTGCAGCTTTAAACAAATGAATTTATAGAAAGGCAACTGTGCTTGAACTGCACACTCCCATTTGGTCGTGATTGATTTAACTGTGTAGTGTAGTATGGCTACTTGGACTGAGTAACCAGTAGAGCCCTCGATCATAGGGTAGTTTGCGCAATGCTGGTCACCCTCTACTTTACTGCTGTTTCTGTGCAGTGTGCTGGAGGCACATTGGTAGGATTTACTCTCCACATTCTGCTGATGAGAAATGTGTAGAGTTGCACCTGCTGACAAAAGAGAAACTCTCAATTTTCCAGTCAATCGAAGTTCCAAAAATCACCTCTGGTCATGAGCTTTGGATAGTGAGGGTAAGAATGTGATTGTGAATACAAGCAGCTGAAAGGAGTTCCCTCAGCCTTATGGAAACATCTGAAGGGGGGCTCAGAGAATAACAGCTGCTCCTTCACGTTGAGGTGGCCTCCTGGACGCATCTTTGTGGAGGTATTCCAGGCACATCCGACTGGAAGAAAACCTTGGGACAGAACCAGAACATGGTGGAGGGATCACATATCCCATCTGGCCAGGGAATCTCCAGGGAATCCCCACGAAGAGCTGGA
Source organism: Oplegnathus fasciatus (assembly GCA_003416845.1). Classification (NCBI taxonomy): domain Eukaryota; kingdom Metazoa; phylum Chordata; class Actinopteri; order Centrarchiformes; family Oplegnathidae; genus Oplegnathus; species Oplegnathus fasciatus. Next base: position 262,763 of record NTHP01000404.1, on the reverse strand, counting down.
TGACGTGGCTGGGGAGAAGGACATCTGGGCCTCCTAAACCGGACTGGATAAAGGGGGACTTATAGTTGCAGCCCTGCCATACTGTAGCTACAGCAGCCTAAATGTGCCCCCTGAAATGAGACCCCAAGAACTGTGATTGGTCGGCTTGGGCTGCTTGTGATCTCTCCTACAAGTCTCCGATACCGTTGGAGATTGTGAAGGCCCGTTAAAGAAGACTCTGCTGCTCTCTGTCATAGTGAATGAAAGGGACTTAAACATGGCGAATAGTCTCCTATTCAGTTGTGAGACAAAATGAAATGGAAGTTACCTGAAGGTAACTCCAGCTATTAATACATTTGTACCCCTCTGTCACTCTGTATCACAAAGTAAATGAAAGAATGCAAGCACATCTAGTGTTGAGAACATAATTAAAGCAGGAAACGGCCTAATCACGTACAATCCATCAGCCTGGGTGTTGAGGGGTGAAATCCGAATCGAAACCTACGCCGTTGTTAACCCTTTGAGTCAAGCATAAACCCAGCTGAAGCGATGAAAGATGGATGGATGGACGTTGCCTGGCTGGTTGAGGACATTTAGACTGCAAACACATCAAGATAAAAGAACATCACAACAGCAGCAGCACGACTGGATGATGTGTCTCGTTTACTTGAACATTATGAAAGTCACAGATTTATGCCTCAGTATTTGTTTTGAATTCAGCAACAGAGGAGATCATCACACTCTCTTTTAATGTGAAAAGCCACTTTGCGCAGCTGTCACATAAACTAAATCTGTTCTGTGTAGCGACAGATGAGGTTTCCTCTCTGTGCTGCGCTGTCTGGAGCATTATTTGTGCCATTTCAGTGCTCCCTGATAGGCTGTTAGATAATGTTGTATATTCTACACCTCATAGTGCTGCATGGGCACTTGTGAATAAAGCACACATTGTAACTGTGCATAATTCTGACAGAAACTGTGATAATTATTTTTAGAGCACGGCTACATTTGCATAAGATTTGAGTCGAATCAGAAATGGCCACAGACAGCAGATTATAAACAAGGTAATTATCTCAGGGTTCAGCATGGAGAAGTAAAAACAAAACTCCTGCTGAACTGAAGCGATTCTGCTCACAGGCAGTAACTTTGTGTTTGGCTCTTGCCAAATGGACTTCCCAGAGGTGGAGTCAGTCGCAACAGGGCAGCCAGTGTTTTCAGTTTTCATTTTTAACAAATGTTTCTGTAAGCATTTAAGTTTCTCCTAATTTCCTTTTTTTAAATTGTACCACTCGGAATCAAGTTTATTGCTCAGCAGGTCGCAGTTAAACACCCACGGAGCTGACAGTCATCAGGCAAGACATCTGAAAGGAATGAGTTGGAGAGAAAGTTCCCTCTAATTTGTTTTTAATTACCTGGCAGCTGGGCCTAAACTGACCAAAGACAGAGGACAAGCAAATGAGGGTTGTGAAGTCCAAAAATTACAAAGGTGGAGATCTAAAATGTTTTTACTTGTCAGCTTCAAACATCATCTATATTCAATGATGAGATGAACTTTTGCCAGGAAACACAGACGGTTTCATGTGATTTTGGAGGAGAACTTCTTCTTATGGCTCCCCTCTCTCGTCTCCTGTGGCCAGGTGCGTTTGTTTTACTGTCAAGCCCTGTCCTGACGAGCAGAGGGGCTGATGGGAGCAAGTCTGCTGAATAAAACACTGGAGCTGATGTTAAAAGCTCCCTGCCAAAATGATTAGATCCTCCACCTCCTGAGGTGCAACAGTCACTGAGATGTGTGTGTGTGTGTGCAGCAAGGGACGCATTCAGCTTTTAAACGCCTGGAGGATCCCCAACCACTTTGCGCATACACACACACACACACATGCGCACACGCACACACTTTTTGAAAGGTGAACAGATATTCCTCAACGAACGCCATTTGTTCAAAGGTTTTTTTAATCACCCCAGTGTTGCTCTGAGGGGACTGAAACTGAGGCAGGATTGTGTGTGTTGTCACCACATACAATGGTGTGTGCGAGAGAGAGACCAGTAGGGAAATCACCAAGAACAATCATGGCCACACATCGCCGCCTTCTTTGTTTTATAGGAGGGACTGACAGATATTTACCACAGCAGAACGACTTTGTCTCTGTCTCATTTTCTGTATCTTTCTGTCCATCTCCATCTCTCTCGTCGCCCTCTCTGTCTCCTTCACTTCTTTATCTACTGTCTCTCCTTCTTTCTGCACTTTTCCTCCTTCCTTCCCCTCACAGTTGTAACACAGTTCAGTTGAACTAACTTCCAGGCAGGAAACTTACACCTGATTTGAGTGGCTGCATTTTCTCTCCCCATTCTCCCCACTGTCTGTCATTTACTCCTCTTCTTTCTCCTTCTCAAGGTGTCCTCTTCTCCCAACTTCTACTTCTTCACCATCACTACTACCTACCCCTCCTCTCTCCTCTTCCTCTCCTCACCAACCTTGCTTTCTTTCCCACTCCACCGTCCTGACTTTCCCCAGAGCCCCCTCTGACTTTCCTCCCATTTTTTTGGTCCTCTCTTAAAATTCTTCCCAGCTTCCTCTCTTTCTCTTTCTCTTTCTGTTCCTCAGATAAGTGCTTCAGTCGCTCCCACTCAGAGGATTGCCGCCGTTAGATCGTCTTGTGTGAGAGTGAGGTTGTACCCATCAGAGTCGGTCTCTGGAGGAATTCACTTTACACATGTGCTGCGGCGGTTCAAACTGAGCCTTATACATATTCAGCGACGTAACTCTGCATATTTCCAAAAATGCAGAGAGTCTGATGTGTTCCTGTCCAACTTTATTAGGCTATGTTACGTGCCACTCGGTGTGATGAAATTATGCAGAGCAGCACTGGGGATTTAGTGTAGGGTAAACCCACCTAAACTTACATTTTTACTCCCACGTTTTATTTGTGGAACACTATTTGGCATCTATATCGATTTCAGGCTGAGCGAAATCTCTAAGAATGCTGTAAGTTCGGTTAGCAGTAACAACATGCTAACAATGTATTACAATTTTCGTCAACGAATAAAATTAAAGTGAAAGACAGAGAAACGGACAAATTAACTAATTACTACTACTACTATTACTACTAAGTCTTATTCAACGACCTGAATGTATCTGGAAAATAACAGCGCCTGATTATACGGTGGCCCTGAGAACTGAACGCACTGCAAATTAAGAAAACATCTTCATCAATTCGACAACACATGTGCAACATTTAGAAAACATACTGCAAATAGGTTACATAAAACCAGAAGTGTTTCCGGAGGACGCTAAGAAGTGCTGGGCAGGGCTTATTGAAGTCGGGTTCATGTATCATTTCTGACTTCTGCTGCTGCTCTACTCTGCGTATGAGCTGAAAGTGACCGATGCATGCACCTCGCAGGACCTTGCAGAGCGAAAAAGTGGAATTCTATTAGCCATTTTAATGATTTCTTAGTGTTTATGACAGATATTAATCTTTACTGTCCTACCAGCAGTGTTGGCAGATAACCTGTAGCCTGCATAATAATCAGATAGGCATTATTAGACCAGAAATATCACAAGGTATAGTCTTCCGTAGGCCAAGTATTGTAATGATTACTAGATAACCTCATCTTCAGTGTTTAAAAAGTTACACATCACAAATTTTTTAAGAGGGAGGAGATTTTTTAATTGTATGTTGCCCCCCCACCACCACCGATAAGGGTGAGGATGACCAGTACTGTGCTTTGGTGGTTATGAGGGACTCTAAACAAAATTAAAATCAAGTGACAAAAGTAACACTGCTCTGAAGGTGGTCATTTGCTTTTTAATGACAAACTGAAGGTCATGGTTAATTGAGCGACATGAGTAAAAGGTGTTTTTAACAAGGATCTGGGGGATGAACTACACCACTTGTCCTTGTATATTTAATCAGCCAAATTTATGAGTACCTTCAATCACTTAAACACATTTTGATAATTAATCTTTTCCACTAGTCAGCTCATTAGTTGGTTATCTGCCAGAGTAGCTGATTGAGACAGTCACTATGCCAAAATCCACCAGTATCGGCTGGTGTTCATTTCAGACTCCCTCTGATCTGTCCAACTTTGTTAGCAGTGGCGCCGGCTTGTCTGGGCTTCAACCCACCTTAATCACAGTCTCGATGTTTGTTTGTCAGTGGGATATATAGGTTTGGCAGGCAGTCAGTGTAATTGGCTATGCACCAGCAACTTAAAGCCAAGGCAGAGCCTTATTACGCAGCTTTTACTCCGTAAATCCCACACCAAATTGGATTTCATCCAGTGATAGTTAGTAGGATATACAGCGCAGGATGTTGTTGTTGTGAATGGGTGACTAAATAAGAGTATGTGCATGAATTAAAAAATAAATAGAACAATAAACAAGTACATGCATTAGTTAAGAAATAATTGGACACATTAACATTTTTTGAATGGACAAAAGAAAAGGGAAACATGGAGCAGTGCTGTGGTAGAGACTTTTCCTCCTACCTCTTGCTCCAGCAGTTTACACTCACTTATTGATCCAAATGCCACAGACATATACTGTATCACCTGGTGGAGACACAGTATACCCATCAGCAACATGCAGTCTCTGAACACTATAGCACTGCGCTGCAGTCTTTTCACATCAGTCAGTTGACTGGCATCCTAACGGCATCTTGTTCTTTGGAACAGAGAGGATGGACACAGCCTCAGTGCGGCAGATTTGCTTGGTGAACTGAGAGAAGCACGTAAAAGCGGAGAGTTTGGAAGATGTTGCAGCACTAATGCAGTTCAGTGCAGTGTTAATGGCTCAGAGACCAGGAGCTCTGCATTTGTAAATACAGCAATTTCAACTTTTCTGTGTGAAAGGGACCAGAAACCCTTGTCTGTGACGTCATCAAGAGACACTCTATGAAGCTGCTCCATTGAAAATTAATGACTTTGTGGACTCAGCCTTAGTATAGGAGTAATTTTTTGAACATGATGAATGAATAAACAGGTAGGTAGGTTTGCAGGTAGATAGATAAATAAATAGATATCCATGTTGGCCACGTGTTGTCCTGTTTTCATTTCTCTCACTTTAGCTAGCATCAATTAAGGGGACCACGTTTCACAAAGATAGCGTGGTAGTATGGCTTTGTCAGTGGTGTATTTTCTTTGTTCCTTTCAAGTTTTCCATTTAAAAAAAAGAAAACATGATATGGTCACTGGCTGAAATATGAACTGTATATATGATTTATTTGTATTGTATTTAATCCAATTCAGACTCATGTCCAGTAATTGATCTATTACAGTAAATGGGTTTATAGTTTGATGAAAAAGGCGCTGCTCTTTGTGGAAGCCTTAAAAGAACCACAGCAAATCCCCCTCTTAAGACACACATACACATGAATATTAGCTCTTACTTAAAAGTACAATACCAAAAATATAGTACATGAAGCGGGAGTTGGCGTGGTGTAGGGAGCATATCAACAGAGTTATAGTGACATTTCAGGCTACAAACTTCTAAAAACTTGCCTGAATCTGATTGGATGTAACTTTTCAGGTATCTGGTGGTATCCTAGCTGCTAATGAATGAGCCAATGATAGTGAAGCATGAATGAAGCAGCTGATGCCAATCAGCTAAAGCAGTGTTTCCCAGTCTTACCTGCATGTGACCCCTTAAAATGAAGCTGTATTCTACTTGCAACCCTTCGTCACTGGTTGTATTATCCACTGTGACCAGCTCAACCAAAAAGTTTTCTTTTCCCTTGTTTTATCTGACAAATTTTTTGAGGCCGTAGGAGCTGAAACTGTTCAGTAATTCACACAAGGAAAAAAAGCAAACACTAGAGAAATGTCTGCATAATTTTGTGTAGCAGATGTTTTTTCTGCTTTTCTCTCCTGTTAATTATGTCACGATCACTATTGGGAGTCCTGACCTCCAGGTTGGGAACCACTGAGCTAATACAAGCATGACACAAATCGGGACAGTCTCACAGACAATACATCTTGTAGCTACCAAAACACCAACACAAAAACAGAATCTAGTGTAGGGTAAATCTACCAATTTGATTTTGGGTCTTGTCTTCAGCGAGAGCCTGTGGCGGTTCTAGATGCAGTCAAGGCAACAATTAGAACAATTAGCAAACCTCCACACATGGCCTCAGTGGGCTCCGTCATCTCTCTATTTTTCTGCCTGTCGTTGTGGAGACAGATGCGCAGTGATAAGAATGCACCAAACTACAACCACGGTCTGTCGGTACGCCAGTGTGACCGATTTCCTCCACAACACCAAACCTCCCACAGCACTGCCAGTCCTAACTGCAAACCAACAACATAAACTAGATAGAAGTTCCTGCAGACGAGGTGTTGATTGAAGTAGAATAAATGCATTCCTTGACTGGGACTAACAACTGTATGAAAGTGAATAACAAAATGTGTTTTACATATTATGGCAGAGTGGAGAGAGGTGAGCTCTCTCGTTTAGCAGGCAGACAGTCTCCTGTGATGGCTGTGAATAACACCTATTTTACACAACGAGCACCAAACAGCAGCAAAGCCGAGCGTCAGTTCATTGCCAGTGGGCCAGAAAGGGGTGGGGACAAGCCACAGCAATGAAGATATCAGCCCTCTGTTTCGAAAAATATTGATTGACAGCAGCAACCAATCAATTAACTGAACTAAACCTGTCAGTTTGCCCAAAGATTCAGAGCCTAGAGAAGCAGTGACTCTCCACTACATTATAATATGTGATGAGATGCAACATACAAAGGTGGTGATATTGGTTGTTACCACTTGTTAGCTTAATGCTACTGGAGCCCAATGGGAGCACAATTAGCACTGGAAGGGTTTTTTGTGAGTCTTTGAGCAAACTAGCAAAATACACGTCAACCATGTTTTTATATTCTGTTAGACCTTTCTGCAGTAATTGTAATGAGCCTCTTCGTACAGTAAATGCTAGTGTAGCAAGCAGGTAATCCCTTTGTTATCCCGCTGGTTACACTGTGGCCGGTCTGAGTGCATACCTTGTGTGGAGCTGAATTGATTTTCTGAGGAAATGTTGCTGTGGAGCACGGAGGAACAACTACAATGGCATACAAAGTGGAAGCGGATGTTCTGCTGACATAGCGTATTGAGTGTAACCACAGTATGTTGTAACCATAGCAACATTTATTACAAATGGCTTTTTTTTTGTAATTTCTTGCTTTAACTTTATCCTGACATTCTTTGGCACTTCTGTTGACTTATTCTCCACATTTAAGTGGACAGCGGCTTTAATCGTCATGCTTATGTCATATTACAAATCATGTTATGGTGTTAGGCTACTAGTCCGGTGCAGAAATGATCTGAATCAGCACTTTATGTTTGCCCTGATAGTAGAATAGGTTGTCGCTCTGGCTCATTAGCATTTGTAAAGGATTTAACTGTCCCATGAGGAGAATGAGGAGAAACAGCCATATTTCACTGCAGGGTGAATGTGGCCTGTGTGTTCTGGCTGCTCCTAGGATAAACTCCAGCTGTGTCCTCAAATGTGTGGTGTATCGATGAATATTCATTCAGCCACAGTCATGCGTCACCAGCCAGCAGGGGCCAAAACTGTTTCTAACACTTTCTTGTTCCGTCCCTTTACCTCCAACACAGCTCCAAGGTCATCCAGAGGTGGAGAGAAGGGAAGGCATCTGCTTATTGAGCGATGCGGAGAAGAGGATTGATATGAGGGATCAAAGTTTTTCTTTTCAAACACTTTCCCTTTATGAGCACCTGCCCTGCAATGGAGCGAGAGGAGAGGGTTGCAAAATACTGCTACAAGCTCCAATTTGACCAATTTACATCAAACCAGAGAACGCCCGCACATGCTCAGACCTCCCTGCTATTTAAGCCAATTTAATCACTGATCACAAGCTTTATCAGACTTAAAAGCGCTGCGTAAACTCTGAGACTCATTTCATTTCATCTCTGCTTTAGAGGGAAAGTTGTGCTAGTCCGCCTAGTTGGTATTAAACATCTCACTCCTGCCAACTATCTAATGCACCAAACGTATTAAGATCAGAGCTGGATCGTTCTGCAAGTGCAATAAGTACAGAGTCGTGTTGGCGGCTTGTTGGTATAAATACAGCATTGGCCCGAATGTGAAAGTCATTCTTCCTGCTGTTTACAGTGCTAATAATATTTTTGGTGAAAAGGGGAAAAGTGGGATAAAGGACAGATTTTCAGCTACTGATTATTATATGCTAGACATTAAGTTGATTTTATTTTAATCACGATCTCTAGTAGAGCTATTCTTCCGACAAAATATACACTTAAATCAGTTAGAACTTCATGGATATTTCGGTTAATTAACTGAGCCATGATAGCAGCTCTGTGAAGCTGTACCAGCTAAATGCTCACATCGGCATGGCAACATGCTCCCAATGACAATGTTCACCATCGTCACACATCGTGTTAGCATGCTAACATTAGCACTAAACACAAAGTGCAGCTGAGGCTGATGGGAATGTGACTAGTTATTTGGTCATAAACCAAAGTATGGACAAATTAAAATTTTGACCTGATGATGGTGCGAGATGAAAAGTCAGCAGATCACCAAAGTCATTAGGATTCATTGTCTGAGAACCATGAATGTCGCAATCCATTGTTGAGATATTTCAGTCTGGACCGAAGTGGTGGACCGACTGACCAACATTGCCATTCCTAGAGACATGCTGCCAGCAAATGGCTAAAAATGTATGTTTTAGTCATATTGTGTAGCTCTGCCACATCCAAACTATGATTTACTGAGCTGTGAATGAGAAAGGTTTGTAGATATTTTCTGAGCAATGCGATGCTGCTGTCTGAGGTCGAGCAGGGATAATGTAAAGATGACAGAAATGTAGAACATCTTTTTTGAAGGTGTGAGCATCACGTGTTTGTGTGGAGTCGCTGTGATGAAACCACAGTGCAAACTGTTTAATCGACACAGATATCACAGAAACATAGATGTCCATCCTTGAAAGTCCATTTACCCTTGTGCCTCCATGTCTGTAAAAGTGTGTCTATGAATTTATATTTATAGCAAACAAGCAAGCAAACTTTGTTTATATAGTGGTTTTGGAAACAGAAGTTACAAAGTGCTCTACATGAAAAAGAAAAGGGGAGAGGGAGTTGACAGAGACAAAGAAGACAATATACAGTATAAAACAAACAGAATTAAGGGTACAACCCACAAAATAAAAGGTGTCAAATCAAGAGAAAGGGAGCTCCTGCCTGAGGCTCCTACCAGTGGTCAGAGAGCACAACAACTCGCTGATGGAGAGTTTTCCCGCCTGCATAAATGAACTGAACCAAATGTCCAAATGCACCAGAGTTTGCTGAACTGCACCAAACAGATCAGGTGTGAAAGCAAGTTTGCACATATGTTAAAGTAAACAAATATTTGCAGTAAATATATATTAGTACATACAGTGAAGTGACTCTTGAGAATGGTGTCTTTTGAAGTGTTAAAGCGAGCACCATTTTTAGCTGATTCTGGTAGAGTTCCTGAAACATTTTGGTTGTTTAAACTACAGCAATACATCGTATTTTATATCTCAAGATTTACTGTAAAATCTAATTGGAAAAGTTGTTAAGTCTCATAAAACAGAAATAATAAAGTAACCTTTTTGAACCTTTTTTTTAAAACACTCACACAGTCTGATCTGATGGCCTCTGAGCAGCTCCTCTGGAGAGTTTGTGAGTACGGGCCTTGCTCAAGGGCAGCTCACGGGTGGTAATGAGGGACAGACAAAGACTATTGTTTATCTTTCTCCAGCCTAATTTATCCTGCTGGTCTGGGGATTAAACTTCTCCCGCCACTGGTAAAGGTGTTTATTTATTTACCACCTCTTGTGAGTGCTCATGCTCATATGCTGACAGTTCTATGTGACTGGTAATTAAAGAGTATTAAAAAACAACAACAACAACAAACTTCTTCTTTGTTGCCAGTCGATCTCTACCTGACAAATCACTGCTTAACCCCAGATGCAAAAAGAACCCACTAGACCCACTATGAAATAAATTAATCAAAGAAATGAGTCATTATAACTCTGTTTGTATACCACCTTTCTTAACAGTGTTACAAAACCTTTCAGAAATTCACATTTTCAAATTATCGTGTAAAACAGAAAAGAACAGTAATCAGCAGAGGGAAACTTTCAGGAATTGAACCCCTTTATAGTAGGTGTTATGCCTCATTGACGTCAACACGGCTCATCTGGGGTCGGCAGAGTTTTTATGAATAACACATTAATTTTAACTCTAGTGAAACATTTCCATGTGGAAAAAACATGAGCCTTAATTTAAACAGTTGTCATCTGAGGAGGAGGAAAAAGAGTCCTGTGTGGGAGGAACTTCTGCGCTTCAGAATGAGGCTTCAAACGGCTGTAAAATTAAGCTTATGAAGAACCCATTCCCCCTCTCTTTCTCTCTCTCTCGTGCTATCTTTTCATGTTAACAACCACTGAACTTGCCCACAGAGGCTTTCTGTGCACGTTTCTCCCTTTTCACAGGTCACACGCTCCTCCAAGTCAGTTATCCAAAGTCTTTCACTAATGAAGGAGCTGGACGCCTTTCTTTCTTTCCTTCCTTCTTCCTTTCATTTTTTTTGCTTTCGTGCTTTCATTTCCAGTCCATTGTGGGCTCTTGTCCCCCCCTACAGAGATAACAGGCACTGGGACAGCACACACGCACACAGAGGTGTTAATGGAAAGGTACTGCAGAGCAGGTTTCCCAGTCACACTGAAGAGTCACCTGACCTGGGCCGGTCTAATTATAAGGTGTTGTTGTTCACTTCTGGTCCCATGAACACAGAGGCAGCCAGAGCAACACACAAACACACGCACACTCACACACACACACACACACACACACACACTTACACATTAATGTGAATGGAGGAATATACTGTATATTCACATGCACATGCATACACTAATTTACCCTCTTTTTAGTTTTTTAATGAATTACCTGAGAAAACTCCTACACATGAGCGTGGGCACACACACGCACACACACACACATAGATGTAAACAGTCTCCACGGTCTCAATGGGACGTTCTCACGCGATGAGGCCTGTCACCCTGAGTACCATCGTTAGTTCTACATATATGGTTCAAGAGGAGGCACGTCAGAGGCCAAAGTTTCCATAGTGAAAGTTACTATAGCATCTTAAAAAAACACTCGCTGCTATATGATGTGTGTGTGTGTGTGTGTGTGTGTGTGTGTGAGTGTGCGTGTGTTTGTGTGTTGCTCTGGCTGCCTCTGTGTTCATGGGACCAGAAGTGAACAACAACACCTTATAATTAGACCGGCCCAGGTCAGGTGACTCTTCAGTGTGACTGGGAAACCTGCTCTGCAGTACCTTTCCATTAACACCTCTGTGTGCGTGTGTGCTGTCCCAGTGCCTGTTATCTCTGTAGGGGGGGACAAGAGCCCACAATGGACTGGAAATGAAAGCACGAAAG
>NTHP01000404.1:229806-250675 GCA_003416845.1 Oplegnathus fasciatus | reverse complement strand
TAAAGAACTTGAACTTGAAACTTGCTTGTTGCACCACCATCAGTCAAAATGCTCATTTGTACATGACAAATGTTGATATATTATGTGCAGGACTTTTTTGCTCACCAGCCACTGTGGCTAGTGGTTTTCCAAAGTTACTAGCCACTCAGCATTTTCACTAGCCACAGTTTAGTTGTTGGGAAAAAACTACGTTTTATTTGATTAAAGTTCACTATGGTGTGCTACAATTTACTTGAAGAACTAGATTTACAACCCTTTTGTATGTAAATGACGACTGTAAACACCCAAATCCAGACTACATAAATTGTACTATAGTAATCAAATATTCAGCTCTGATAAGGTGTGTAAAGCTCGTTTTATATGAAAACATGCAACCAATTAAGACAAAGACATAAAAAGAGTAGCTTCTTATTGCATATAATAAAAGTGGTGCAGGGCTGTAGAAGATTAACTGAAAAAATAAATACTAAACTGGAGCAAGAGAAGAGAAAAACTTTGTCTATTTAAATATTTAGCCTCTGAACAACAGCAGTAAATAATACAAAGTACTGTAGAAGAAATCTCTGCAGTACAGAACCATTTCATTTTGTCTTATCAATTCAAATTCTTAAAAGTCCTAAAAACACAATTTTACTTTACATAGTATGTAGAGGTGTAGTGCTGTTTGTTTAAGTTCCTGAGCACATGTGTGACACATGCGCATGCGTGTACGTGCACGGTTATATTGAGGCTCGTTTCGAAGGTGATGTAACCACTGTTTCTACTGTGGCAAGTTTACATACATTAGTCAACTGTAACTGACCAGACTAGTTAACGTTAGCTAGTTATAGACTGGAGAAAAAATAATTTAATTCACTGTGCCGCACAAAGGCTACACCGGCAGCTACCAGAAACTTTTAAGGTGGAATGTTTTCTTGCATGTTACTCAATGCATGAGTTGATGTTGTGAATCAACCGTTTGTTTTTATCGGCTCTCTTGCATGACATACGCTCAAGTGATGATTGGATTGGACTGGATTATTGCAAGTGGCGGAGCGTCTTTCAGGTGCGCTCCGGCAGCACTACACATATGATAGTATGTGTGTGTATGCCACCCGCCAAAGTGGCTAGTAAGAGTGACTGTGTTACACACCACTACTGAATTCTACCCGCATTTGGCAGGTGGGCGGGTGCTAGTGTCAAGCCCTGATTATGTGTATATTGTCATGACATTTATGAGCACATTCATGCTCCCCAGGGGATGAACCCTTTCCATTTTGGACAATCAACAAGCTTTCCTCTGGCCAAAAATGTAAACTTTCAGGATATCCAACTGCTGTACTAGCATAAACTTTGTATGAATGGATGTTATGGTCCCCAGAGAACGAACCCTACTGATTGTGGTGACCCTTGAACATAACTACACATGATTATCTAGTGCATTGTAATGCATGTGCTTACAAGTAAGTACACTAGGTCAAACTCAGACAAGACAGCAGTTTTTACAGTGAATATTGGGTAATAATTTTAATGTTCACCTTAGTTTTAACTTCTGTGGCGGTTTAGATAATTATTCTGTATACTGATTTGTCAGAGTGAATCTTAAATCAAGAGAAAGCAGAATCCAGCATATACTTTATATGTTTTCGGGATAAAAATACACTCTCAGAAACTCCTTTTAATAAGTGGAGATGAAGTTCAAAGTGCTGGTGGAATATGCGAGGGGGAAAAGGTGAGCTGTCTGGCATCTTTTGAGAGAACAAATCAAAGATATTAAAAGAGTCTCTTTGAGTTTCCCAGACAATCTTAATAAATAAAACACCTCACAAAGGTCAAGAAATGTGCCACATCTTTCAAAACAACAACATAAATCACGGTGCACTGTGTCACTGCATATTGCTTACTTAAATTTGATCGATATAGTTTTGTTTCTTGAAGATACATGGCACATTGACTGTGATTTCATTTGAAAATACAAACACACAAATTGTTTTTTTTTGCCTATTACACTCAGGGCAGTTAAAAGAAACGTACAATGATATAGCATATATAACATTTTCTTTTTAGGGTGTTTCAGGGTAGTTGTCCAGTAACTGAACAGTCACAAGTTTAACGTATAAGGCTGGTAATGTATTTTTCTTATTGTCAACAAATCCCATTAAATCAACAATATATTGAGCCTATTAAGAAGTATTATCTCTGTATCCACAGCCTGATATATTCCCCTGAGCCATAGAGCTCTATTATTGTTAAAAACACATCAATGAGCCACTGTTGCACTGGGTGACATGTCCCTTCATTACCATTGACATGGGCACTGTAGTTTATTTTGAGATGATTCCACACATATCCACGTATCCTCCTGCTGCCTTATACACTCTCTACTGTAGCATCCCAAATGTGTATTAATACATGGCTGAAAATAGTCCCCATCAACATGGCCAGATTAACTAGACCCCGGGCAAAAATGAGCTGCTGTTGGATCCCTTTTAGCTCCCTACTCCTCCATCTGTGCACTGTGTACAGTATTGTCATGGTGGAGTATTACATGGCCCCAGCTTTGCTGTGCAATAATTTGTTTAAACACAAATTGATTTAAGAATATGCATCATGTAAGCACAATATAAGTTAAAAGTCTCAAAAGTAGATTTTGACAAAGGACTCTCTTCAAGACAGGGCCTCAAAATCAGGTAATAAAAGGACACACCTTAAGGCCTTCATGATGTTTGTTGATACTATGCTTTACTAGTGCCTATTCCAATAGTCCCAAACAAAGTTACAATAAATCATATTACCAAACTCCCCTTGCTACATATACCCCTTTTCCACTGTGGGAACTTAGCAACCCGTAACCTAGAGCTTCCCATGACCTGAACTTGTAAGAACCTATAAGGCTTTGGTCCTAGTTTCTGCCTTACATTTTACAAATTAGAAAGTTTTGGATTACGTCACAAAAAAAGGCCACATCGTACCGTCCCATCAAACCAGCGTGCTGCTTGAATCAGAAGACGGAGAGGTGATGGTAAAGACACAAGGGGAGAACAGATTGGATGCAACATAATCATTTCAGAGCTCTTTTTTTCTTTGAAAGAAAACAAAAGCGTTGTAGCGTTTGGTTGTGCTGCCCCGCTGCTTTGTGGAAAAAATAGCTCACTACTGGAAATGGTACAGTAGAAATGTTGCTATGCTGCAAATGAAGTGTTGCATTTCTTTTCGCCCAGAGTACCTGGAATTTGGATTTAGCATCACCTCCTGAGCAGTGCCAGAATTTTGTTTCAGCAACTTGCCCCCAAAGCAGGGGGAGTGCAGAGGAAACAAAACTAACAATGGCTAGACTCTTTTACTCGTTGAGTAACTGTTGCAAAAAAAAATACGGTGCCCAGTTGTTTTAGGAAATGATTTTCTCCTTTTTGAAACATAAAACCATATATTATGACCCATTTTTAAAGATTTACTTCAGTAGGAATAAATGAGCTAGGGCAGACGGGGAAGTGAAGTCGTAAAGTATCAAGAGACCGATTAACACACTATTGTTTTTTTGGTGATTTGTTGACAATAAGAAAAATATTGGATAACACTTGTCTTATCCTTAACATTAACCTTGACATTTGTCATACTGATATTTTATCATACTATATTGAGTGCAGGGAGAACAACGTTTCCTGTCATCAATAGTCATAAACAATTCTGCCAAACAAATGCTATTTATCAGTGCAATTCATTAACCCCCTCAGAAAATGCTTTCGTACACTTCTTCATCTCTTTTCATCCCCTTTATCTCTCTCCGATCACAATCAAGTCTGCAAAGCCTGGAGATTTCACTCGCTGTCCATATCAATCAGTCACTCTACCTCTCTGCTCCCACTGCTCTCTCTCTTTCTCCCTGGGCTCAGTCTTAGTTCAGATATCAAATATTAATCAAGGCAGGTTGAGAAGCAGTTGATCAGCTGTCCCTTCATTGATCTGCTGGCTCTCCTCAGCACTGATGTGTCCCATGCAGCTGGAGTTATACTTCTAATAAGCATTTGTAGTTTCAAGTGTGTTTTTTTTCTTTCTCAGTCTTTTATTTCTTTCTACTTATGTCCCCATCTTTTCTACGGAAGATCCCTGTCTTTGTTAGGTCATGTCTTCATGTCATAAAGCGGCATTTTGAAACCTGTGATATTTCATTTCCAAAATTCAAACCAGCCGTCTGCATGGGCTCAGCCCTGCTGCTGTTAGAGAAATCCATTCAAATTCAGGCCAGTGAGTGCACATCTGCACTAACCTTGACAAATTCTTGCCACTGACTAATGGGGAAAGTCCTGCAAGAGCTTTAATAATTCTCTAAGGACCCTGATTATTTCAATTCTGAGTTGGCTATGTCTTATTCAATGATTTATTTTCTTTACCTGCTTATCCCCTCTGAGGGGAATGGAACCCATTCCAGCATTCACTAAGCAGGAATCAGGGTCAGAACCTGAACAAAGTGAATGTACATCACTGGAGTAACAGACTGAAGAGCTCAAGAGCTTTTCCGGGAACGTTTTCAGGAGCTTTGCCTGCATTTTGACTGCATGAATCTAGTTCTGGTTTTGATTCCTGGACCATAGTTCTAACCCCAAAAAAGTTTATGCCCTGGAGGTAGTACTATTTGATGGCCGAGGGTGGACAGCACTGGCTGGTTAAACACAACACATCTTGGTCCACACTGAAATACCTCGACAACTTTTGGATGGATTGCCATGAAATTTAGTACAGACATTCATGGCCCCAGAGAATGAATCCCACTGATGTTGGTGATCTCCTGACTTTACCTGTAGCACCACCATGATATTGACATTTTTTGGTTTTCCTATTGGATGGATTGCCATGAAAGTTGGTACAAATGTCCATGGTCCCCAGAGGATGAGCCTCACTTACTTTGTTGATTCCTTGAATTTACCTCTGGTGCCACCAGTTATCCACTTATCAAGTGAAATATCTTAATATCTACTAGTTGGATTGGCACAAAATTTTGTATAGCCATTCGTGGTTCCCAGATGATGAATCCTAATGACTTTGCTGATCCCCTGACTTTTCCTCTAGTGCCACCATGAGGTTTACATTTGTGGTTTTGAGTGAAATGTCTCAGTATTTGTGATGGCCCCTGTGGCGTCATCTGGGAGTTGGTATCTGTTACTCTGTGTCTCTCCCTTGCAGGTGACTAATTGATGTAATTCAGTGCACCTGGGCCCGGTGTCCTGAACTTACTTAAGCCACGGCTGTGGCCATTCACGCTCTCTCTGCTTTCCCTTCCAGGCACCTGCTTTTGGTTTGTTATGGGATTTAGTTAGTTATCTTGCTTTTTGCACTCATACACACCCATACATTTACACGCACTCATCATTAACACCTCACACACAGTACTGATTTCACTGACATCCGCATGCCATATTTTAATTAGTTATTCTCTTTCTAATTTGGTCTAATTTGTTATGTTGCTGAATAAAGCTCCTTTGTTTAAATGTTTGACATGGTGTGGTCTCCCTTTTGTTGTGACTTCCTGAGCCAGGTCATGACAAATGGGGGCTCGTCTAAAAGTTTAGTTTGTTAGAGGATTGGTTTGGTGCCGCGTTAGTGGCAGGTGTGTGGTGTTGATTACATGCACTAAGGAGGTGAGTCAGTCCAGCTGTGTGCTAGTTTGGCTGAGCATCGCATGTGTCTGCTCTGGTTTTGGTCTTTTGGGAGACTCATCATGTGTTTTTCTGCAGGAAGCGTTTGGTTCTGACTTGGGTCGGATTGTGGTGTGCCGTTCAGAAGGTAGGTGTTACTATGTTGGTACGCTATTGGACAGAGACTACTCTGCTAGGCTGTAGCACTCTTTCCTCTATGGATTCTTTTTTTTTCTTGTAGTGTGGTGGGAAAGTGGCTAGAGCAGTTGTCTCGGGGGCACATCCGCAGCTGCAGGTGGGTCACTATTTGATGGTTGCTCTACCGGGTTGTCGGGCTATAGTCATTGCCTGTATATAATTGTCATTACAGTCAATGCCGTCCGTAAGTACCCACCACGAGTATCACACGAAGTCTAGGGTCGAGTTTTAGCTAGCTTTGATTAGGTAGGTAGGGGGTAAGTCTCTGTCAAGGGTCGTCAATTGCCCTAGTGTGTGTCTGGCAGTGAACACTATCTGTATTGGTATTTGCATTCATGACTTCCTTGTCAGAGTTTTTTGAGATGCCCACAGTGGCATTTGTGAATGGCTGTAAAAAGGATCAGTTAGTGGAGATAGCTGACCATTATGGCATTGTTGTTGCAGGAAAACATCGTAAGGAGGAGATTTAAAAAGCAGTTTTGTTTTTGTTTGAACGAGGTGTTACATAAAAGTGACTTGTGTGGCCGAGCCAGCACCCGTGCCGGTGTCTGCGGCAGTAGTTGTGCAGACCGCTGGTTTGACTTTTGAGCAGCAGAAGGAGCTGTTAGAGTTGCAGTTTGAGCAAGAGAAGTTATGTAGACTTTTGGACAAAGAAGCTTGAGCTGGAGAAACTTTGGCAGGCAGAGAAGCTTGAGTTGGAGAGACTGCGACAAAACAGAGAAAATTAAACTGGAGTTGGAGCAGTCCAAGTTAGTTAATCAGTGAGGGCAAGCTTCCTTCGGGGGGGTCTGGTATGGAGGATTCTGCTTCCGTTGGCTCTGCACCGGATGGTTTTGATGTTGTGGCTAATTTGCGGTTGGTGCCGAAGTTTAATGAGCAGAATCCAGATACTTTTTTTCACTCTTTTTGAACATGTTGCAGATGCAAAAAATTGGCCGGATTTAGACAGAGTGCTTATGCTTCAGTGCGTCCTCACTGGGAGAGCCCAAGACGCATACTCAGCTGTATGTGGAGAGGATGGCTTGGATTATAAGACAGTGAAAGCGGCTGTGTTAAAGGCATGAGTTGGTCCCCGAAGCTTATCGGCAGAAGTTCAGAAAGTGGGTGAAGGGCGATAAACAAACAAATGCAGAGTTTGTCTGTGATTTGACTTCCTATTGTCACCGTTGGTGCTCAGCTGCTGGAGTTGATTCTTTCGTGGGTCTTTGTGAGCTGATCGTGTTGAGCAGTTTAAAAATGCTATCTCTCAAAGCATAGCTATTTATGTAAATGAGCAGAAGCCCTCTACAGCGCTGAAAGCAGATGAATTGGCTAATTTTGTGTTGACGCATAGGGACAGTTTAACAGAGGCGTGCACTGGGGGGGTTGGAAAGGTGCAGATGACAACGGTAGTGCTGTGTGGGCCGATGTGCCACCTGTGGTTGTATCTGTTGCCTCCATCCATCTAACTGATGTGCCAAACTACGAGATATCCTGGGGCGTTTCCTTTGCACTCTATCTCAGTGAAGCCAGTAGTTGGGGCTCTAACTCAGTTCATCTCCACTTTTGGTATTCCACGTGTGATTCAAAGCACCAGGGTTCTAACTTTACTTCCTATATGTTTAAGCAGATCCTGTACCATGCGCAGAGCTAGGGGGGGGCGCTGGAACGGTTCCATCAAACATTGAAGTCCATGTTGCGTGCATATGGGATGGGGAAGGACTGGGAGGAGAGGCTGCCATGGCTCATGTTGGCGGCCAGGGAAGTCATCCAGGAAAGTACGGGGTTTAGCCCCAATGATTTGGTTTATGGACATGCAGTGCGTGGTCTTTTAGCTGTCCTACAGGATGGTTTGAGAGTGAGCCACCTAAAAATTTAGTGGACTATGTTAATGGGTTTCGCCAACGCCTGTATGTGGCTGGGGAGGTGGCGAGGAAAGATTTGGAGGGTGCTCGAGGGAATCAGAAACAACTGTGACTGTCAGGCTGAGCGCCGTCAATTTAGCCCAGGGGATCAAGTGTTAGCTCTTATGCCACTTCAGGTCTCGTCGTTTCAGGCAAAGTTTGCTGGCCCGTACACTATTGTGAGGCAGGTTTCAGATCAAAACTATTTGATCGCTACTCCAAATCGGAGGAAGTCATCTCAACTGTCATGTCAACTTGCTTAAACCATAGTATGCTCGTGACACTGTTGTGGCCCAGAAAGTGAATATCGGCCCCACATTGATTCTGTGCTTTCAGAGCTTGATGTCCCAGAGGCAGGGTTGGACAGTGAGAGGGATGTTGTAGTGCCCGATGATCCTGTCATGTGTGGGAGGCTAAAGAATTCTGAGTCATTGTGTCAGTTGGATAGAATGTTGAGCCATTTACCTGAGTCAGAGAGCTGAGCTGGTAGGGGTGGTCAGCAAGTTTCCGGTACTGTTAAACGCCATCGCGCACAACTCTCGAGCATGATATTGATGTGGGAGACACTCCTCCAATCAAGCAGCGGTTTTATCATTGTCCGGCAGACAAGCGCAGGGTATTGAAGTCTGAGGTGAGATACATGTTGGACAATCAGATCACTGTTCCATCATCCTCTAGCTGGGCGTCGCCTAGCTTGCTCGTGGGTAAATCAGATGGGTCCCCGCGGTTTTGCAATGACTACCGTAGGGTTAATAAGGTCACAAAGGCGGATTCCTAAACATTAGCGTGGATGGAAGATTGTATTGATTTGGTGGGCTCAGCTAAATTCGTCAGCAAGTTCGACTTATTAAAGGGGTACTGGCAGGTTCCTCTGACAGCGCATGCACGGGAATTTTCGGCATTCGTGACACCTTTTTGGTCTGTATGAATATACAGTTATGAGCTTTGGTCTTCGCAATGCACCAGCGACGTTTCAGCGCCTCATGAACCTGGTGGTAGCAGGTCTTGATGGCTGTGCTGTTTATCTTGATGACATTGTTGTATTCAGTGACGCATGGGATGACCACATCCAGCACATTGGTGCTCTGTTCAGCCGTTTGGCTGAGGCGCGTCTCACTGTCAATCTGGCTAAGTGAGTTTGCCAGGGCGATGGTGATGGGTGGCCGGACAGGGGCATGTTCGTCCAGTGGACGCGAAGGTTCAGGTCGTCATGCAGTATCCCGTGCCTGCTACTAAAAAGGAATTTATGCGGTTCTTAGGTCTGGTCGGTTACTATTGGACCTTCTGTAAAAAAAAAAAATAAAAAAAAAATTTACAACAGTGGTCACGCCCCGACCGATTTGTTGAAGGGTAAGGCTAAGTTTGTGTGGTCTGCCCAGTGTCAGATGGCGTTTGAAAACGTGAAGACCTTGTGTGCTGCTCGAGTTCTTGCTGCGCCGTGCAATTTTTCCAGATCTCCACAGTTCTTCAGATGCAATGGAAACCGGGGTCAACATGAACTCAAGGGACCTTGGCTTCTTGAGTTTAGACTATTTGTGACTATTTGGTCAAAAAGGGTCTAAATACATGAGAACCTGTGGATAGCTCCTGACATACATGTCCTTATGTGAGAGAAGCCAGGAAAACATGTAAAATCCACACTGTAAAATTGACCTGGAGGATCCTTCTTGCTGTGAGGCCACAGTGTTAAAACACTAAGCCATTAGAGTTCAACTATGCTTCCTTATCGCATCCCCGGTGACCTCAGCATGAGGTGGAAAAAGTTCAATCAAGCCTTGCAAACAGATAATTAGTTTACAGGCCAAACCAGAAACAACAAATCCCTGCCAGTTGAACAGATGTGCTTCCCTGCCTTGATTTCCCAACTGCACCCCCATAACTCATTTCAGTTTGAATAGTGGCTGGTGGAGATAATCATACAGCACTTTTCTGAAGAGGACCTCTTTCAAAGAAGTGTCAAAATTCAAATTAGTGCATCATGGGACTACCCTATATCTTGATTACATTTAATCAAATGTAATGGGCTTAATTAGATATAATTCATATATACACATTGGTACAATAATTCCCAGCTAGAAAAAGCACCACTATTAGAGACAACATCCTTTAGAAAAACAAGTTATTTTAACTGACAAACCACCGTTTTTCTGTGAGACAGCACTAGTTTAAAAGAACATTTGTATGCTATATTTCTGAGAGTCACGACATGTCTGACCGTTAAGTACGGAACTGGAGCCAGGACATGGCTAGCCTAACAAAGACTAGAGGCAGGGGGAAACAACCGGCCCAAAAAAGGCAGAAAACAACCCCAAACCTAAAGATCACTAACACACTGTGTCAGGGTTGTTCAACCCATGCACAAACAGAAGTGTAAAAGCAATTTTGATTTTAAGTGGAGTTATGTACTGAAAGTATTTCTTGGCGAAAAACAGCCAGGGGCAGTATCTGTGCACAGCATCTTGCCATTACAGTGATGTTTGGTATGTGCCTGTACAGAGACTAGAACTTGTGCTCATCAACCATACATGGCAACCCAAGCTGTAGCCAGAGACGCCGCAGAAAGTGCAGGGCGGATGGACTCAAATAGCTCAAACACTTGACTACCCCTAAAACCACAAATTGTCATTTTTATAATTCTGTTTGTGTACGGATTAAACCAGCATGTTGATGTTGTTAGCTTTAGAGGTGTTGGTAGGTGGATTTATTGTTAAAAAGGGATTATTGTGGTCCCTGTGAGGAGCCTAAGGCAGTGGCCTCACACTTTCGATAAAAAAGGGTTCAATGATAACTTGCCTAATCAATCTCCTAAATTTCTCTCAGCAACTCCTTCATTTGCCCTTACTTAGTCCAGCACTCTTGGTCACTTTCTTCTCCCCCGTCTCCTCCATCTCCACCTGTTTTTCTCTCACGCCTGTCTTCTTTTCTCCCTCTCCAGCAGTTTTTCCTCCTCAGGTCTTCATTAAAACTTGATGGAGATGAGTGAAGCCAATAATCTTCAGGGCCCGTGAACAACCCTGCCTGAAATCAATAGGTTTCCTAGAAAAAAACAAAAAACAACACAAAGAGAATCGGGAGGGAGGGTGAAGGTCTGGTTTATTAAATATTAAACAGCAGGTCTCTGGGGAGAGGGGGAAAAGTTGTGGGGATGCAGTGTCTGACCCAATTAGCATCTCCTGTTCACCTGCCAGGCTCCAGCCGTGGCTCCACTCTGACTTTTACTCGACACGACAAGCCACTTCTGGGACAGTCACACTCTTCAGTAGTGTTATCTCCGCCGTCTTGTACACTCATCATGACATGATGCATCTGTGCCTGTCATATCCTTGAAGGGGGCCATCTTAGCTCAGTGAAATATCAGTCACTACCAGCTCCAAAATGATCTCACTCTTCAGGAGAGCCAGCTGTCAACAAGTCGCGATGAGGCTCCTCTGGGATGAGCCAACTCTTTAGTGACATTGTCTCAGCTTTTTGTGTTACCAGTCAAGAGGTTCTTCTGGGACTGTGTTAGTCTTTAGCTACACTCATGTACAGTTTGGGTCGACAGAGGTGTCAACCTCGAAAAACACATTTTTCAATTCTTGAAATACTGAACTGCCTTGTAAAGTGGTGACAGACTGGCTGCATTTGTGAACACAAGTGTGCTTTTTTTCGGTCATATTATTGCTGTAGTTGACGTCACAGCTTGTTCAATACAGTGCTTGGTGCTAGATAGAAACGTCGGTAAGTTGTTTTTTGTTTTTTTTTGTTTTTTTAAATCCAACTCACCTTCATGATGTCATGGTAAGTACATTTACTCAAGTACTGTACTTCAGTACTGTACTGAAGTACAGTACTTTACTCAAGAATTTCCATTTAATGGTACTTTATATTTCTACCCCACTACAATTCAGGCAAAAATATAACACTTTTTACTCCACTGTATTTTTTTGACAGCTGGAGTTACTTTTTACTTTTCCAATTGAGGTTTTAGAGAGAAACACATATGATAAGCTTATAAAATACAACACATTGTTAAAGATTGAACCAGTGGTTCCCAAAGTTTTTTGGCTTGTGGCCCACAAGAAGGCTGAGACTAGTTGGGGCCCCTTGACACATTTCAGATGTTTATCAGTTGTTAGCAGATCTCTCATTCAAATTTTCTTTCATCAGTCCTTCTGAAAAAATTAAGCGTGCTCCTGGGGGCAGACAAATCTGCAGCCACTACTACAACACTTCCTAAAAGAAACTTAAACCTTTTTCA
Organism: Oplegnathus fasciatus; assembly: GCA_003416845.1. Lineage (NCBI taxonomy): Eukaryota > Metazoa > Chordata > Actinopteri > Centrarchiformes > Oplegnathidae > Oplegnathus > Oplegnathus fasciatus. The sequence goes on along the minus strand of NTHP01000404.1, from coordinate 238,742 downwards.
ACAAAGTTAAACAGCGATCACTTTGTGAGCTCAGAGCACAAAACTACAGCTCCCATGGAAAAAACTACAAGCATGGCAGCGTGGATACTTAAGTCATCATAACCTGGTTTCGTCCTTATCCATAAAACTCACCAACGCTCTCTTCTAAAGCTCTGCTCTCTAAAATCTTCTACAGCGTTTGCTCCTCTCTGTCCTGCTGCTATTACAGACATGTCTGAGCTGGCCACGACACATCGACTCGCCCATGGACTCTTCTGTCGGGCCGTGATGTTTAGCCTGCAAAGATCTACGGCTCATGGGAAATGGTGCTCATAAAAGGCTAACGTCCTTATCTGAACTTCTTCCACCGCTGTCAGTCTTTTACATAACTGATTACTGATCAATTCCGGGTTCGCATGATAAACAATAAATGCTCACGCCAGTGCAAACACTGAATGATTTAAGTGAACAGAGTTGTGATGAATAGTAAAAAATAAAGATAAAAGAAAATCTATTAAATCAAGCTGTTGTTTGTGTTAGTAATGGATCTGTTTTTAAATTAAAGATCACAGTTTTAATCAGCTCTATTTTCACTGACAGTGAGTTCCACAATGTATCACCCCTCTCTCATGTATATGCAGCAATAACTATTCAAACACCATTCAATAGGCAGGGAGTCATTGGTGTGCATTGCCCGTCATGAGACAGGAGCTTTGAGATGAATGAGTAAAGAGATTCATTTAAATAGAAGAAAGACCGGAATAAGCAACAGATGGCAAAAGAAAGAAGCTGCCAAAACATTTCACTGCACCTCTTTTTGTCTCCACCTTCTCCATCACTCGTCCCACAAGTGAGGAGGTGAGGTAAGGATGGAGGCCGGAAGGCACGATGATACCTATGTATCATCCTTAAAACAAATAGATTTCAGGAAGGTTTGCGTCAATCATTTATTGAATATTTGAATTTCTATTTGAGGCAGTCAAGACAGTTTTAGACAGATATTTTAGACAGATTTAGTTTAATTTCTCAAGACACGTCAGGCAGTCCGACGATTCATTTATTGATCACCTGTCTCCTCTCCATCTGAAGCATCTTCTTGTCTGCCACATTTGCAGAGATTGGGACATAATCATTACTGACACACCTATGTCAAAATCATGATGGAAAGGATGATTAATGAGGAAACGTTGCAGCCTGATAATCAGACTGAATTGCCATTTGGTTTCACTGCATTATTCAGTCTAATCAATCAGTAACAAGTGATGTATCTGTCCTGCTGACATCATTTTCAGGAAGTTATTTGCTATGAGGACAACATTTTTGATATGGATTGAAGAAACACAGCTGCGTCAATTTCATCTGTTTGTTGCCATATTCTTAGCGTCTTCCTGTCCAACCCCGTCTCCTCAAATTAGCACGTTGTGCTAATTTGCAACAGCCAAAATACGCAAAAATTACATCATTTGCTGAATATAAAGACATTGAATGTCTATTGCAGAAAAAATGACGACCAGAAATAGTATCAAAAACAAGGCTTGATTTCATTATATTCTTAAAGATTAACTTGGGGGGGGGTGTTATGATGTTGGTACAAAGTCAGGTAAAGTCTACAGTGATTTGAGTGTTTACCATAATCATGATCTTTCCCTAACCTTAATCAAAATGCCTTTACTGCCTAAACCTAACCACACATGGGACTCAGGGTGTGAGCCCCAGTCTCCAGCATTTATGTTTCCCATCACAACCTAATTGGGAAAACAATTTTTGGCTCTGGCACAGGAAAGGTGACACCCGCATTCTTAATCCCATCTACGAAACACTGATTGGTTGTTTTCCCAACTGTCAACAAGTACACCACCTGACCTATTTGAATCTTTGAGGAATCTGTAGATGTGGGTGGTGATTGAAAGGTCTGGAACAAGGCTAGAAATGTTAAGAAAGGATGAATAAGCTTTGAGTTGAATGAAGGTAGCAAGATTGGAACTATAAAAGCCTGTGATGGAATAATTCCATCTTCTGTTTTCACAACATTTTACCACTCCTCGAAGTCTTCTCAGGCCCCTGATTCACATTAATTTGCTGCTGCTTAAAAGATGAGAAAGGATCAGCCTAATCAAACAGTGGTGCCCTCGTCCCAGAAGAGCTCTAGGTCTCTGCAGTGTGTACATGAAAGCTTAGTTCACTGTCATTTCAATCCTTTGTAAATGGTGGTACAACACCAAAATGATTGAATGATTGCTAATAATTATTTCAAAATACATCCATCAAATGCACATCTCCCTGGAAGCATTTTCTCCTCCTCAAGTCTGACTCAACAAACAGCTTTGGGCTTTGGTGAAATACTGTAAATAGCTATGTACAAAATAAATGACTTGTGAGAGTGAGTTCTCAGGGGTGTGTGTGTTTGTGCATGCATGAAGTGTGCACTTTAGTCCTTGACTTTGAAATCCTGGTAGAAGCTTTGATGGGGGTTTCTCCACATTTTCATAAAGACATGAACAAGAAGTGGCTTCCTTTAATGGACCCCTAATTTTGCTCCTTTGGTTTCACCTGATGTAACATATTACTCCTCTGCAACGGGACTGTGTGTGGACTGTATCTGGATACAGTGCAACTGAGCTGAGTTACAGTTACGAATGATCTGTCATGTTGTGTACAGTTGACCTCAAATCAGAACTTACTGTCACCAACATTATGAAAAACAACACCTAAAAGCGTGGGTGTATGTAACCATTACGTCCTGACACTTGCCTTTAAAATTCACCTCCAGTATAAAAATCGGATTCCTCTCTCTCCTGCTAAAGTGCAGATTGTCATGCATGTCACTTCCTACCCTAATCTTTGTATGCACTTAGAACTGACAGTAAACACCTCGTCTTGCTTGTTCTCCATCAGCAAGTGTCCTGACAATTCATGCTGACAACTGTCAGGATGCTACCTGAGCTGCTTGACACCTCTCAGATTTATTGTTGTTGCTCCTGGTTGGATCCTTTTCTAAAATGTTATTTGGGTTTCTATTGTTAGTGCATGTAGAGTTTAGAGGCACTGCATTTATATTTTGTATGTTAAAGCTGCAATAATCAATATTTTTATATTAACAGTGGATCAGTGGAAAGGTGTCGCTCGTAGTGACAAGCCCTCTAATAATTAGTACCTGACTCTGCAGTTCCTCTTGGCTCTACAGAGTCTTTCCACTTCTTTGATCTCATTGTTTTGATTTTCTGACCCGCAACTTTACTGTTTTGATTCACACTCACGGCTCTCATTGGTGTTGTTTTTGGCCACAGCAGGCAGCTGTTTTCAGCAAAAACCCACTTTAAAAACCCACTGTACACTACCTGCCCAGCTCCAGACATAGTGGAGGATTTAGCAGCTCAAGAAACAGACATCTCTGGTGGAGACTGAAAGCAGAGCTAAAAGGAGAGTGAATATTGGACTTTCATTCATCAGGTGGACAGAAACATAACTCTGAATGAATGCTTATGTTGCTCCGTGTCTAAATAGGCAACTGTTTGCTAACACATTCCCCATAACAACTTGAGGGTATGAGGTGATAATATGTCAGTATTGTGTATACAGCTTGTCACACTGCCTCCAAGTGGCCTAAAAAACAAACAAAAAAAAACAATCAATGTTGCTGTAATGTGGCCAAAAGAGTCACTGGTGTGTCTGGAGACACACTTCACAATTGTAGAGTTGATTATTGTTGTGATTTTGGCATCACAACGGATCAGACCGAGTTAACCTGAAGGTATCAGCAGGCTTCAACTGTAGAGCTTAAGTGAGAATAATCATTAACATTTTTCACATTGATCAAAGAAATGTGTCAATTTAAAGGTGATACTGATAACATTCAGCCCACTCCCCCCTCTCCCCTTCCATTGCATCACGTCACAACACCGCTGTTGCTCGAAGCACATGCCGCCTCAAGTGGTTGCCAGTTCGTTGCACAACCTGCATATTTCGTGGTTGAGTGGAGTGAGAGTCAGACAGACTCAGTCATGTCAAGTGATGAATCTTTCATGGTAGAGTAATGAATTCATTTTGATCCAGTAGTGATTATGTGCATTTATGTCGTGCACATTGAAATGACAAGACAGTGTCAATGTAGCTTCCCAGTTAGCTAACAAAACCTTAGCTTTAGCTTATCGGTCATCTCGACACAGATACCACGTGATACCAATGGTTTGTCGTCCGAGTTTGTATTTATCAGGAGTTCAGCATGCTCCTTCTGATTGTTCAGACCGAAATATCTGTGGATATTGGTGGAAATAGTTCTTTTGTGTGGGTTGTCGAGTAATCGGTGGTTTCAGTAAACTTAAGGTGTGTTCCTAAACAGCTACTTTGGATGATGTGTGTGATCATTGAGGATAAATATGTGTTAGACTGGGCTTTTTCCCTCTGTTGTATTTCCATTTCCTGGTCAACGAGCCTTGACTTCTCATCTCTGATGTCAGCAATCGATCAGCAGCGGCCTTTAAACACAGAATGAGTGAGAGGGGAAAGGACTGCAGATGGACCCAGAGCTGTCTGTAGCTCTGCATGTATGATTGATAACACTCAAACTCTCAGTCCATCATTGAAACAAAAAGCTGCATAGACAGCAGTGTCACTCACTGCGCTCTTTCTATCTGCATGCTTGTCTCATCTCACTCTGGTCCAACAGCTGCAGCCATTAACAAAGAGAAACAGAAATACATTTATTGTCAACTGCTGCATCGATATTTCTGCTCTGACTGATTTCCCAGTTAATATTACACAGCGAGTTCAACTTTCAATTCATCTTTTCTCTGTGTGTGTGTGGTTTTGTGTGTGTTTTCCAGTGCTGAGCCCGTGGCCTGTTGCTGCAATGTCAGCCAGAAGGTGTCACTCCATCTACAAGGGTTTCGCTCAGTGTCTGATGGCTCTGGGCGACAGTCTGACGGACAGCGCCCGCAAGGACGAAGACACACATGAGATACACTCCATCTGCAGGTCAGTGTGTAATCACACCCTTACAGTGCCACATTAAACACACACGCAAACACTCTCTGTAAAAAAAAATTTAAAAAAAATCCCAAAGCACTGAGTCAGATAAATAGGAAGTCTGCCGAGTTTCAGTATTCAAATATGCATTTCTAAACCCCACGGGGCAGTTAGGTCAGTATTAGTGAGTATTCGGGTACTTTAAGAGAGAGGGTTTAGAAAACAAAGACAGAAGCTCTCTGGGGAAAGCAGTACACATTCTCGCGGCTGAAACTGAGTATGCAAGGCTTTTGGAAAGAAAAGTTCAGACAAGCATTTAACAATTCCACAAAGTCAGTCTGCTATCTGATATCAATAGGGCACGCCCAGACCGTACATCTGTACAGTACCACAGATCTAAGTCCTGGCTCTCTAATCCCTCGCTTGACTCACTCAGAATATTTACTAAAATAGCTGTGTGTGAACATTAATAAACTATAATAACGCTAACATAAACTGATTAGTAAATTTGCCATAGACACATTTGACCATTGCATTAAAGTTTCATGGCTGTTGTAAAGAAGAATCAGGGGCTTTAGACTGCGCTGGCGGTGTATATAACATGTGTGCAATCATTGACTGGGGCTTTAAAGGTGTTGTATTTACTACATGCTTTAAATTAGACTCTTCAGTGTTATAACCCACATAAATAAAGGAACACTGATGTTAGCTGTCTGAACGATACATTAGACATGGATAGGGAATTCTGCACGGCATGCCATACTCTGAAGAGAGAGCTGCAGTTAGTGGATTTGTTCTGTTCTGAGTTGCTGGCACACCAAACTGACATTAAGACTGTTGATGTTTCTTTTATTTCTTCCTCCATTGTTGCAAATGATATTTTAATTGAACATGGAGAATTCCCCTCCTGATGTGTCTTCGACAAGCACACTTCACAGGATTGTGATATGTGGCCTGATAAAATAAAAAAAAGATTTTACTGACTAGGATTATATGAGAGGGATGTCGAGTCTTTCATTTAGACAAACAGAACGATTACAGTGATTTATGCAGCATGACTGCTAGATTGCCACAACTCTGCCAGGTGTCAGTTGAAGTTGAAGGAGAAATCACTTCCAACATGTTTAATTTGTTCTGTGTGTGTCTCATTTGTTTGCTACAAAGGTATCACAGTTAATTTGACAGTAACCTTAAAAATTCTACATCTGGCAGCACCTTTTAAATTGAGCGATTTTAACCTCCATCATTAAGTCCTCACATATAAATATACAAATATAAACTGCAATGATACTAAAGCTATTGTTCATATCTTTCCATTTTTCAGAAGAGGATCAAACCATTTTTGGACATATTTGTGGAAACAGTGTCTAAGATTCAGGAATTTGAGTTTAAAGAAAAGTTCAACATTTTGGGAAATATGCTTATTCACTTTCTTGCTGAGAGTTAGATGAGAAGATCGATACCACTTTCATGTCTGTACGCTAAATATGAAACTAAAGCCAGGAGCTGGGTAACTTAGTTTAGCACAAAGACTGGAAACAGGGGGAAACCACTAGTCTGGCTCTGTCCAAAGGTAACAAAAGCAGCCTACCAGCGCCTGTAAAGTTCACTAATTAACACATTCTATCTCTTTTTAATATATACAAAAAGCGAGTGTATAAACAACAAAAATGCTGTTTTTTATGACTATTTCTTGGTCTGGACAAGTTGCCCAGCAACCAGCGGAGACTCTGGGAAGTTACTGGTCTACAAACAGGAGAGAGGTACCAGTCTTCTCATCTAATTCTCTGCAAGAAAGCTAATAAGCGTATTTCCCAAAATGTCGAACTTTTCCTCTAAATGTTTACAAGTAAAACAAATATTCATGCCCCCAGGAGAACACTAATATAGGGAGCGCTGTCACTGCTCAAAAATTAATAGAATTTAAATTCTAGAATTTAAATTTCTTTGGTAATTACAGTTTTGACCAAAATAAGTAGGCAATACAAGTTAAACAAACACCAAGGACATACTTATTTCTGAAGCAAAAATGAATTTTAATTTCAGTTTGATTTTAACTTTTGAACACCTACTCCCTAGCAGCGCTGCCTCCTCTCTTATCCCAGCATATCTTCACTCTGCACCTCTCTTTTTAGCCTCTCATTGTTTCGGCCGGAGGCCTGATGACGCTGATTAAAGATGCAGAACATCTCTCACTTCCCCCCTTTTCTTTCTCTCGCCACGCCATTTCTCTATATCCTATATCCATCCATCATTTCTCCCTCTCTCTCCGTCGTCTCCGCTCACCCCTCTATTTATACATACCTCTGTCATCCATCTTCCTGAGAAGTCGCATCCTCTCGACCTGGGAAAGGAGCCATTACTGTGTGAAAGGTCTTAGAATAGGATGGCTGATCTGAAAGCAATGTTTCTGTCAAGTGAAATTTGTACAGTACCAAAATCATATTGAACTCCTGATGTACACAGAATCATCACAGCAGACTGTACACAGGTACTGGGAACAGTAGAGGTCAACCGAAGAGATCATTACATTACACTCAAAATGTTGCTGTGCTGCACAGCTGAAAGAGTTATTTAAAGGGATAGTTCGGCTTTTTTGAAGTGGGGTTGTATGAGGTACTCATCCATAGTCAGTATCTCACCTACAGTAGATGGCGGTTGGCGCACTCCCAGTTTGGAGAGCCAGCCAGAGTACACAGCATGGAAGCTAAGCAATGAACTGCTGTGGAAGGGGCCAGCAGTAAAACGTATTTTAACCACCTAAAAATGTCCCACCAAGCATGCCGCGCACTGTATTACGCCGCAGATCAGCTGTTTGGGTCAGCAATTCATGGAAGAGACAACACATACAAGAAAATAAATGAGTGATTATGACAGCAACGACGAAATACCTTTATGAACCAGAGTATACAAAAGAAGAACTTCTGCAGATGGAGATGGAACGGGCTCGAGCGTAGGAATATATAAGTTCTACGGTGGAGAAAATGTAGTGCCAAAGGAAAGGGCCATCTGACGGCAAGGTAAAGCGGTGAAAATGTTCTAAATATAGTATACACTTAAACTGATATGGATTTTTTTACGTGGACTTTTTTTTAGATGGCTAAAATAAGTTTTTACTGCTGACCCCGTCCTCAGCAGTACATAGCTTAGCTTCCATGCCGGTTCTCCGGGCTGCTTCTCCAAACTGGGAGCGCGCCGACCACCATCAACTGTAGGTAAGACACTCACTATGGATAAATACCTCATACAACCCCACTTCAAAAAAGCTGAACTATCCCTTTAATGCAACATAAGAGCAATTGTGACCAGCACTCTTTTCTCACTACATCATGAATGAGGCTTTTGCAAACTAAAGAGCATGATCAGACAGCGGCAGCGTACATGCTCTATATAAGGCAGCTTACAGACATTAGATAGTTCACAGGAGGTGTTGTCGCTCAGCGCACCGTGTGTGACTCAGTGGAAGTGACTCCAGGGAATCCAGAGAGGATTTTCCTTTTGTTCAAGACACATTTTCATTGAGATCTACAAAGCGTGATGTTATAGTCCTTCAGCAAAACCTAATGGAGTTATTCTGAATATATCTGCCTGTGAGGATGTGTGTATGTGTGAGCCTCTCCTTGCAGAATCAGTCACCTCATTGATATCTCGGCTCTGCACTCTCTGGTTCAACTCTCCTTTCCTAGTTCCTTCCCTCCTTTCTGAACCATGCTGGCGACATGGCTCTTGGGATGGCACTGTCAGTCAGTCGGGACATTCATGGTCCCCAGAGGATGAATTCTACTGCCTTTGGTGATCCTCTGACTTCACTTCCAATGCCACCAGCCAGCTAAATGTTTCACTTATCAGAATCAGAGTCAGGTGAGAATGGACTCAACGATGGCAGTGTAGAAGTGCACCATCATTGTCTTTGGCAGGCTGAACTTCTTCAGCTGCCGCAGGAAGTACATGTTCGCGATATCTGTTTAATCATGGAGATAAGTGCACACATT
>NTHP01000404.1:183834-229798 GCA_003416845.1 Oplegnathus fasciatus | reverse complement strand
ATTGTTGTGAAGAGAATGAAAAAAGAGTGCATGAGAGAAAGTTCAACTCCTGGCTCCTTTCTCACCTCCACGCAGCTGGCCAATCACAGCGTGCAGTGGGTGCCAATGTCGGATCGTACATTTCGGAAGGTTACAGTAATTGTCGGACACAGCCCTCCCAGGACACAGTGGGGGAGGGGAGGGTTCCCAAGCTGTTCGACAATCCGACAAGCACTTCTGATGAAGTATACTTACTTTCATTCACTCTTCCTCTTTTCTCTGCACCGTTTATCTCTGTGATTTGTCAATGATGTGTATTTATGTGAAAGCATTCTTATTTTCATACATTTTCAAACAGAGTTTGGTTTTAACAGTGAAAAATAAGGGTATGGGAATGGTTTACGAAAATTTCCTCACAAGTAGAATAACAACTTGTGTAAGCGTCTGTGTGTGTATATATGTGTGTATGTGTGTGTTCGTGTCACCATGGCCCTGCAGCCCACCCGTGGTACCACTCTACTGTTGTTAAGTCTCTTCTATTCCTTGAGGTACCAATTAAACTACTAATCCTGCAACCCAGCCACCTTAGTGTGAGTGTTGCCTAATGCAGGGACATAAGAGCTCTCTCTCTCTCACACACACACACACACACACACACACAATCCACATGTTCACATACACATTTCTCCCCAATCTACACTCTGTGTCCTCGCCTCACTTCTTCTTTCTCTTATTTTTTCACTCTCTCTTTCACCTCCCTCCATCCCTCCACTCTGTTTTTTTTTCAGCTCTCTCTCTCCGCTCAGGAACATGGTTTTAGCGCTTCTATCAGAGCCACCTAATGAGGAGGTAGCATGGCGCTCCCCTCTGAAGATCCACAAGCACGTGCACACTCAAACGTGCACACACACACATGCATGCTACAGTGTAGTCTGAATAAGAGGCTGTGATTTGCATCTAGGCCAAGGCTGCTCTATTGTCAGAGCTCTCCCAGGAGTGCAGCACTGCTTTTATTCCTCATATTCACAATAGGCATTATGCAGTTGCAATCATTCACTGTGGATCCAGAGTAGGTGAGGTGAAAAGGAAATGTTTAGGGCTAAAGATACAGAGGAATTAGGCACAATAGAATTAAACAGTAACCTTTTGCTGCAGCTTTAAAAAGAATGGGGGAGGTTCAGATGAAAAATAGGTAACACTTTACATTAAGGCAAAGTTATAAAGAGTTTGTGGGTTATTATTAAGAAGATTATAAATGGTTAAAATCACTTGTTAATGCTTTGAATGCAATAAGCTGTTATTATGTCTATTTATATATAAATAAGAAGACGGCTTGGTTGCCAGGTTGTGAGCACAGTTTGTTCAAGGTCCCTGTGTTTTGTGTGTTTCTTCTGTCAGCATAGCTTGGTTTTGTCAGTAAGGCTCCCCTACATGGACTGTTTGCTGACATGCTGGAGGAAGGCTTCTAGGTACAAAACCATTTATCAATGGTGTATCAACATGTGTAACAGCAGGTTTGATGGTTGAGTGTAAAAATGGAAAAAACATGGGGGACTCGCCAGTATTTCTAAATTCCTGGAATGTCTTTTCCTAAATATGGTTTGGAATGGGAAAAATATATATTAGTTATAAATGCATGTGCATGTCCTCCAAGTGACAAAATATATAATATGTCCATGCTCTGATTGGATGCCCCTACCAGGAGGACGGCATTATTTTTCTGTTCAAATAACTGTTGATGATTTTGATGATGTCACAACACAATGGTTAAGGTTTGGTTAGGTTAATGTTGAAAAACTACCTGGTTAGGTTTAGGGAAAGATCGTGGTTTGGCTTTAAATAAGTACTTAGTTAAGGTTAGGGAAGCTTCATCGTCATAGTTACAAAAATGATATAATGACATAACGCCATATGGTGCTGTCAAGATGTAATTTACTATGTTGAAAGGGTCTTTTTCACAAATATGTAACTAAGTGTAACTGTAATGCTGTGGTTTTATAGACTAAATTACAAATACATTGCATGCCTAAATTGGTTTAGCAAGAATAACACATTGAAAATATATTGTGAATTTTGCATAAGGATCATGATGCAACAGGTGCAGCAACCTCTCACAAAATTTAAATGAAAAAATGAATCAATCTATCCCTGAATTCTGTCCAACAATATCGTTGACATGATTTTGACAGTACTGTATTTCCATTATTTCCCTTTTTTGTTTCTAATGATTCTGTTTTGTACATCATCATTCACCAGCTTTGGGTCCAGGACTGACTTAAGACTTGAGTCTTAGCTTTAAAAGCTGTTGATCCTACTCACGTTATTTAATTATGAACTCTGGTCTGTAGACGTTTATCAGGTCAGCTTGAGATTTCAAGAAACTCTGATGCTGTACAGCAGAGATCAGCAAGGAAGAGGTGCATCCTGACTAAGTAGGGTCAATGAGCTCGTCTGATAAACAAAACAGTGTGAAGGAGCTGAGGTCATAATAGAAAATCCAGAAATCTCTTATGTTTATTAAACATGCAGTGAAATAATTTGTGACTATCAAAAATAGCAAATCACCACAGAGGGACAGAAGACTTATCCAAGTTTGTCATCTGAAGGATGTCATTGAAAAACATAAAGTAAATGACAATATAATTATATAAACACTGAGGTGCAGGGTAGAGCAAGGTAGAAATGTGGCACTTGTTTCCTTGGTTACAGTCGCACATACAAAAGCTTAAGTCCACCAATCGGTGTTCGGCCAATCCAGGACCCACACTCCCTAAGTGGCCCATAAAGGAGCCCGTAAGATCACACCCTACTTTTCTGTTTACATTTAATACTACTTACTTTAAAACACGTTCTCTATAAACATATATTTAAAAATATTTAGATTTAATATCATGCAGTGGACTATGCATCTGCTGTTTCCCTGTACCTCCCTATTCTGGTGGCATTGTGGTGAGTAACATGATGCTGGGTGTGGTGATCCTGATGTGGGTGTTTTATGAATATTCTGCCTGTTCATCTTTGGCTGCTGCTGCAGCACTTGTGACTGGCAGACAGACCTCTTCCCCTGAGACTGAACAGGACGCACAGATGGACAGTCCCCATCATATAATATTATATAGATATCAGATGAGAAAAATACCATAAACTCATTGTTAAGTAGCTACAAAAGAACACGTTATGATATGCTATAATAAATTAATGTTAAGATACTGTTGGGTACACCATGAGGTATGCAAAGTGTTAATACAACAGAGCAAAATCATTTTTTAATGATTCAGTGGGCTTTACTAACTATACTATACACATACTATACTGTGTTTATGGACAACAATACATAACATCTTATTCAGCAGTGGTGGAATGTAACAAAGCACATTTACTCAAGTACTGTACTGAAGTACAAATTCGAGGTACATCATCAGGTACTACATCTCAGAGCCATACGTTCTACTTTTTACTCCACTACATTTATCTGACAGCTTTAGTTACTTTTCAGATTTCAGATTACAGTTTTTCACACTCTTCCTGTCCAGTGAAAACCACTCCATCTCCAAATTTGGTGATTTTGATTGTGTCTGATAAACTGAAGGATTATTATTGCTATTATTCTTACATACTTTTACTTTTAAGTAAGATTTTGAATGCAGGACTTTTACTTGTAGTGGAGTATTCTCACAGTGTGGTACTGATACTTTTAAGTGGAGGATCTGAGTGCTTTCTCCACCAATGTTATTCAGTAACTGGGGTAGAGCCCCCCCACTCCCACTCACAAGGTTGAGTTTTCTTTCCCTTCTTTCACAGCAGCCTTTCGATTTGCCTTTATATTTTTATCCTCTACAGATTTAGATAAGGCCATTCATTGCATCTCATTGCTGCGCCTCTATTCCTGTTCCTGCTTCAGTTTAAAGACACTTTCAGCTCTACAGCTCATTTAGGATGCAGCAGTTAGGATTTCAACTGCTGCCAAACAAAAGAAGCCATAATATTCCCAAGTTCTGCATCTCTTTCTGGTTATCATCTCGATTTAGAAAGGATTTAAAGGGGCAAGAAGTAAGAGTTTCAGTTCTTCCTTTTTTCATTTTTACAAAAAAACATAGATCTGCTCACAAATTCCACATAAAATAGGTTGTTTGACATGTATAGAAATAATAATTTGCTGCTTAAACCTTCACTGCGGAGATACTGCAGCTGCAAAATATAGATCAAGCATTGTGTGAGTGGAAAATAGAAAGAATTTTTTCACTTCAACAAGGTGACGGAAGCCCTTTTCAAGCACGTCAACCCGGTAACTCTGATGAAGGCCACTGCAGCTGAAGTCTGATGATTTTAATATAAAAGCTTTGTCAAACTCTTCCTCAAGAATAGCTGCATTCTTTTCATTTCTTTGCCTCTTGCAACTCGCTGGAGCTGAAAGGCTGCGACAGGTTTTTTTTTAACCTTTTAGTACATCAACCTGGGTCAGAATAGTCACGACGCTTTCTGAGGTTTCTGAGGGATGTGAAAAAAGACTCACATAACTAATGTTTTTTCTTTTTTTTTGACAAAATCACTTTCACAGCCATGTTGTGATATTTCCAGCTGTAAGATGATAGTGACACTATATTTGCTGCACGTTCTAAGCTAGTTTGGCACTATAATGACTTCTCAGTGAAATGCGTCACACTCATGAATCTTAAAGGAGCAGTGTGTAGGATTTAGGGGGATCTATTGGCAGAAATGGAATATAATATTCATAATTATGTTTATTAGTGTATAAACTGAAACTGAGAATCATTGTGTTTTTGTTAGCTTAGAATGAGCCCTTTATATACATATACATGGGGAGGGGATTCAGAGTCCAGAGCTACACAGGGGCCAAATTTGAGTGTTTTAAGGCCCCATATAAGCTGTTGTCAGGGGGACCAGAATTTATAGGTGTGCACCTGCTCCATCAGCTGCAGCAGCATGAAGTTTTGTTAAAAACATATCTAAGAAAGATCAGTATAACAGTCTGTCCTGTCATCCTCCATTTACATATCAAGTGACTCCTTGTGGAGTCCTGACCCCAAAGACCCCAAAACGTTCTTCTCAGATGTAATCTCATCCACCATATACAAGGTGGAGACTGTGCCACTGGAGTTGAACATACTGTACCTTTTTGTTCCTTGTGTTCTCTAATATCTCGTCTGTTCTCCTCACTTGCACTCTATTGCCTTCTCCAATGTCCTGAAACAACGTTGTTTAGCTAAATGTGTTGAATGGTGCCCCAGATGTCAGTAAATGTATCCTGTGACATAGAGCCATGGAACTCCGTCAACACCCAGATGACCATATTGCTGTGCTCATCCATTTCAAGTCAAAAAAACGACAAAAAATAAGCCCAGCTCTGGGGTTTGGAGGTTTTTCGGATGTCAGCAGCAGCATGTTAGCTGCAGAACAGACATACTCTCAGGAGGTTTTATTATTGTGAAAGCAGCTGGTTGTCTGTCAGTGTCCTCAATGTGTTTCTGCTGTCTCTGCACCACCTGTGACTTGAGCAAAGACCCACACACCTACGCCCAAACACACACACACATACACACACACACACACACACACACACTGCAGGAGGACACACACAAACTCAGACCCATACACACCAAAAACTCTGCACCGCTGCACATGATGCCATCTCTTTCTCTTTCTGACTTTGCCATCCTCTTGCTGTCTCTTAGACACACACAAACACACACACGCATACAAACTCAGGTACACAGCCGATAGCCAGATGCTGGCACCCCACAGCCCCCCCTCCCCTCCATCAGCTGCTCCTCCCACGGCAGCAGGTAAGCAGCCGTCCTCCTCCAGCAGCTTTCTGTCAGAGGTGAACCACTGGAGTGTTTAAGGCCTGGACACAGGCCAAACACACACACACACGCAGAGTCATCAAGGGAGGCCAGGCCTGCAGCGGTGATGGTGGCTGTTAATTTTATAAAGCTGCATGTGGGTGTGTGAGTGTGTCTTCCTTGCTGTGTCGACACGTTCACTAAATTCATTGAATAAGTGGCAAAAGATGAGTGTAAAGAAATTATATTTGTGTACAATATGTGACAGCAAAGAGGGAAGATGTGTGCAGGAATCTGTCAGGGGGAGATAGATAATATGTGTGTGTTTCTGTACTTATGATCAGAGGCAAATGTCCTCAAAACGACATACAGCACAATAAGAAAAGTCCTCCAAAATGAGAAAATGTTGTCACTTCTTACTTCTTTAAGGGATTTCGTAAGAGTTATGATTCAGGAGTTCAGTCTGGGTGAGAATTACAGCTACACTTTTCAAGATTAGTAATGATATATGCCTTCAGGGTATCACAACATGGGACTGCAACAAAGGAGATCATGATTTATCTTATTTGTCTGAATTAGATTCTGGTAATCAATCCCTCACCAACTGCAGTGATAAATCAAAACTGATAAACTGCTCCATTCAGATGCAGCTGGACTCAACGGCAATACATTAGATCTTTGTCTCTCTTGTGTATCTTTCCTTTGATGTATCACACGGAGCATTGAAGACTTACCGTAGAACAGCCACGATACAAAGCCGCCTTTTGCTGTGTTATGGAAAGACATAGAGCCTGCATGGTTAAAGGAGCAGTCCTGACATATTGGGAAAATAAGGAGCCACGATATTAGTCTGATTTTGAAGTACAAGTACGAGCAGCCGATTGGAAAAAATGTCCCGTCAGCCTCCCAGATGTAAATTCAAGTTTAGAAATATCAGGAATTTCTCACAGCCAGGACCTCTCTCACTTGGTGAAGAGAACTACAGATGTGTCAAAAACAATGTTGGCAAAATGGCTGCATTTATACCAATACAATCGATTCAGCTTATATAACTAGTTACAGTATACACTATATCTGTTTTGTGTTAACAAACCGCTACAAATACAATATGTAACACAACAAAAGTAGAATGAAAACTCGAAGCGTAACATCATTTACACATCAAAGCTGTGTTCTGTGCATGTAGCTTGTTTGCTTGCGGGCAAGTCACCACCAATTCAATCTAAGAGTCACTTGGGTTTTAGAGTTAGAGAAGTGTGCCAACCTGGCAACACTGCACCCAGCAGTTGTTGGACAAGAAAGACCTCCAATGTGCTCCTAAAGCTCCGATGTCTCATTTCCTATTGCTCCATGTTTTAAACATATAAGATATGACATGGACTCAAGACTGACGAATGCCTAGAGGAGAACAAAAACTAGAGAAAAGATAAAGGTAAATAGGCCATTACAATTATTTAAACCGTTTTGGATGGAAGTTTTTAAAGCCTTTCTGTGAAGAGCGAATTCAGTAGTTTTAACATAAAGTTCGATTTCCTGTTAGAAAACATAGAATAAAGTCTTGGTACTGGAACATTTGCATCCATGTATATAACATTTGGCAAATAAATTCAATAAATGTACAAGAGAAAATGGTTATTCTTTAGATCTGAGAAAATAGCCAAAACCAAATAAGTTACAGTACAAAAAAATATACAAAAAAATCATCACATATATTGTCAACAATAAAAACAGCAAGATTTGGCCAAACATTCTAGTGAAGAACAGATTCAGAGTAAAGGTAGCATTGTTTCAGACTGAGCTGTACAAAATGAAGACTTCATATCGCTATCAGATTAAAGCTCTGTCATGTAATACTTAACTGGATAACATTTGTTGACAATCTTCTACAACACTTATCTTATTCGTAGTAATTTCCACATACTCTTCCATTGTGCAGCTTACAGCAGATTCACCACTTGAAATTCGTATAATATTTGAAATCCTTGATTCCAGCTGAATTGACAACTGCTGCCAGCGGATTTGATCAACTGCAGCTACCTAGCTTACGTCTAATGTTGTCACCAGTTGACTTGTTAATGTTTCCAGCTACAAAGCCAGTTGATGTGCATATTTCGTTAAAAGACTGAGACTAAAGCTACATGTAGACACCATGTATTGCTGTGTAAAGCTAGTTAGTCCTGGTATTAAACGTATGATAGTAGTATGAAAAGGAAAAGTTATGTAAGCTATGATTGGACAATTGCTGTGCAAAGTAGGGGTTTAGTGAACGGTTCATTAGGCAAAACATGTCCTGGACCAACGTCTGTTCAGAATGGACAGAGAAGAATTTGATATTAATCTCCTTATCTGCAAATTAGACCGCAAACCATGTCAGACTGTGAGTCTGGATGACATCAGCACATAGCTCCTCTGTTATGAAAGTGGGAAAGCGCCATGCTGTTTGCCATAGTATTAACTATATGGATTTTTATGTTTTGTGTCAGGCAAATTTTGAACAGAGCCATCTGCTTCTGCTTTCTCCACCAGCCCTCCCTCTCTATTCTTCTAGTTAACACACAGCCAGTATTTCCTCAGAGACAACTTAGCCAACACACTCATGATGAGAGGGAGAATTAGCAGCCAATTACAGTCAGACAGACTCAGCTTCGGATGTGGAGCTTGAAGGTTATTGGAATAAAGTTTAATGCTGTGTTTCACTGAAAAAAAGATGTTTATATCCAAGAGAGCTCCGTGCAAGATTACTTCCTTCTGTCTCCTCTTCATCATCTTTCCCTCCTCTTCTTTCCTTTTTTTCTTCCTTATTGTTACTCTTCTCAGGTCTAAGACAGTGTTTCAAAAGTCCGCTTTGCTTCTGATGGATATAACACAGCAGTGATTCAGCAAACACGCAGTTCATGACAGCTTTTCCATTCCCGGAACTAATGAAGGTTTTTCCCCGTTTCAGTCTAACCCGCCGGGCGACCTTTGCTCTCAGAGCAGTGAAGATCAGCAGATGGTCTCTTGGCAACTGCAAAAAGAAGTCAAGGGAGCAAATAAATAGACTGAATTTGATTTACTCAGTGAAAAGACTAATGCTTCGCTGTCACTGCATCTTCATCAGTTATTTTCACAGCTGTCTGTTTAGATCTCCATTAGTTAAATTATTTGAGCATACTCTAGTCAGGATAATCATATGTCTCTAGAAGATTATTGGCTTGGCTTTTACATGATTCAATTGTACATTAAGTCAAGCGAAGATGTTTGCGGCAAGTTGAATATTCAACTTGAGGGGTAGATTGAATGTCTGTACCAAAGTCATGGAGACACCCAAAACCACAAATGTCAACCTCATGGTGGTCACCAAAGTCATCGGCATTCATCATCTGGGAACCATGAATGCCTGTACAACATCATTTATGTAGATGCTGAGATATTTAACAGGATGGGACCTGGGACCTGCTGGTGGTGCTAGAGGAAAAGTCAGGGGCTCATCCGAATCAGTAAGATTCAACCTTTGGGGACCCTGTATGAGATATTTCAGCCTGGACCAGAGTGGGGGCCGACCAACAGACAGAACGACATTGCCATCCAGCTAAAACAATTCAGGAGTCAAATTCAGCCAAAGAACGCGGGGTGAAAATGTGCTTCGTGTTCAGTCTGAACACACTTTTACACTTTAAATACATCATGTTTAGAGATTTTTCCCAATATATTTTTATTACTTTCAGTAAGTAGAAAGTAATTACTTTCAGTAATAAAAATGTGTCAGTGATTTTAACGATGCACTGTAGATTTAAATGAAAAAATTTAAATACCTGATGATTAATATCTTAAATAATAGCTGGAGGCCCTATTTGAGGTCAGCACATCCTCCACTACACTGATTTTTTCCTGGACACAGTTTCCCATCATCCACCACATCCATTTGTCATAAACACAGGAACTTTGTCCCTAGTAATTCAAGCTGTCCAATATTTCTGTACCAAATTATGAGTAGAATTTTACCATTTCCCAATGCAAAACTGCTGTTATGACTTCCTATAACCTTTTTACTCATTTGGTTTTGGGCTTTTGGTGTCATGTGTCAATGTGTCTGTTTTCTTCAGATCGTGGGATGAATTCCATGACTGCGCCAACGTGGCGATGGCTGGCTGTCCGGACGAAGCGGCAGCTGTCTGGGAGTCTCTCCGCCAAGAATCCAAGAAGATGCAGTTCTCCGGAAACCTGTACGACATGTGCTCCAACCGCAACAACCACCCAGTAGCCTCGGTCTCCCCGCACGGCTCACCCAACCAGGAAGAGATCAATCAGGAGTCTCTAAGAGGGCGCGCTGATCATCTGGCAGGCTGCCTCCATCTTCTCATGCTACTGTCCCCTCTGCTGCTGCTGTTGTTTTGGATATAACTACCCCAACCAAATGGGACTAGTGTGAATAGATATAAACTTTGTCCAGTCCATAGACTTTCCACTGTTTTTTTCCTCTGCTCTACCAGGGGTTGAATATTTCCAACTGCATGTTCAGAGGCCCGGCAGTCTTTTTGATCATGTATCTTTAAACTGCCTGTGCCGTTTCATGCATATTCTCTGCCTTTTAATTAGCCTCTCTGTTGGAAACACACACAAAATTCATACAGAACCACGGTACAAACAGGCCTGCAAACACATACATAGTTAAACAGATGCATACAGCAGCCTCGTGTCATCTGTCTTTATCCCCTATCTCCCTACATCTAGTTAGTATGAGCCTGTATATGATGGTTCCAGGGGGAGTCTGTCTTCCTGAGTCTAATAAGAGAGAAATAATAACATCCTACTTGATAAACCTGAAAACTAAGCGATGAAGAGGCCAGATGCCACCACCAGCTAAACACATTCATTTATCAGCTTTACATTATGAACCATTTGATAATTATGTAAATCTAACATAGCCGGCTTGCTGGCTGCCTTGCAGTTTGACTCAGTGGATGTGAAGTGCGACGATAAGGCTCCAATTGGCTAACTTTTTATTTCTCTTTCCCCTCTGGTCTCTGTGACCAACAACAAGGACAAGTTAATGAAGGAAAACCTAAACAAAAAATTTGTATTGTACATGAACGTAGGCCTGTTGGGTTCATTTTGTGGATGTTCCTCAAAAACACCTGTGCCCAACACACAGTTAAAGACACAGTGAAATAAAAATGAATTTTCAAAGTTCTTATTCCATTGTCCTGAATGAACTGTTCGGTTATTGGCATTTGGGGTGCCTGGCTAACCTCTCCCATCTCCACTTAACTGCACTTTGCGTTAGCTTGTGAGTTTACGTCTATATTTCCAAAAGCATGTGGTTTCGTTGTAATTTATTAATTTCTCCCATAGATTTCTCCCTTGTCCTCCGTCTCCTAATCTAATCTAATCTAATCTAACATGGATTAGCAAATTGTGGGTGAAGGCCAACTGTCCTCTACAGCCCCGGGTCACCATATTTCTCCAGATACTCCATGCTCGCTAAGTCACACTCACTTTTTCAGATCAAATCCCTCTCGAAATGATACTCTACATCACTCACAGCTACATCACAGTACATAAGCTTAAAATGCTCTAACTGACATTTCACTGTGTCCTTAATGATTTTGGTTGG
The DNA here is from genome assembly GCA_003416845.1 of Oplegnathus fasciatus. Classification (NCBI taxonomy): domain Eukaryota; kingdom Metazoa; phylum Chordata; class Actinopteri; order Centrarchiformes; family Oplegnathidae; genus Oplegnathus; species Oplegnathus fasciatus. The sequence goes on along the minus strand of NTHP01000404.1, from coordinate 218,419 downwards.
TTTAAGAGATTTAAACAACCAATAGCGCCTCTTTAAGACCTTTCTTGTTTGCTTGCAAAGCACAGATGTAGTGTGGAGAACAGTCTGGTTTTATGAGACTAGAGGGTTTTTTAAAATCTTTCTTCAAGGATTCATATAAACTAAATTTAGTCCCTCCCAAGAATCCTGGCTCAATATAGTGTACAAATACTTCTGTCATTTGGGGAATCACTAGAAAAAGCCCAAGGCCCAAGAACAGGAAAATGGAGTAAGACTCCTGCCAATGTTGGAAACTTTCCTCCAAATAAAGGAACTATTGGGTGCTCAAAAAGTCGTACATTATTTCCCTAAATACAAGTTCTTAGTTGAGGCACGTACAGCCCTGTAAATTGGCTTTGAGTGTACAGATTTGTTTGAAAATGCTTTGGGATTGTATGAAAAACTAGATTGGTTGTTAGCTGCCTTTGAGAAACAACATCATGTAAGGGAATCTGAAATATCATTGTCATCAAAACTGGGAATAATGGCAATTTGTCTTCATACTGAACATGTACTGCCACCCCATAGGATCATATAGGAGCACAGAAACTGAATAAATTAAAGATGATGAAGGAACATTTGCATACAGTCTCAACTGCAGTACTGGAAAAAAAAATCTTTTAGACTAAAATTAGACTCTATATAAAACCATACTATATATACATATAAATAAATTAGACTTAAATTAGAAATATATTTGCTGAAAGACATAAACAATAACATACAATTCTTATTATTTTGTTTTGAAAATGAAACTATGAACATTGCGTACAATGCAATGCAAAAGCATACCAGCCTCCTCTGCAGCTGCTACAGCAACACGAGTTGATAAGCTGAAGTTAAAGTGAAGTGAGAGAGTGCTGGAGTCGGTTTTATTTGGTGCTTCTCCAGGTATGAAATCCTCCGGGGCTCCTCCTTGGCATCCTGCACTGTAGCCCTACAGTATGGGACCAATATGTTTTCCAATCAGAATCACGATCCTCTCGCATGCCAAGCGTATTTCGTGCTCCAGGGGTCGTAGCTTGGCCCTGCTGAAGCTGCTTGTTATTCTAAGTGGCTGTTGGTAACAGTTGTTTCTGTCTGGCCCTGGATCAGAAATACTATCAGATTAGACCCAGACAGAGAGAGAGATGAGTACACCTGGAAAACAAACACCTCTCTGCCTAGTTGAAGATTGAATCCACCTGTCTGGCAATGAGTGTGTTTTACACAGGGGGGTTTAGGTTGTAGGTTTACTTTTATTTCTTCACAAAAAATAAATCAAAGCCAGGCCAACTTTAAAGAGTTACGCTAGAATGTGGAAAAGCACCTAACAAAATCCTCAAAGGCTGCAACAGTACGCACGCTTTAAGAGAGGTGGAAATAAATAAAAATTTATTAGACAGAGATCCAAAGACAGCCGTGTGTCACCGTGACAACTGATTGAGCCCGCCTACCTTGCCAGTGGCAAGTTCATTTAACATACATACAGGGTTGAATTAAACAGAGATGTATGGCAAGCAGGTCTGGAGACAGTTGTATACAGAAGTGACGATTTTATCTGTCTTATTTGGTTTGGGACCTCAATGTCAAGAGGAGACATTACATTGAAATCTTTTGTTATTCTTGCCACATGGAAGCTCTAACAGATAAAATAAACCCAATTTGATATCTTGACCCTGGATTTAAGTCACTGATTGTTGAGATTAAATGCCGTAGCTATAGGAGCCCATTGGCAGAATACACTGTGAGGTAAAGTGCAATGCTAAAGAAACAGAAATAAAGAGAGAACTCTAATCAGCCCACAGCTATTATTTTTTTTACATAAGGGACTTAGCCCAGAGATATGCTTGGGTGGTTAAAAGAGGTTGCTGTAGTTTGGAACTTTAATTAAACTGACAGAATTAGCAATTAGAGGCCTCAATGGCTGATTCACCAAGGTGCAGCAATTTGAAAACTATCTCCGTCGAGCTCAGGCAAGATGTCGTCACTGGAGACTAAACCTGAGTAAACCATAAGCTTGAGGCTATATAGGAAAATCAGCTTGGACGTGTTTGTATAAATACAGGCCTATAGTGAGTTCAGTCATCATAACCTCACCGATAGCCTAGTTTTATGGGAAAATAACTGCTCCAGATTAGATTTTACAGTCTGTTTTGCGCAGAGGTGCTCTAAAACACGAACAAACTCACGAAATCTCTCTTATGAGAAGATATGTTTCATGTAAGGTAGGTGGACAAATCTGATTACAGAGTGGTTTTCAATAACGCTGCAGGGTAAATGCAACGTTATTGACCAGAGCAGAGCAGGGAATTATTTCCCAGCACTGCGTTTGAGACTGTACATCTCTTCGCCTGCAGCAACAGCTTGGTGGTCTGACAAATAGATTAAATTGGACAGAAAGGACTGCAGGAGAAGGGGAAACATTTTTAAACACCAATACATCATTGTCACATTAATGGTACTGTATATTTGGTGTTATTACTGTGAACAAATGGCAGAGACGATTGGTAGCCTCCATATCGCGCGGTTGTTAGTACTAATGCTCCTTCACATTAAGACAACATCTTACATGAACCCTTTGCTTCATGTCACCACAAACATGTTGCAACTTACAGTATCTTCCTCCTATGCAAGACTCTGTCTACTGGAGAGGACAAATATCTTCATGGTTGCGGGACTGAGAATTTTACTGAATCCAAATTCTTTCAAATCCCTCATCAAAGATTTCGACTCCTGAAATTCAACATGACACATTCCGTCACAACTTGCCACTCCATTGCAAAAACACAATCAACTTGCAATCGTGGTCTTACAGAGTGGTGTAGTCAGACACTACCTTGCAAAGAGTGCTTTAACCAAGAAAACATCCAACAGTTTCATTTTGGCCTGTCGTCAAGTTATGTACAGAATTCACAATAATTAGCTACAGCAGATATAATCTGCTGTAGCTAATTATAGCAGCTAATTATAGCAGCTGCTGTCGGTTATATTTGTCATTTCAACTGGTAACAGTGATCAGAGTCAGTGTGGGCTAAATATGCTTGCTAAGATTACCTGAATGTTTTCGATATTGGTTGAGGAAAGACAAAAAGGTGTGTGAGAGATGTGTTAGCGTTGAAGCTTTGCGAATTCAACTATTGTGTCAACATGGTTTAAACCAGACCCAAAAGGAAACCGGCTATCAGAGCTCGACCTTATATATGTCGGAAATTGCCCACAACCTTTCATTCCTTCCATCTTTGTGCTCTGGAGGTACAGTGCCAAATCAGGCCCATTGGTGCACCATGTAAAATGCAGTGTGGAGTCCGATGGGTGCTACTAAACTTCTCAGCAATGGTCTTAATTGCTTAAAGGTAATTATTATAATTCCTCAAACTAATTTATTCATGTTAAAGAAATAATTTAACACTTTGGGAAATATGCGCATGCACCGTCTTTTCAAGAGTTAGATGAGAAGATTGATACCAGTCTGAGTCTGAATATCACTAACTGACTCATATCTTGTTTGTTAAATCTGTACCAAAAAAAGAAATGTAAAAACGAGAAGTTGTGGTTGTAGGTGCTGTAACTATTTCTTTAATTAATGAGCTTTAGAGGCTGAATTTCTGAGCTTTGGACAGAGCCAGGCTAGCAGTTTACTGCTGCTCAGGTCTTTAAGCTAAGGTTGCTCTGTACCTAACGCAAGGACGTGAGAGTGCATCGATTTTGCAGCCCACACCCAAAAGGCGTAGAAATAACATGGGTTTACAATGTGAAAAGACGTGCAGTGTGAACGACAAAGTTAAATTTTGCGTGCATATCATACGTTTTGCGTGCATTACACACGGCCGTCATGTAACCCCCCATCACGTTGATGTAATATAAATAGCGCCAAAGTTGCTCTTGGATGTGGTTGGGGTGGATGGATGGATGGGTCAACAACCACAGGACTTTCACCCAGGAGACTCAGGAGTTTGTGTCCCGTGTGAAACCAAAAGTCAGTTGTTAAGTTTTTTGTTGTTAAAGTACGTAACTTACTTAATTAATGTTCCGTACGCTAGTTTACTGACGTAAGTTATGTTAGTTTACTGATGTAAGTTACGTTAGTTTACTGACATAAGTTACATTATTTACGGCCAAACCATGATGTTTTCCTAAACCTATCCAAGTTGTTTTCATGCCTAAACCTAACCACGTTGTATTTGGACGCATCTGCTCTCCACAGACGTGAATGGTAAGGATTGGCGTATCACCTGCATGGAAAAGTTGACTTTGGAGTATGCACTGCACGCTATTTAAAGTGTAAAAGTCGTGTTATTTCTACACATATTGGCGAGACTGGGTTGCGATTTTCTCATCTAACTCTCAAAACGAATTTCCCAAAATGTTGGACACTTCCTTTAAAGCACATAACACCTTGAATGCAGTGGTTCCTCTGCATGGCAAAGAAGAAGAGCTAAGGAGGCATTCAAAAATCATGTCCGTTCACCGCCTCAGACTCAACAGCACTTTTAATCAGCGACCAGAGTATGAACAAACACAAGTTGGATGGGAGAGATGTGGCAGATGGCAGTAGTGAAAAATGCATGACATTTTGACCAGCGGTTTCAGTGGAACAGTGAGGACCAGACTGGCGACAAGACAGACAGACAAACTCTCACTTGGGAACCAGATTCACAGCTGTTTTCAGACTCAAAGTTCGAACCTGAGACGTCCCAGTTTTAATTACTGATAAGACAAAAGAGAAATTACCAGAAACTGAAAACTTGTGAAAGTAAAGTACAAGATAAGTATGGCACTGACCTATGTACGTCATTGAAGATGCATTTTGTGAAGATTGAAGAGGGCGATGATAGACCATAATTTTACTTTTTTACTTTTTTATCTTAATTTTACTGCTAATATAGAGTAAGAAGAGAGTAGTTAAATACATCTAAATGCCTCCTCTCTAGGTTTTACACACACAGACACACACACACACACACACACACACAGATATCGCTTGAATAAATTGAAACAGCTATTTCTACAGTGGAAAGTCAAATCACTTTTATGACAAGAAACGCACAGACTGACAATGAGTCAGGTCACATCACTGTGTATAGTGTGAATAATTACAGCTCTATGAATATCGATGTATATAGCAGTAATATATTTCATATGTATATAGACAACGTCATATTGTCATATATGCCCTGCAAGTGCTACTTTTAAAGCTTTAACATTTTCTATTAGTTGTGCTTTACACCATATCCACGTTATTGGTAGGCCCACGACACCCTGTGGGAATTATGGGATTTACGGTTGTTCTTTTCCCTGAACTGGAGTCTGTGAGAGCAATATACTACAGGTGTCTTCCCTTTTCTTAGAGCTTTATGAGGAAGAAAAGGATGTGGGAATACATCCTGTGACACCTTAAACTTGGTAATGTGATCATAACTCTGCTTTCTACTACTGAGGGGTGAGAAAACACCCTGAAGAAGTGGCCTAAGTTAGCTAACATGTTACAGAGTTCGGGGACAAGTCCATGGCTGCACCAACGATCAAACTAAACTAAATTCTGTAGCATAGCACCAACTCTTGAAATGCAAAAAAAGTAAGAAGTAAGAAAACTTCCCGTTGACATTTGTGACTACACTAATAGCTAAAATCCAGCCTTGGAACAGAGCCTTTCTCAACAGTATGTCGCGTGGCTCACTTCCTACGTCTACATAAGGATGGTCGTTTTGTGAAAAACAACGTGATTGTTCTTTACTTAATATTTCTGTTTGTAAACGGCATTTAGCAAACACCATTACCCGTAAGCCCCCGAACTGTGCGGACTAAACATCACGGCGCCACAGATTGGTTTTCTATAATCCTCGCATGGTGTCATGGGGCTGGGAATAAGGTGAATAGGCCAAGCAGAAAACACATACTGTGTTGTTTAAAGTGACTAGTCTAACAGGAAGTTAAAATCATGTCACTGGATTTCCACCTTTAGTCAAATGCACAGTAAACTGTAAAAACAAAAAACAAAACAAAAAAAAAGCAGCTCAACATAAACTCTGGAGATATTTAACTCGATTGTTTGTCCTTTTCTCACTATATTGTCGTCTTTGTACCACAGATGGTGATTGTTTTCTGTGTTCAAGGTTGTGTGCAAGTGTGTGTGTGTGTGTGAGAGAGAGAGAGAGAGAGAGAGAGAAAGACAGATCAAATATCTCACAGTGGTGTAAAGTAGCTTGTTGAATTAATCATCCATCCACGCAACACGTTGTACATTTCACTGTTACTGATTAAACTGCAATTCTCCGGCACTTTCCGATCCAAATGTCGCTCTCTAACTTTGTTTGCTTGTAGAATTAGCATGCAGTGCTGAGCTTTTTTTTTTTTCTTGCCGTTTTATGTGTGAGGGACAGAATAGCAGGACTAAAGCCAGTGTGTGCATGTATGATCCTATGACACATACGTTAACTCTTTATACATCACACACCTATGTGAAGCTGAGAAACAAAGGGAGTGTGTTCCGATGGATAAAAAAAAAAAACACCCGGGCCGGCTTTAAAGTGGCGCTGCTGTTGCTGCTTTGGGCTTCCCATCAAACAGAATGGGGATCCAAACATCTGGGATCATGGATGAAGGATGGACTTTTCCAGGGATGAAAGCAGGAAGCTACACAGCAGAGGCTCTGTGCACATACAGATCACATAGGTGTATTTTTCTGTGGATAGCGACAACATCTCTGTATTGTACATCAGTACATACAGCCAAGAGTGTTTTCAAGTGGAGCAGACGCATCATTTCCTGCTTTCAAAAAGAATTTTGTGAAGAATTTATGTGTTTGTCCTTGGCTGTCAATTGTTTTGTCTGTTTGCCTCCCGCTTTTTCCTCTTCCTTCCTTCCTTCCTTGCTTTCTTTGCCCTTTTTGTCCCATCTCTCTACTCCTCTTATTTTCTCTGCCCCTGCATCCTTCTAGCCATCCATACGTAGTAGGTTTTGCTACCTTTATAGAAAATCATTAAACTGGTGCTGACTGACTGACTGACTAATTGAGTGTGTTCATATTACTCTCTAATATTCAAATGAATGTTTCTAGGAAGGGGATTAAGTGTTTGGGGGTGAAAACAAGGTTACTTACACTGCAAAAAAAGAAACAAAGCATAATTTCATGAAAATGGTAGAAATAGTTCAACAGGGAACAAAACACTGGAGTAGTTCGTGACCAGGTTTTATGAGCTGTATTGGGAAAAAGTATTAAGTTTTCGTATTAAGTGTGTGCGAGTCTTTACTACGGATATTACTTTCAGTGTTTGTGTTTGTCCTCACCATCTAAAGCTCTTCAGTGTGAAAACAAGGCCAAATATGGAAGTTCATTGACAGCCAAACTATTGAAAGAGCACAAGACAATTTTAAACAGAAATAATCTGCAAGTCAACATTGGAGAGCAAGGACAAATCTGTTGCACAGAACAAGTTTTGAGAGAAAGCCAGGCCAGAGTTCTGACTTAAATACAAGTTTTAAGGCCTTTGGATTTGACCTAGACAAGGTCAAGGATAATTCTGGTTTATTTCAACTCTGGTTTTATTTTTATAGTTTTGGCCATCCTTTTGGTAAAAACACTGAACTCACCTAGTTAATTGCTGAGTTCTGGGAATGTGGTGCCATAGCTAAAAAGAAATCAGCTGAAGAAACAGACAGTCAGACAGGTTTTAAACAAAGCCCCCAGGTTAGCCAAAGGTATTTGTTGAAGGAAACAAAGGTTAACAGTAAAATTATTACCCAAACTGTTGGTAAGGTAGGTCACAAAATCTATGTACCAGTACCTCTAAAGCTCAATCTTCCCATCTACAGTATTACTCTAATGCACACTGTTGCACATCCTCACCTCCCTCACCTTTCAATTTTAACATGATATTGAAACACAGATTTGAGACTTGGGTTTCTTTAAAAAGTTGTTAGAATTTTTTTTCTGTGACATTTCATGACTCTAGATTAAAGCATCACCGGGCAACTCAGCATGTTTGCAGCTCCAAATGGCTGCAAGAGATAAGTGTTTGAACATTTTAAACTTCAATACCCAGAAATCCTTTAAGGTGACACCAGCAAGCAGAACAACATTCTCGTCTGCGATGCTTTATACCAAAGGAGAGCAAAGTAATGAAGGTGGGAAAGGTCTTACATTGCTGAGTGCAGCTTTTTCTGGACAGAGTGCTGCTCTCCCTGCTATGTGGGAGTCAGATTGGATTTCACTCTTAAATTTTGATTCTTCATTTCCTGTGGCCAGAAAAGTCAACACATCTAACAGTAGGATTTTATTTGGACAGGCAGGGGGAATATGCTACAATTTACAGAGGTTGGACACACTTCTTTGTTGTGGCAAAATTTCATGATTTATTCTCATAAATAAAGTGTATTTGTCACTTAATATTCTGTAACACAACGTTTTTGGATGGATAGATTTTACAAGTCATTTGTAGTTGAATTCGGAGGTCTTACAGCACCAAACAACATCAAGGAGTTCTGGCTGAACATGTTTGGAATAAAGCAAATGAAGTGAACTTACAGCATGTGCCTGACAATAATGAGTGCCATCAGCTGAGATGGAAAACGTTCTGCTGCTTTCTGTAGCAGCAGCTGAATATGAGTTCCAAAGCTGAACACATGGCCTCAGTTTGATTGAATCTTCTCTCTTTTTTCTGACAACCTAAAGATGTCACACACAACATGTTGTGTCTTTTTCTTGAAAATAACTTCTAGGTTCATTGTTTTTCCTGTGGGTTAGTGCTCCAGAGTGGATTCCAGGAACACTATTTCTGCAAATTATGGCCATTATGTGAAACATGATTCAGGATATTTACACACTGCCTGGACTCCTCATGTTCCTGCAAAACCACCACAGGGATAGTTTTACCCTCAAGGCCTCCTAAAATATCTCCTATGTGAATGTGGTAAGAGATGTTGTCCTACACTGGGCACACTGCCTACTGACCTTTTGCTGCTGTTTGCATACAATGAGCCAAAGATGTGGATTGAAATGTAGCCCATACATATATGGGCATATAGAAATTTACATAGATAGTGTAGATGTATGTCTCTCACCAGTAATCCAAAGTCACATACAGTATATGTACAAAAATTGTTCACATATGCATAATTCATTTTTACAACTAACACATATATATTTTCAGAATGTAAATGCTTATACTGTATATGAGGTATTAATTTATTGTTTCTTATATTATTTACACATTCTACAGCCGTGCTAGCAACACAGTGAGGCTGTACTGCACAGCGGGGCTTTGAGCTAAATGCTAACACGAGCATGGCAACATGCTCACAATGACAATGCTAAACATGTTGCTGTTTAGCAGGTACAATGTTTTCACCATCTTAGTTTAGCATATTAGCTTGCTAACATTTGTTGATTAGCACTAAACACAAAGTACAGTTGAGGCTGATGGGAATGTCAGCAGCTATTTGGTCACTAAGGACTAAAGTAATGGTCAAATTACAAATTTGAACATGGTTACGATTCATGCTGAGCACGACGTGAATGTGTGTATTTAATGTGACAGCAATCCATCTGATAGTTGTAGAGACATTTCACTCAAAGCCACAACTGTGAACCTGATGGTGAAGCTAATGGAAACGTCAGGGGATCATCAAAGTCAGTAGGATTTATCATCTGGGCACCATAAATGTCTGTTCCAAACCTCACGGCAATCCATCCCATAGTTGTTGAGATATTTCAGTCTGGACAAAAGTGGTGGACCGACAGACCATCATTGCCATCCCAAGCCGCATCTTTGAAAGCCATATTTACAAGTTATGTTTAAGTCCTGGAAGATTATTTTTTCTGGTCATTTAGAGGTGGTCCCTCAAGCTGTAAATGCAAACCTGAGAAAGAGAGGATGAGAGAGGAAGACAGAGTGCAAGTAACTGTAAGTGTGTGTGTGTGTGTGTGTGTGTGTGTGTGTGTGTGTGTGTGTGTCTGGCCCTCGTTCATCCCGGCACTGTGCTTCATCATCACAGTGTGGTGTGAGAGAGCGTGAAAACCATGTATGTTATGCAGGAGTTGCTCCCAGTTATTTGGATGGTTTTTGCAGATGAATATTTTATTACTGCCGGATGCCTCAGTAAACAGAGAAGCAGCAGCAGTTTATAGATTGAAGATGAAGTCCTAGACCTTTGGGCTTACACAGTAAGTGCATAAACACGTGTAAACACACACTCCAATGGTCTGGGACACTGACACGCAAATACTTGCAGACTCAAAAACTACATCTGCACTTATAGACAGTATAGACACTGTGAAGGTGTTATGTTGGTTCGGACTCAGCAACTGCTTCAAAGGTCATTTTCCTTCCTGCTGTTTCCTCTGTTTTTCCAACAGGCAATGAGCAGCAAACCTCCGCCTCCAGTGGCCTCAATTATAGAAAAAGCTTCTTCTCAGGTTTGTGCTCTGAAAACTGCAGGTAGAAATCTGTGTCAAAGTTCGTTATTTATTCATTTTGACCTTGAGGTACAAATGTTTCCAACACAGCGGCAGCTCTCCTGCACATATATACGAGGCAGCTGTGAAGCACATGATTATACCTACGATGAAAGCCAACACTAAGCCTGTGGCAAGCTTTATTATAATAGCAATTAATTGTGAGGGTTTAAAAGGAAGTTAAAGCACTCCCAAGCACACTCTGACTCCTGTATTGTAAATGACAAAGAGAAGTGCATCTTTGCTTTGTGCTGCCCATTTTTTTATAAAATCACCAGGAGATGTAGTTGAAGAAGAAATCTTACGTTCTCATTAATGAGACCCCTGCTTTACAATGAAACTCACTGATCTATGAAACTTTCAATTTTTCATACTGATGAATTACATTTTTTATTAAGAATGGCCATGGAACATATATATCTGTTGTCTGGGGATGTAATTAAAGGGTTTTCTATCTAAAGTATCCATATATACATTTTGAGCACCATGGGGTGCCGGAGCCTCTCCCAACATGCATTTGAGCAAGAGGTAGCATACACCACAAACAGGTTGCCAGTCTAACGTGGGAGTACACACAGGCAGAAAAACTGAAAAAATTACACCTAAAATCAATTTAGGCTTGTCAGTTACCTAACCTGCATGTTTTTAGAGGAAAAGGAAACTAAGCTTTACAATGTTTCCATGACTTACTCACAATTTTATGCCTATATTGTTTTGTAAGATTATTGTAGTTTTATATTTATAGATTTGATGGATAGCTGATAGTGAAATTAAACTACTTAATTACACAAAGGTCTATTAGGGTTCATGACATATCGAATAATTACCCAGAAATTACTGGCGGAATGTATTAATAGCTCGGTGAAACCTCTCTATTCTGCTGTTACCATCACAAAAACAGTGCAGGATTTATAAAGGACAAAGCTTTCATTGTCCACAAATTCTACATAAAGTGGAGTTTTGTTTTTCAAACAAACAATTACAGTCAGCATGTGCACGTGTGCTTTATATTACTGCAGAGGACGCCTTTGATTGGATATATATATATATATATATATATATATATATATACATATATATATATATATACTAGAAGTGTGTGGCGGTGTCTGTATCTGCAGAGACCTGCCTGTATTCTCTTATTTTGCTATGTTCGGGACGTTTCTGGGCATCAAACTGTGGGCAGTGGTGTGTAGCCCCCAGCCAATAACAGCACGCAGGGTGTGAGGTGCAGGACTCTATAAAAACGTAGCGGCCAGATCATTAGCACGTGGGACCACCAGAAGCACGTTTGCTTTGAGCCGGGGAGGAGGGGCCAACTTTGAATGTTGTGTTTACACACACTTCTAGTGGGTCATATATATATATATATATATATATATATATATATATATATATATAATATGATAAAATAAAATATATATAATATATAAAACTTATGTCTAAGAGGTTCTAATAGCAGTAATAAATAAAAAATAAAATATTAGTACTATTATTATCTTATTATCTTATTATTGGCCAACCACTACTACTACTAATAAGACCTCTACTTGCTAATATTAATGCTATTACTAAGCTAATGCTGTTACTATGCTTAAAACTATGCTTACATTGTGTTTTTTAGGAAAAATCCTACTCATTATACCTTAAAGTAACTAAGTTTACTAAGTACTGCAGCTTCCACTAGAGGGCAGAAGAATCTTAAAACAAGTACAACAGACATACATATTATAACCTTATAAAGTCATTATGGGTAACATGTTTGACAGATGGTCATTTCTAGCATAGTTGTAGCAGAATATTAACTGTAAATATAAATATTACCTAAAAAACGAAGTACCAATAAGATAATGTAGCCTGTATGTAACAAAAAAAGTCTGTATAGCACTCGCTGCACCACTTGCTGCTGCCTGTCTCTCAATATTTTGAGTGCAACGTAATAACTGAAGGCAACTCAGATGTGCGTCACAACATTTTTATCAATTCAGATCTTCTCGAATCTGGACTATGGTGGCAGGACAATAAGAGCATGAGGTCCAGAGAAAAATCAACCTGAAACAATAAAAGTGGAGGGAGCAAAATTATGATTTTCCCTACTGGAAATTATACTCTTGACTCTAGTTACTAGTTACCATGCAAAAGAAAATTCTTTACATGTTTTACATATGATAAGAAAGAAATACGATGCATTGGTATACTTTAAAGCGAGACTATGTAACTTTGTTACTATGTAACAGCGGCCACTGTCGCTACAAGTGACAATTACGGGATAATGATAAATGCCACAACATAACGTAACAGTGGCAAAAGTAGAGAAGAGTTGTAAAGTTGGTGAACTGAGTAACATAGCATGTTAGCATAACATTAGCCACCATAAGCTACTGGTCATACCAGACCAAACCAAGGCTGTAACAGCAAAACCTGTAAGTGTATTTAACTGAGCAAGGGTGTGTTTTATGGCTCATAAATTCAACATTTCATTTTCAAAAAGATTGTGTTATTTCTTCTTTCAGAAGTTACATAGTCTTGTTTAAAATTATACAACAGTATATGAAGCAGTGGCTGCTTTCAGGTTAACACATCAATAACTTAAAGGCCCACTCTTCAGAAAGAGCACTTTTTCTCATTCTGAAGATCAACATTCACAGTATAAAACAAAAAGTACAGAGAAGAGAAGACTGTGAAGTAGAAATAATCAAAAAGTATTAAATGTACAGATGTCAGAGAGAGAGAGTAGCTTCCCTACTCCTCTCACTTTATTTACTTTTAAAACAGTATTGTTTGAATATACATGGAGCAGAGAGAGTGAAGGAAGAGCGGATGGAGGGACTGTAGTGACAAAGAGAGGAAAGGAAAAACTGAGAGAGGAAGAAAAAGACATACTGAGGGGATACGAGGACTTGAAGGACAGATTATGAAGATATATGCAAGGGAGGAGTGAACACGGGGGAAAGAGAGAAAGAACAGAAAGAGAGTGAAGGTTATACTAATGAATGGTTATACTGGGGAAGGCAGAGAGAGAAGGAGGGGGAGAGAGAAGAAAGCAAAGAAGAAGAAGAGAAGAGCGGGAGGTTAGAAAGTGAATGTGCGGGTGTCAAGGGATGTTTAAAGAAAGATGGTTTGTTATAAGAAAAAGAGAGGAAGGTCTCTTTGTGTGTGTGTGTGTGTGTGTGTGTGTGTGTGTGTGTGTGTGTGTGTGACCTTGAGCGACCAAATCAGTAGCTACATGTAATTCAAGGCGTTTTAGAGAAGTGCAGAAACAGGCACACACACATATTCAGTGTCGGTGAAGATGATCTAACAGAGTAGTCAATGGTCTGCAAGGCTCATTACACATGAGGAGGATTGATCCAATGTTCAGAACAGCAATCAGATAAACAGCAGGAGGTGTGTATGGTGTGTATGTGTGTGTGTGTGTTGACATTGGTTTTCTCAGTTGGACAAGAGTGTGTCATGGACATGTGAGTTCTGTTCATCTGTCTCTATTGGATGCACTTGTGTATGTGTGTGTGTTGGTTTACATGAGGCCCCGCGAGTGTGTGTGTGTGTGTGTGTGTGTGTGTGCGTTATCGCTGCAGTAATCCCAGTGACAGTAGCCTTATTGCTCCAGCTGTGGCCTGACCTTTTCTCTAATTGACGCTAATCAATTGAGCTCTATCCTTTCTATCAAGCCGCTCTAAAGGGGGATGATGCTCCTCTTCACTCACCGCATGTTCCAATCGAGCCTTTAAAGGGGGATACCACTTCATGTTCAGTATTCCTGCTCCAAAAACTGGACAACTCCACATGAATACACTGGCGTTTGAATCTGAATGCAGCAGATGTACTGTGCTGCACTGAATCCTCAGTAGTTCTGCATGAGATGCAGTAAAGAAGTGAATTCATTGTCCATTTACGTGAAGAGAAAGCTAGTTCTTTCCCAAGTGTAGCTTTCTGCCACTATTTTGTTATTCTATACTCTAAACCTTCTTATATCCCCATGGGTAAATTAGTTCAACCTCCTTCTCTTGAGAAGGGAGTGACACTAATTGCAGTGCAAACGAAAAGTTGTTTTTTTCAACTGTGTTTTGCACGAGAGGCGAGTTCAGTACCCACTCGCTATGTTATTCTTGTTAATTGTGTCCTTGCAAAACCTTTTAACAGCATTAACTCAGCTGACAAAACCATCTCAACTCAAGGTCCACTGACTCGCTTGTTGTTTGGAGCTTTAAAGCCAACATGGACAGCAAGTACTAAAAGTATTCAAATTAATAATGAATTTTACCGTCTACAAGTCCTTGACAACTGAGCAAACTCCATCTGCTGATGACAACTGGTATGATATGGTCAAAAGCTCCAGAAGAAGGGAGTTAGTGGACCGTAACTGAGTTAAGATTGTACTGTCAACTGCTGTTTGCAGACAGTTATGAAACAGGAGTCGATGGTACTTACGTCTTTTGAATAAACTGTGTGAACTTGTTTCATCACTGTCACCAGCTACAGTAGCTCACCAACTAGCCTTGTGAGTAGTCACCACGTCATCAAGCCTGTGGTAGGCCTACCACATGTTTCGTGAAGACCTGCACTTTCTAGTGACAAGGCCTTCACACTTCCCAGAGTTAGATGAGAAGATTGATACCACTCTCCTGTCTGTGCGTTAACTATAGAGCTAGAGCCGAGATTAGATTAGATTAGATTAGATTAGATTAGTCCTGTCAAACCACAACTTGTCGTTTTTACATTTCGGTTTGTACACGGATTAAACAAACCAGATATAACGTGTTAGTAAGTAAGCTTTAGAGGTGCTGGGAGGCAGATTTTTGGACTTTGGAGAGAGTCTGGCTAGCTGCTTCCGGTCTTATTGCTAAACTATGCCTATCAACTCCTGGCTCTAGCTTCATATTTGGCATACAGACAAGACAGTAATCAGGTTTCCATCCAAATGTAGTGCAAATTCTAAGCGAATTTCCAGAAAATTGGCAAAAGGAAACAAATTAATGTGGATTTCCCTCCATCATTAAGTAAATATTAGGAGTTGGGTCAAACTACTTTTGTTAAAATAGTCTTCTACATCCTGTTTTAGCTTCTTCTTTTTTTGCCCCTATGTATCTTGTTGTAGACGTAGATGGCGCCCTTTACTTCGACTTGTTAATGCTTGACTGTCTGGTTCTTCAAAATACAGAAATACACTGAATGTGTACAACAAATAATTTTTTTGACATTATGAAGAGGAAGCCATTAACACGCACACAATACAAAATGTCAACAATGACACGATGAAGACTTACTGTGCAGACATTGTGGTCCTTGATGTCAGGAACAGACTGTTGAGTAAGTTGAATCACATCACATACAGATTATTATTAAATGTAAATAAGAACCATTATGAAACGACTTCTCGCTGCATCCTATATGTGTGCTTTAGTTGCAACATGTTACACTAAAAAAGAGGCTGTTTGATACATTTCTAATGCGGTCAAATCTCAGCAGACGTTCTCTTATAGCTCTGTATGTGAAGTGTGAAAGTCTCCCTACCTCTCTCTCTCTCTCTCTCTCTTACCCCTGCACACACACACACACACAAACACACTTAAAGTACTAAGTAAGTGTGTGTGGTGACATTCACTGTGCTCCCAATCCCTCCTCTGGTGCTCACACTGGGAGCCACTCGATCCCTGATCAATACACTGCTTTTCCCTCATTCACACACACACACACACACACACACACACACACACTTAACTGTGCCTCTGCTGTATCTAGTCGTAATGGTGGAAGTCTGAAACCCTCCCATCCCCCTCTGCCTCTCGTCTTTCTTCTCTTGTATCTTATCTGCTCTGTCTGTCCTCTCTTCACCTTCTCCATCTTCTTCTTCTTCTTCACTTTGCCTTCCTTCATCGTATCATATCGAGGACAACCAGATTACTGGCTGTCAAACAATCTCCTCCTCTTCCTCTGATGACAAAAATGCTCTGATAAGAAATATCTGACAGCTGTGCGTCATGTGGAACATCCATCTGTTGGTCTGAAAGTATGTCTGTGTGTGTTTTTGCTGTGTGTATGTGTGTTCATTCATGTGCATTCGCCGTTTATTCAAATATAAAAGCTATAAAACAGTTATCGTGATCGCTGCTACAGTCCAGGTACATTGCTCAGCCACGGGGGACACAGCAGATCAAAAGAGAGGCTGCCTCTGTGTGTGTGTGTGTGTGAGTGTGTTTGAGATCAACAGTGTGTAAAACAAAAAAAGTATGTTTGAGAGAGTGTGCATGTTTATATGTGCTTCTCTCCAAGTGTGTGTGAGAGAGTTTAAAGTGAAGAGAGAGTTAAAAGAAAGAGCAAGAGAGGAAGTGTGTACGAAAGAAGAGAAAAGTTGAGAAGAATGTTCTCCTGTGTGTGTGTGTGTGTGTGTGTGTGTGTGCGTGTGTGTGTGTGTGTGTGTGTGTGTGTGTTCATGTGTGCGTGTTTGTGTATACGGGTTAGTATAAGGTGGCTGTGATTAATTTCCCTCCATAGCCGTGGCTCTAATTCCCGGCTGAGGTGGGAATGGTCCCTGAAAGAGTCCCAGTGGAAATCACAGTAGGCAGGCAGGCAGACAGCAGCTCTGAGAAACACTGATGAATTATCCATAGAGAGAGAGGGGGGAGGAGGGGGTGATGGTGAGAGAAATAGAGAGAGAGGGGAGAGAGATCTGGGGTGTAAAGAGGTAGAAGGAGAGCAAGCGAAGGCAGGAAGGAAGTTATAGAAAGACGGAGAGGAGAGATAGTGAGAAGAAAGCAAAAAAAAGAGAGACGGAGGGATAGTAAATACAACAGGGAGAGGAGGAGTGTGAGAAAAACAGAGTGGGTGAGAAAAATTTGAGAGGGGGGGAGAGAGAGAGAGAGAGAGAGAGAGAGATTGTTTGCTGATGGATGGAGGGAAAAGTGAAAGCCACAACATGTTTTCCCTCCCAGAAAATTCACACTTACACCGCTCATCCAACCCCCAGTGTGTGTTTCCTCACACCGCTGGATCGGTGTGTCAGTTTGGTTGTATCTGTTTGGAAACATAACTCTTCAGGTTACACCTCAATACCAGCAGCTCTCCAAACAGTCTCAGGTGTAGCTCAACTGGGAGGGAAAATCAGCCCTGAAACTAATTCACCACAGAGAGCAAAGGTCAAGCAAACACTGACATGAAGCATCCAAGCCCCATATGGAAGAATCCATTACTTTTCTCTCTTCATTCGTTCAGGTTTTTCTTTTAGTTTAGAGCAAGGTTTCAAACCATTTGTGAATTAGATGTGACGCACAGACTTGTGTCTGCAGGTTTCAGAAAGCCAAATTTAGTGCTTGTGTGAAAGACATTTTTAGTTCTTACGTGGAATTAAATTTACGACTAATTTAAAAATAAATCAAAGAACCAAATCTGGCTGTACAAGCTAATTTAAGACTGAACACAGCTAATGAAACTGAACTATAAATGGGCAAGAGTGAAAAAAGGAAAACCAGGAAATTTATAACACTTTTGTGTTTGGCAAGTCTGATATGATGAACAAATAAACACAAATGTGTTACAGATGCTTCAGCGGTGGAATGAAACTAAGTTACTTACTAAGTGCACTTTTATGTGTAAAGTAGTGGAGAAGTTATGTTTGTACTTTTTACTTTACACTTAATTTATTTGACCACTATACTCAAGTTACTTCATCCTTTAACAGAAGATCACTGTCATGGCTTACTGGGACAGATGAATGGAACAGAGCCATTGTTAATGTCATTAGTAACATCTGTGCTTCTGTGTGTCTGCCTATTAAGATTTTTCATACAAAACATAAGGTGAGCTTATGAAATATGATGCTTTGTTTCAAGTTAATCTTGCCAAAAGCATATAAAGTAGTTAAAATCTGGTTCAGTCTCACTGCTCTCATCAATCTCGTTTCCAGAAACAGTAGGCAGCTTTTCAGAAGAAAAAAAATTCTAATAAATCTGCTGTACACTACCTGCCAGGTACCAAACGGCAAACAGAAGCTAGTTAGCGACTAGCTGGTGAACATTCATTTATTTAGCAGCTAAAGAGATATCTGAGGAGTTTGTGGAGACCGGAAACTGAACTAAAAGTGGAGTAAATATTAGACTTACATTCGACAGGTGGCCAAAAACAAGACTACAAATGAAGGCTGATGTTGCTCTGCATCTCTGAGTGTGTAAATGGGCAACTTTATAATATGAAAATATGTCAGTGTTATGTTTGCAGCTTGTTCCCCTGCCCCAAGTAGGCAAAAATATTCTACAAGGCTAAAGCGGCCTTAAGAATCCAGTAATATAATGAATACTAATAAAAACAATTTTTCTGCATTAACAGTACTTTTACTGTTGATACTTTAAGTATATTTTGCAGAGAAAAGTTATTTACTTTTACTTGAATGCAGAACTTGTACAAATATTTGTAATGGAGTCTTTGTATTGCAGTATTGCTACTTACACTTAAAGGTGCAGTCTACGATTCTGGAGAGCCCTGATTGATCCGAACTCCATTTAGAAAACAAGCATTTTAAAAGTTGTTTGCTTGTGGTCTTGCAGACAGACCTGACAAAGCATGAATTCAGACTTTTTACAAATCAGCATCATGATGCAGTTATTTCGGCATCCTTTTGATCCGTTTATTGCAATGAAATCACAGCAAAATCTGTTTATTTTGGGATCATACCGCTGTAGTAAGAAGATTAACTCAGCCGACTAATTATTACTATTTATTGATTTTGACACACCAATTATGAAACTGCCACTCACCAGAGACAGATGAAGAGGCGAATATTCAATAACAATCACAATAAACACAAATGATCCTGTGGTCAAACTCGCTGTTGTCCAAACTGTTGTCCCGTGCATGAGTGCAAGTTGTGTGGCTCGGTCCAAATTTGTTTGTTTACCATTTTCAGGGCTGTGTATGAGCACCAGATTTTTTTTCAGCGCACACACAGAACAGACAGCTAGCAGACTGTTAGGAGATATTCACTGAATGTGACAAAAAATGTATGGGATTAGAATCACAGACTACACCTTTAAGTAAAGGATCTAGTCATTTCTTCCATCATTGTTTACAACTAATCCTGTGTTAAGCTGTTTTAATGTAAGAGTGGACAAAGCAAACTGTCATAATACAGAGCTACAAATATGTCATAATGTTCATCTCTATGTAATACTGAATACTAATACTATTAATACTAACTAAAATATTATATAGCGTGAAAGTAATTACAGTAGCTATATAAACTTTTTTAATGCATAGACAAGAATCAATTATAAAGTGTGTGTGTGTGTGTGTGTGTGTGTGTGTGTGTGCATTTTAATGCACACAGTGTCTCCTCCATTTCAGAATTCACAGGCAAACTGACATGAGCATGGCTAACATATCTTCTATTCATATTTCATTGTTGCACAAGGTCTAATTTATGGATTTTTTATATCCCTTGAAGTACTGCCCGTCTTGATAAACATGATGTTCTTCTCTGTAAAATATGTACATTTGGAGTTGTATAATGAGCTGTGAGCGAGTGTGTAGCATGTTTGTGTAGTGTTTGTAATATGACACACATGATAGGGATTTCTACCATCATGTCATTTAGGGGATATTATGCACAGTAACATGGATGTAATTAAACCACATCATTGACCTTCTGTGTGAATAATTTCAAGAAGAATATGTTGCTTATGGATCTCTGGGTATTTCTGTATGACCTGAAGTCCTTGGTTTACATTGAGTGCACTGCTGTGCTTCATTATTATTACATTCAAAAGTTACATACAATCTGTCATCACATAATACATTATGGCTCTATAACGACTGTGTTATGAGGGTGTTACCCACACAGTTCCTTCTGAAGGTACAGTACTCACTGCCTCGAGGTTTTAGACATTGTGCAAATTGCACAGAAGGTTATTATATCATGATCATTATGCCAGTAATGAACTCATAAGCTGCTTTTAATGTCTAATGACCAGTGCTCAGAAGAGTAGGGCACAGGCATTTACCAAAATACAGGACAGGAGGTATTGTGCTCTTCTGTTAGAGCTCCACAGATGTGACAGGAAGAAATTTTACTTCTATCCGTAGGGAGATTAGGTATATTTTTAAAATTAGCCAGCAAGTTGAAGGAAGTGATCAGTCTAGGTATGTCAGTGTTTTATTCCTGGACCTCCATGACAAATGCTTCACCAAATTATGCGCCTGACACCTCTTTATTTTGGATGGTGGCTCCATCAGAGGATGCCTTTGTGGCCTTCCCAAATCCCTGACCACAAATCCTCCACTCTCCCAGTTATGTAGATGGGAATATGGCAACAAAGCCACACCCCTCAAACAGGGTTTACACTGGCTTTTCAGCCTCATGTTCAGCCTTAGCCACTAGCCCGCTGCCCCAAAGCATCCTCCTTTCTTACACCTCATCTAATACATCTTCCCATGACATGGACAGCCATACAAAATAAACAGTCCTTAGAGTATTGCCCCAGGATACTAAGTCAAATGTTAAACCGGTGCTGACCGTCTCTGCTGGCCTAAATCTACCAGTATTCCCCAATCCCTGGCTTTCCACAGCTGTCCGAATGTGTGCATACATAACAATACACTGCATTCATCATTCAGAGCCAGTGGTTCAGGTTTGCTCTCTTAAGGGCAGAGTAATTCACTTTTGTTTATGTATTGTCATGTGCTGCTGTCAAAGGCTTGAAAACTCTATCAGCAAAGATTAACTTTGCATCCTCAGAAGACATGTTTATGTGTTGCAGTTCCTGATCATGGGCCATGTGGGAATTCAGCAAGAGACTGTCCTCACCAGAAAAATTTAATTGTTGGTCATTTGTTAGAACATTTAAAGAAGCGATTGACATTTTGGGAGATACGCTTGTGTTCGCTTTCCTGCCGACATTTTGGGAGACACACTTGTGTTCGCTTTCCTGCCGAGAGTTAGATGAGAAGTTCGATATTAGTCTCATATCTGTCCATTACATGTGAAGCTACAGATGAGCTTAGCATAAATACTGGAAACACATGGGAAACAGCTAGCCTGGCTCTGTCCAAAGTAAAAAGATTCACATATCAGCTCCTCTGAAGCACATTGACTTCTTATGTAATATCTTATTTGTTTAATCTATTCAAAATCAAACTGTAAAAATGGCAATTTGTGATTTTACCAGAGGCTATGTGCTGGGCTATAACTGGCCAAAAAAAACTGTATATATGACCTTTTTACCTTTGGACAGACCCAGGCTAGCCGTTTCAAGTCTTTATGCTAAGCTAAGCTAACCAGCTGGCTCCAGCTACACATTTTTACCGTACAAACATGAGAGTGATATCAATCTTCTTATCTAACTCTCAGCAAGAAAGCGACTGGGCGTATTTCCCAAAATGTCTTAACTATTCCTTTAAAACAACCTATGTTTTCCAGACAAGTGGCCTCTTACAGTTGTGCAAATCATACTTGAGTCTGAGAAGCAAAGGCAGAAGTATCATGACATGTAAAATATCTTCTGAGGAGTAGAAGGTTCGATCTACAAAGTGTCTGACTTTGACACCAGAGACCACGTAGAGCATTATATCTACTGCCAACTGTCAGAGTTAAGTTTAAAGGTGATATATACAACATTCCAGTAGTTGTCACCCTGGAGCACAGCATCTCAGACCAAAACAAAAAATGCAAATGGACACACTTCATTCAAACTCAACAGCAACAGAAAAAAACTCACCAAAACCGTCTATAAATAGTCTATAAATAAATAGTAATAGTAAATATTCAACTTGAGCGAAAAATTTGCACATATCGCAGGGCTTTGTAGGGTGTTGTGTGGGGAGGACCGGGCAGAGCGGACCAGTGGAGGGACAGAGCCCTTCCTCACCGCTCAGAAGCTCTGGAGGAGAGAGCCGAAGGCAGAGCCGGAGTTTCTATGAGGAATAAACACCACTGCACATACCAATTCTGGTATCAGCAGGCGAATCATCCAAAGACTGCAGCTGATACAAAGTGCTGCTGCCAGGCTTTTAACTCGTACTAAGAGAAGCGAGAAGTGTTTTGGTTACGGCTTAATTAAATGTACTGATAAAACAGAGCCTCACATTAGTTCAGGCAGGCAGGAAAGTCATTTTATAGTCACATATTCCATACATCCTCCAGTCAGGCGTAAAACACTTGGGGCTCATTCGGTCTGCATTCAACAACGCTGAGCTCTGCATCCTTGCCACTACACTGCTGCCTGCTATTAGAAAGCTTTGTTTAATGCAGGTTTACCTTTTTCTAGACCAAGATCTGTACAACTTTGCTCTTGTCTTGTGGTATCACCCTGTGTAAGCACAGATTTTGCTCAACTGCTTCTTCCAAGTCTGATTTCCACTCAGTAATGAGATCATGCACCCGTACTGTCATCTTTCCACCTTGGTGGCATCAATCCCAATCAAACTTCGGCACATTTGAATTCCTCCATTTAGCTACACAGAGGTAACCCAAAGACTATACTCCAAAGAGACACTGAGAGCCATTTCTAAACAAATGAGATAATCATTCTCTAATTTAACACTGACCTCTCTGTGCACTCTGTGTTTTCTCTAAAATCCTCTCCTCTTCACAATCATATTTCCTGATAAGTTGATGCTCCTAGGTTGAGGAAGTTGTTCAATCTCTTAGGCTCACGTGACACTTTCATTACCAGTTGGATAATGTCAAAAATGAATCATCATCCATCATCATGCTTCTTTCTTACAGTTGCAGCTGTCTTCCCCCACCCACAACTCATTTTTACAACCTAGCACTTACTTTGGTTTTAGAATATCACGCTGTACAAGAATTAGACTTGAATGGCTTGAAAACAGACTTTAACCAGGTTTTAATGATGTCTATGATAAGTAGATGAAAACATACAACATGGAGACCACTCCTCTGTTGTTTAGTGGATTGACTTAGTGGTAAATTAATATTAATAAAATTGAAATTCTTGGTATTTCTGCTTTTTGCAGACACTTGTAAGTTTGTGTCTAACCAGTTGCGTAGCTGTGCTATTACATTAAAGGGGAACTGCACCAATTTTACACATCAGAGTCTGTTTACAGGTCTTGGGGAGTACTCGGGGAGTTGCATAAAGAATTGTGAGGCTTCAGTGAGAGCTGCGCAAAATCTGATAAATTGCCTCAAGTGTCCCGCTGCAGCCCACTCCTCGTCCCTGCTTGAAGCTAGCCGCTTGAGGCTGCATTAGTCACTACTAGCACAACACACCCGAATCTTCGACTGAACTGTAGGTGGTCAAGTTGCATTGTGGGTAATGTAGACCTCAGGATATCTAAAAAGCCTGTAACTTAGGAAACAGGCTGTTGAAGCGTCATGTTTGACTGAACTTTGGAATCCATTTTTGCAAAGAATGAGGACTGTGGATTTGGTCCCCCATCTGTTAGTGCTAGGAAGGGATCATTTCACAGCCAGTATGAAGGGTTGGAACGATAATAGCGACCAATAACTCTTTCAGTGTATATATGCGTGTTCTAGTGTAGTGTGAGTGTAGTATTAAGACAGACTTCTGCAACTGAACTTTATCCTTTAAGGGTATATTTAAAAGGCACATGAGCTGAAACTGGCCTATATCAGTGTTCTTGCTGGTGTCCACCATTATCTAACTTATTTGTTCCTTTCTTGCTGTTTTCATGAGCCTCCTGTTATGGTGGAGTGCAGGGTGGACCCAAATGCAGGACTCAGAGGCAGGCAGATGCAGTTCCAAGGTTTATTAGAAATAAAGTCTTACTGTAGTAACAGGCAACAACCAGGTAGCTGTGGGTAGCACAGGAAACACATGGATGCAACGCAGACAAAGTCACAAAGGAAGGGGACTGATATATATAGCGATGGGCTGATGGGAGAGTGGAGATAGGTGAGAGGACTAACCAGGGACAGGTGAAACTAATCGGGGCGGAGCAGGTAATCAAACAGGCGGGAAACACACAAGGGCAGGAAGTGAAGAGTCTGACATGAGAGGAGAGGTAAGTAAACAAAATAAAACAGGAAATGTGCATGACTTAACTGAAAACAGACAAAGACAAGACTAGTGCAAGGAATGGGACATGACAGACAACACAGAACACCACAAGAGAGAGACAAACGGGATCACAAGGAACACAGGGAGGGGGAAACACCAGGAAACACTAGGGTACGACCACGGACCATGACACCTCCATAAAAATCACAAGTCATCTGGTGCACTGTATACAGGATGGGAGACTCCACTGGGCACTGGAACTGACAACTGTTTTATGTGTTATGCTTCATTTTGCTTGTTATTTTGGAGGGTTCACAGCTGTTTGGTTTAGAAAACCTTAGCAAAGATTTCATTAACAAATCTAAAGGAATCCTTGTCCAGTGTCTTGAATCCTTGTAACGGTGCACTTCGTTTTTCAGTACTTCCTAAGAATTTCAACAAAGTTGTAGCAGAATACAAAAAGAAAATATTGCTCATACCGCCTTTGTCATCTATTTCCATTCAATTTTGCAGATTGCGGAAAACAAATATAAAGATAATATAAAAATAATCTAAAACAAGCCACATTCTGACTTCAGAAGTTCCAAAAGCTTTTCCTTTTGACAGCCTTAAGACTATACCTGAGTGTAGTTTAAAAGTAAACTCCGTAAAGACAAAAACAGTGTTGAAAATCAGACAAGATTCAACTCAGTGGGTTGTTTCAGTGTTAACAGGATGACAGATGTTGGCTTTCAGAATCTCATCTACCACCTCAGCTGAGAAACAGTAAGAAAAGAGAAATATTGATGGTAGAGAGACGTTCAAAACTTCCTGTCAGGTCTGACCTTTTGCTCTTTATTTGGTCATTGCTGTATTTGCAGTGTTTCAGGAATCACACAGACTCTCACAGGTTTGCAGCCCAGTCAAGCATACCATGACGATTCAAATGGATGGGCCCAAGTAATAGTCTGCTACCAGTGAATCTTTTACCTGCTGTGGAGCTCATATGAAATGCTCAGAATTGTACATTAAAGCAGTAGTGGAGTAAACGTGGCCCTTCTCCCCAACTGTGTCTGTGGTTTCTGAAACCCGTCTGCTCTATTTATCTCTGTCTGCCTGTGGATCCCTCTGTGCCTGCCTTTCTACCCCTGTCTCCTAAGCTGAAAGCTAATGAATTAACATCTACCCACACTGCACAGCCTAAGGAGTTCTTAAGTACTTCATCACCACAGTAGTTTCTTATTCACTTCTACTAAAGTGGTTTATCAGGCCTTAAGTTTACCTGAAGTAACTTGTTTCTTTTTACTTAAGGGTATCTAAAATAGAGCTTTCTCACCTCTGCTTATCGTCTCACTTTCCAGTGTTGTCATTGGGCAGAAGTTGGTCCAAACTTGGTTGCATTCATCATTGTCACTTTTTGCCTGATGCTCTGTTAGCTCTGTTGGTCTGCCATTCAGTCCATCTGTCAGCTTGCAAGTCCACCTACCTGCTGTCTACCTGTCAGTCTTTCTTTCCATCTTCTTCTTGTGAGGTTTTCATTGGGAAGATTAGGTTTTAGGTTTCCATCTATCTTCAGCTAAAGTATTATCCATTTCATATTTTTATATTATCTATTTATCTATCATCTATTCCCATATGTTGTTGACTTTCTATCTACCTCTATCGGGGCTGTAGCCAGGATTTCAGAAATACTGGAGTCATTTTTCAATTTTATTTCCTAACATGAAAGTCTAAATGCTGTTTAAAATTCTGATGGAGAAAGAGTCCTTTACAGGGCTGGGTATGTAAACTAGATACACTCTGAGGACTGATGAAATGTGTCAGTAACATCGAAAAGTCTAAGGTATTTAAATTTGGTATTGAATGCTTCTTCAGATTCTTAAGCTTCTTAACTTATTCTGTGATCAGATATTTCCTCATTAGGAACCTTTTCTAACTTTAGACTTTATTTCATTTAGGCAAAGCTTTATACAGTTATATTTTGTTGAATGAAAAAAAAGGCTCAGACCATGTTTATATTCCCCAAAGTAAAATATCATATAGGCACCAATATCGATACCCAGTCCTTTATTAATTTATTTTTATCAGCCTAAAAGTAGTCTAATTAACACTGATATATATTGCTATAGTTTTGGTTTCTTTCAGCTCATTATTTTTCTTTTTCAGCCCACAACGTCACTGCTTTGTTCACTCTCACAGCTCATTGTTTCGCCCCAGCAGGCAGCTGTTTTCAGCAAAAAAGCAACATAGTGGAGCTTTTAGCTGCTAAGGAGCCAGATATTTACCTCAAGAGTTGGTAGAGACCAAAATCAGAGCTAAAAGTAGAGTGAATATTGGACTTTAATTCAAAAACACAACTCCAAATGAATGATAATGAGTCAGTACCTGCTGGATGTGTTAGTAGTAAGTTTACTAATGCTCGCCATATCAACTTAATTAGGCGATAATATGTCAATGTTGTGTTTGCAGCTTGTTTCCACTGTGGCCAACTGGCCAAAAAATCTGTCCTCAGGTAAGTTTATTGTATTTTAACATAAATACATCAGCCTGTAAAATACCCACACTCAGTTAGCCTCTCTGTGAACCCTTCTTTGTCTTTCAGTGTATTGGCTTCTCTGTTTACATTTCTCCGTAGTTAACAAGTGAAAACTAGCCAGCCGTGAGCTCCTTCAACTTGAATTTTAAGGACACATTTAATTGGTTACATGGTGATTTTGAGGAACTTCCAGGACTGCAATGGAAAAATTAGACACAGCAGGAGCAGTAACTCATGGACCATCAGCTGGACTATAAAAGTTAGTAACACAGGTGTTCCAGACATCAACAGGGACCAAATGAAATCCTACTGTCTCAGTGATACCTGCCATGTAGATGCTGCACCTTCTGACAAGAATAGAAAAATCATTGTAATCTTCTCATAATATTCCCCTGGAAACTAATAGCTTGCCTGAGGTGGTCAATAATATCCTTACGATGAGCTTGATGTAGTTTATAATATTTTTATCTCTTGCGGTGTCAGTTTAGTAGTCATACAATATTCCCTCAGGGAATTATGCACCTGGGGTAATCAATACGGAGTTTACTATGACCTGATTGCACTGACGGCATGCAGCAGTAGTCTCTCTCTGTCTTTTTCTCTCTTTCTACTCCTGAATCTCTAGGGGAGACCCCTGCTAGAGTAGGGGGGGAGGGGGGTGGAGGGCACAGAAATAGCAATATCCTCCAACAAGGATCAAATCTGACACAGGATGTCATTTTCTAGAGTTTCTGCTCTTGTCCCACTGCACCAGACTGCCTGTAAACACACACACATAAAGTTGTCCACTCACTGTAAACCCTCACTCGCTTACTCATCCTCTGCAGCCTTTTCACAAATACACAGAAACACATGGCACACACACACACACACACACACACACACACACTTAAAAACTCTTCTTTCTCACACACACACAAATGAGGGGGAACCATCATGGGGATATTAATGGAGCCAGAGACACAGACGGAGTCAATTGAGCTTTTAATAGAGCAGCTCCTCTTCCTCTGTGTGGATAAATAATACAGCAGTCAGCAAATCTAGATCTAATAGATGATATTGACCTTTGGGGGTGGGAGAGGGGAGAAAGAGAGTGAGCGACGGGACAACACAAGTGGAAACGGAGATAGAGAGAGAGAGACAGAGGGGGGAAAAAACAGAGAGCTAAGAGAGTTGTTGCGACGCAGAGGAATACACACAAGTGTCAATAGGAGCGGAGCGCTCAGACAAAGCATCTTAATCAGAGTGCGACAAAGCGGTGATCAATCACGAGGATGACGATGTAGCAGCGAGTTGCAGAGCCGGAGAGGCCCTGACCTCAGCTGCACTGCAGATAGAGCAGAGAGGCTGGCCGGGCAGCACTGGCCCTCAGAGACTCTCTTTCTTTGCTTTTATCATCCTTCTTTGTCTTTCCTCTTTCTCTTTCTGACTGCACCGTGTCTTCCTTCCCTCCTCTATCTCTCTGTATCTCCCTCTTTCCATTTTGATAACTCTCTGCCGCTTCATCTCTCTGCCCCATCCTCCTCCTCCCTCCCTTCCCCTTTTCCCTATATCTCTGTCTGGTACCCACCATCTGTCATCCGTTGTCTTCCTCTGTCACCCCCACCCCCTTCTCCCACTCATTTTCACTCCCTCAATCCAATTCAAGGAGCTTTATTGGCATCATAAGATGAATTTTACTGTCTCTCTGACTCTCTTTCTGGAACATTTGTCTTCCTCTTACTAATTTCCCACTTCTAATGCTGCTCCACAAAGCTCTGCTGCGTCCTGTGCAGGCTGCACAAGTCACGGTCAGTGTACAGTGAGTCCAGTACATCCAATCACATCAATATTGAAGTCAAGGCCATGCATTCTTTATTACCTTGCCCACGAACAAGCAGGGTGAAACTGAATGCTACTCATTCCAGGCTGTTTTACAAGCTCGGTGGAGGCACGAGCGTTGGGATGTAAAGGAACAACCAGCGTGATAAAAGGACTAAAAAGTGGTCTCACAGTTTGAGATGACAGTGAAAGTGACTTTTATGTGTATAGTGACACCATGTGGAAGTGCCCTGTAACAGATTAAAACATCAGTATGCTACGATGTGCGGCCCATGCTGCAGGAATTACAACAGGAATGCATTTTTTGCTCTGTCCTCTTCAGCAAATTAATATCTTTAAATGGATCCAAAATATAGATTTTAGCCACTTGAAAGATGCTCCAAATGAAAACATGTGTGTAGACGCACAGACAGTTTCATACACTGTGAAACACGTGTCTAAACATATGGTTGAGTCCTGTGTATATGATGTTTTTGGACCGGAGGCGTGGTGAAGTGGCTCATTGGTGAATTTAAGCTGGCTTTACTGTGTATAGGATCCATCTGCATGTCTGCTGTAAATTAAGTGGTTTAGTTGATCCCCAAAAGAGGCCCATAGACCACCAGGGGTCCCTAGGAGTGTCCCAATGGGACCCCACCACATAAAGGAATAACAAAATTAACTATGATGTATATTTTTCATGTTATTGAGGTTCTATATCATTCTGCTCAGATGTCTGCAGATAGATGAAGAACTGTGCTGAACATCACAAATTCTCTCAGATGTTGTTACTTGAGGCATGATCATATCAAATGAGGGTCAGAGGAGGGCCATGCTATATGGAACTACTCGAACCTGAACTTGTGAGTTAGCTGGAAACGTGCCTCCCAGACTTTCTAGTACTTTTCCAAGAGAGAAGTCAGCACTCTGACAGAGGGACCTCTCTCTGTATCCAGGAAGTGACGGTGAGGACTTAATGGGGTCGAAACAAGCCGAGGGAGGTCGTCCCGTCTCTACAAAAGAAGTTGGGTGAAAGAGGAGCTCCATCATGCTACCCAGAGACAGATAGAAGCACACCGGAAGTTGAAGGAGTGGGCCTTAAAAATAAGAGCATGCAAAGTGGGTAGTGGAAAAACAAATACATTTATTGTGAGTTATCAGCACCTAAATTCCTCCATTTATATCATTTTACTTGCAACGTTAAGAAAATGCATAAAGGCTACATTTCTTATGATACCTAACATTGGGTAATTCTACCATGGCTGAACGCCCCCAGGCACAAATGAGCTGTTGGGTCCCCATTAACCCCTCCATTCCTCCTACTTCCTGTGAAATTTTGCAGTTTTTCTCTGCGAGAATACTACCTGACCCCAGATTTGCTTTCTGGTCATTTGATTCAAACACATTCACTCATGAATATGCATCATTCACGCACAAGACTGACATAATGAAGGCCTTTAACACCCTGTCAAGACTCACAAGGCGTCATGCCAATTGTTGCTGTGCTTAAGTGCTGCATATTCCTAAACACATTTTCAATTAACTAGCACAAACCAGGGGCCCCGGAGCAGTTGTCCAGTTGGTAATTCAGCCATCACAATGCTGGATGATACTTCACTAATAGACATAGCTTGCTAGGTAACACTGGACCTGAATATTCCTCACTAATATGACTTTTCATTTTAACTATATATCCTCAATGTTACTTTTTTTGTCTGATATTTGATTTTAGTTATAGGCTACATATCAATGAAAACAAATCACAGATCAAACAAGTTAAAAACTCAAACAAGCCATATACATTCAGTGTCACATTCAGGTAACTCATACATTCTGGAGAAAAACACACCTCAATATTTTGGCTTACTTTCTCCATAAAAAACAAAACATTTAGTTCCACATAAAATGCTGCAAAGAATTCTCAAGGGGCATTTTATTTTGAAAATGTAAACCGGAACACATGTGTTGCATTGTGTCTTTTTGACTCCTCTCTCTGTGGGAAGGTGGTCCTGGTCGAAAAACACCGTTCAGAAAAGCAACCGACGGGGCAACTTTGCATGTTTTCGCACAGTCCCTTCACACTTAAAACATCTCCAAAACCAGACAGGAAACTCCGGGAGTGACACAACATGTTGCCAACAAAGGGTGTGATGGATCTGACTTGTTTGTCCTCGAGAATAAAGTTGGGAAAGTACGAGGTGAAAATGGAGAGCCCAGCTGAGTGAGAGTGGGGTGAGGAGGCTGGATTTGGCGAAGTTGGGAGTCCTGCCCTGCTGCTAGCAGGCTAGTTAGCATGCTCAGACACTTCGCTGTCTCGGATAAGTAATGAGGTGAGATTGTAAGTCACTTTTTTCTAATGTCGGGGTTATTTGTGAAAGCTTTTAGAGACTGGTGCTCCCCAGTGCTGCCGAAAAATAAGTCAAATGTGTTTTTGGCTAAAGAAAAAAACATTGACATGAGTAAGGCCTGGCCATTTTTTTTTATCTTAACTAAACTTTAATACAATATGTATATTAAATGTCTGATATGAATGTGTGTGTCATGGTTTCTTCAGTGTGTAGAGTACTCTGAAGGATGTTTTTAGGGATGTTTCCAGTCAACTGTCTGTTGTTCTAAGAGAAAAAGTAAAGTAAGTTAAACATTTTGCACTGAGAACTTTTAACAATATATCAAGCAGACTTCCAATATTTGATTCTCGGGTATAAGTGACCATCTGTGATAGTGCAGCTATTTCTCACAATGGCAGAGCCATCCCTTGTTTTCTTGGCCATTTCAAAACATGTCTGGATAGCTGTAATTATATTTTGGCTGAAAGTTTCCCAATATGGCCTCATCACACCACTTCTGTACAAAAATGGTGTGTGTGACGTTAGTGCTAAAATGATCAATCTGTTTAGGTCACTTGCTCTTGTACCTGTCAGTGATTGGCCCAAATGAAAGCTGCTCCTGTCATGTCAGCGTTCAGCATATACTCGGACATAGTGCACATGTGTTTGGTCTAACCACAATCACTCAAGATTCATATTTCATTTTGTGTTCTGCAGAGCTTCCCTCTGCTGTTCTCCAGCCTGTGAGTCTCCAGGGGAGCTGCTTTATCTGCGAGAAGGCCGCTGCTGACACTGCAGCTTCTCCCAATGGATCGAAGCAGAGTTGATGGTCTTGTTTTCTGTGAAAGTTCTGCCTGAATCTTTCTGCGTTTCCCCTAAAGGCAACCGCACTCAAACTTGTTTCAGAGAGCCCCTCTCCCTCCCCTGCCCTGATTGATTGTTTTTGTGTCATGAGTGCCCATACTAACTGTACTCATGCAGTTTGCTCTCAGACATTCAACATATTATGTCATCTGAGATGGGTCCCTGGTAGGTCCTTCAAGGGCCTTGAGGTACCCCCTGCCTGCCGACTGTGTAGCCTGGCTGTGTGTGCTAGACCCAGTGGCACAGGCCTATAAAAGAATATTGTAACAAAAAGACAACTAGTAGCGCAGCACTTGCTGATGGAGCCGAGACACACGACGTGCTCACCCAAAATATATTCATGAACTCTTGGACTTTTTAAACTGGACCTAAGTGGATGTATCGGGTGTATTCATGAACTGTGACTGCTGATGCCAGCTCTTTGGGACCTGAGTGGGTGTAATCAGCTTTATTCATGAACCCTCTGTCTGAGTCTGGGGACAGCCTGGATGTTGGATGCCCTGAGTGTGTTGAATCAGCTGTTGCGGTGATGAGGCAGGGCTCCTGGTGGCCTGTGTGGCTGGCTGGGCAGTGGCCCACGGTGATGTGATGGGGTGCCGGAACAGTAAGGTCCTCCCTGAGCCTCCAGGGGATGTTCAGTTGGACCTGGTCAAAAAGGTCAGTAGGACAATGTTGTTACTTGTAATGGGAAAACTGCTGTTACCACCACAGACTGTTACTATTCATAACAGCAGCAGTAGTACCATTACTGCTATCTACACTACTACCAGTATAAGTACTGATAATATTAACTTAGGGCTGCAATTAATGAGTATTTTCTTTATAGATCAATGTATTGAATATTTTTTCTAAAATATCAGAAAATAATTTTAAAATAATTTTAAAAATGCCTGTCACAATTTCCCAGTGCCCAATGTGACGTCTTTAAATGTCTTGTTTTGTTAGACCAACAGTCCAAAACACAAAGATATTCAGTTTGAAACAAAGAAAAGCAGCAAATGAATCACTTTGTTGGAGAAGCTGGAACTAGAGAATGACTGGAATTTTTGTTGAATGACTTAAATTAATTGAAAATCAAAACTGCTGACGGTTGATTTTCTGTCTATTAATCAACTAATCATTTCAGCTGTGTGTATTCATTAATGTACATCATTTCACGTGATTATAACATCTATCAAAGTACTCTGAAGGCGTAAGGGTGTTATTTTTGTAGAAAAATGCCGTCTATGTGTTGCTTCCAGCCCATTCATTGTCACTGTCCCCAGGCCGCAAACATGACCCTGATCAGGAAATTATCTATTTTGATAGCTGATTAATCGCTGAGTCATTTTCAAGTAAAAACGTCAAAGTTCTCCGTCTCGAGCATGTTTAACGTGGATATTTGCTGGTTTTATGATATTAGCCTGAAAATATGTTGTTCTGGACTGTTGGTCGGACAAAACAAGATATTTGAATATGTCAAATAATTACTCTCAGCCAATATATTGTTCTCTGATTTTAAACTCCCAAATATCAATATCTGTATCAGCCTCTAACATCTAGTATCTGTCAGGCTGTACTAACTGTAGACTAAGAATCTATACGTCAGTGTTTTTACACATGACCGTTAATTTAATCTTTTCTTCCCCTCTCCACAGAAAGTTCATCCGCTTTTGTTCTACTCTGGTTTTTGTGGTGAACTGTGTTCCTGTATTTTTCAGGTTGATCCTCCCCAACCTCCTCAGACAGATATCTATAAGCACTTCATACGAGGGGATGGCACTAGGAGCAAGACGGGTGGGGCCGGTGGAGGTGACAAGGCTGACTCCACCTCCCCGTATCAGGCCCAGGCCCAAGCCCAAGCCGCCACTCCCACCGCTTCCGCCCAGCCCCCTAAGGACCCGTCCGAACTGTCGGACCCTCAGCGGAAGAAGGTGGCGAAGTATCGTGCCAAGTTTGACCCCCGGGTCACAGCCAAGTACGATATCAAAGCTCTGATAGGTCGCGGGAGTTTTAGCCGGGTTGTTCGCGTTGAGCACAAGAGCACGCGGCAGCCGTATGCCATCAAGATGATCGAGACCCGTTACCGGGAGGGGAGGGAGGTGTGCGAGTCAGAGCTGTGCGTACTGCGGCGCGTCCGTCACACCAATATAATCCAGCTGATGGAGGTCTTTGAGACGGCAGAACGTGTCTACATGGTGATGGAGCTGGCCACTGGAGGAGAGCTCTTTGACCGGATCATTGCTCGCGGATCGTTCACGGAGCGGGACGCCACGCGGGTGCTGCAGATGGTGCTGGACGGCGTCAAGTATCTCCACACTTTGGGGATCACTCACCGAGACCTGAAGCCGGAGAACCTGCTCTACTATCACCCTGGAGCTGATTCCAAGATCATCATCACCGACTTTGGTTTGGCCAGTAGCAGGAAGAAGGGAGACGAGTGTCTGATGAAGACCACCTGCGGCACGCCGGAGTACATCGCCCCTGAGATCCTGGTGAGGAAGCCATATACAAACGCTGTAGACATGTGGGCGCTGGGGGTGATATCGTACATCCTGCTGAGCGGAACCATGCCCTTCGAGGACGACAACCGCATGAGGCTCTACCGGCAGATCCTCAAGGGGAAGTACAGCTTCTCTGGAGAGGTGAGGAGTGAGATCTGTTGCACCCCCCC
>NTHP01000404.1:159439-183826 GCA_003416845.1 Oplegnathus fasciatus | reverse complement strand
CACACACACACACACACACACACCCCAGCAGATTTCACCCATATTTGGAATACATTCCTCACACCGCATGAGGCTTTGTCAACAGATTTCCAAGAAGTTCAGCTTTTCTTGTGAGGTGACACGGTTTAACTCACACACACACAAACACACACATTTTCCCACACCCAAGCCTTTCCTGTCCATTTCTATCTCATGTGCCCTTACCGTTTACCTTGACATACTTGCTCTCATTTATTTGTCCTCTCTAAGTCAATATGCGTTCCCTCTAAGTGTGTGTATGTGTGCACAGTAATTTATGCTCTATCTCTGTATCTAGATGGAAGAATGCTGAGTAGTCCGTTCCTTTGTTTCATAGCGTGGGATGTTTATGTTGCCAGTGAGCTTTACAAAAAGGGGCCCTTGGTTAATGTTTGCCCCACATACAGCCACTCCAGTGCAAATAATAGCTGAGCAGTTTTGTAATATTTAATGAAGAGCGGTTGAATCATCTCAGTTTTCTGGGAATGCGTCCAGATTTGAACTTCTCAAGTGTCTGACAGGTAAGATAAGGTCAGATCCAACACATTTAATAATTGACATCACTTCCAGGGAGCCTATATTTTAGCTGAGGTTTGCAGGTAGTATAGCAGAGCTGCTGGCTGAGTACTAGCTAGGTCCAGCAAGTCTCCTTCGGAATTAGTGAGAGAGTTTTTCACTGGTATCAACCATTATGCGTTTTTAGGATGGTTATTGAGTAGATATTGTGGTCTTAGTTGTCACATAAAATACTGTAAGTTTAAAAAAAGAAGATTTCTCACGAGAGTAATAATAATTATTCTCTGTCAACATGAGTACAGACTAGCGCCCAAAAACTTAAATATTTCCTTAAAGGTAATTATTGACATTTCTGTTTGTAAACAGAAAGAGAGGAGAGGAGAGGAGGGAGGATGGTGGCTTGATAGAGCAGGTTTGTGAACTGATGTTCAGCACGCTGCATTGTAGCTCACAAGGACACACAAAATCCAACTTCAAGCAATAAGCCAAGCTACTGTGACATGCAGTGCCATTAAATCTGACTGACCTGATTGAAAAAAAACAAAAAAACATTTTGGCCACTTGGGGGCAGCAGAAACAAGCTGTAATCACAAAAAATGACATATTTCTGTTAGATATATGGCAAAACTAGTTGCCTACTTAGTCATCCAGCTGACATGGAGCAACATTAGCATTCACATGGGGTTGTGTTTACAGCCAACTGATGAATGTAAATCCATTATTCTCTCTCTTTTAGCTCTGGTTTTGGTCTCTACCAGCTCTTGAAGGAAATATCTATCTCTTTTGCAGCTAAATGCTCCACTGTGTTCACCAGTCAGTCATTAACTTTGTCTGCCTGCTGTTGGTGCTGGACAGATAATGTACAGTGGGTTTATCAGAGCTTTTTCACTGAAAACAGCTGCTTGCTGCGACTGAAAACGACACTATGAGAGCCGTGAGAGTGAAACAAAACAGTAAAGTTGCTTGCTGGACAGCTTACCAATGAGCTGAAAGACGCTAAAATGCTGTGCAGAACTGATGGGAGCTGCAGACTGTGGGTTTGTCACTACCCCTTTTACATTTTTTTCACATTATATTACATAGTCATTTAACCCATTGCTAAACATTGACTTTAAAGGTACCCTGTGTAGTTTTTTTGTAAACAAACAAAATGCTAGCATTTCACCAAAATGAAGTTTGTGTGTCCTGTAGTCCTGGCAAACATGTAATGCATTGCAACTTTTAAAAATATTTTAAATCCTTCATTGTTTAGTATGTTTACGTCCATGCAAGCTTCTTCTTTACCTTCGTTGGCGTATTGCTATGTCTCTTGACACATTACCCCCACCAACTGTCTATCATTGGAATAGTGTGTGCTTGTGTGTGTGCTTGTGTGTCCTGGCGCACCTAAAATGGCCAAATGTTTCATTCAAACATAATATACAACTGTAAACTTAAAAAGCTTGTGAACATTTTTAGAGATTAAACAGTTAGTCGATTGATCAATTAGTCGCTGGAAAGAAATTTTATCAACAGTTTTTGATAAATGTTAGGATTTGACACTATGAAATAATGCCAAAAATGAATCTAAAACAAAATAGATAATGCTGTGTTCTGCTGTGATGCTTGTGCATCGATTGGGTATTTAACAGTGGCTTTGAACATGATTCAGACATTTATAACTGAGGACTAGAATGATTCAATTCATAAAGGGGCCATTTGATCTCCTTGTGAGGATGCAATGCAAGAACTTGTATAATGTCACTGTGCATGGCAGAGAGTTTAAGACAATCTGGTCCTGAGGGTAAATGAGAGGTGGAGCTGAGGTGGAGCAGACTTGAATGCACTTCCCCCTGGGAACATGTGTCTTTACAGCTGTGATAAATAATGTTCACATTTACAGCTGCAGTCCAAGAACTAATCACAGCCCAGACTTTGTTGTAGGTGGAGGAGAAATCAATGTCTGACAGTTATATATGTGTCATGTATCTTTAGCCAACACTGGTGATTTACCTGCTGTGTGAAGAGGGGGGTATGCTGTCTACTGAGAGGCTGAAAACACAGCTGGTTGCCAAGCAGGACATCGTGTACAAACTGTGTGTGTGTGTGTGTGTGTGTGTGTGTGTGTGTGTGGAAAGGCATGCTGGGTTGATATTCCCAATTCCTGTCTAAGTGGGGGGTAGAGTTTGACTCACTACCAGTCACTCATACTAAATACTGTCCATGTCTTGGAAAGACAGTTGACAGCAGTTGTTAAGAACATTAGTGTTAAAGGGCGTTTTGTTTTACATCAGATCTTTTGGAAACATGACGCTCTGTTCAAGCAAAACGTATACATTCAAGCAGTGGCACATCAAATTCCCCACAACACACCCAGTATTGAGTCTGGGAATATCAAAAGACCAAGAATACTCATTATAACACTGAGTGGAATAAACCAGACGCCTAACATGGGCTTGCATGAGCAAGCTTTTTATCTGTTTGGACCTCAAAGTACAGTCCTCACACTGCATGAGACATCCTCAGGTTTATATCACTCTGCTGCCCTCTTGTGTCCAGTGGACAAAGCTCTACTGATGACAAACACAATTATTTTAAGTCCCCCTTCACTCAAAAAAGTGTTTTGTTTATTGTTACTTCACTTGGATGTTTGAGCTTCACTGTGCAGAATGATGCATGTTGAGAGTTTGACACTGCAAGGCTGTTTTTGCATTTATGGGAAGGTTTTTCTTATGTCCACATAATGAACAGTTAATTTCTATGGTAGGCCTTTTATTATTTCCTTCTCTCCTTTCACTTCATTCGTGTGTGTTCTCTCCTTTATGTATCTCCAGTATTGTCAGATCAGACGTTTTGACTTTTCATAGCACAAGTCGAGTTAATAACATGAACGACACTTGTTTTCCAGCAATTATTGCAATGCAGTTCAGCAGTTATTGGTGATATTAGTTACACCTGTGTAGCATGGCTCTGTGCCCACACCTTAGTGTACTCGGTTTGCTAATTACAGTCTTGTCTCATATCTGTCTCCCCTCTCCAGCCGTGGCCCAGCGTGTCCAACCTGGCCAAAGACTTTGTGGAGCGGATTCTAACGGTGGACCCCAGCGAGCGGCTCACCGCCGGCCAGGCCCTCAAGCACCCCTGGATCGTCAGCATGGCCGCCTCCTCCTCCATGAAGAACCTTCAGCGCTGTATATCCCAAAACCTCCTGAAGCGGGCGTCCTCACGCTGCCACAGCACCAAGTCGGCCCAGTCCACTCGCTCCAGTCGCTCCACCAAATCCAACAAAGCCCGGCGGGTGCGAGAGAAGGAGCTGCGCGAGCTGAACCGCCGCTATCAGCAGCAGTATAATGGCTGAAACAGGGACAGAGACGGCTGACAGCTGTAGTGGACCTTATACTTTTGGGGGAAACAGAACTGCAATGACTGAACTGCTACAATGACTACCACCATTCAAAGTTGCTGCCAGTGTAAGAGGCCAAAATGGCTGTAAGTCCCAATTCATTGCCTTAAAAAAGAGGACAATGACTTGACTCAGTCCATGGCTGCCAGCAAAAGTAGAATTAAGGTTGAAAAGTAATTGCTGCCAGTTGAGACTACAGAACAAGTCAAAAATGATCATGAAGACAATGTAATGTATGGATTCCTATGGCAGCGTGTCTCCTGATGAGCACAGACAGGAAACACCAGTAAAGTTTTGAACTCCAAGGGTTACATCATCTCTCCATCCATTCCTTCACTTTTTCTCGGGCAGGTGGTGCCTTCCACTCCTTTTGCTTTTGTTCTTTCAATCCCTGTGTCTCTACATATTTATTTATTATTGTTGACATGATTATTAGTCTCCATTCTAATGGTCACTGGATAATGACCTTCCACGAGGATCTGTTGAACAGAGTTCTGGGAACTGAAGTTTCTAAGAAGAAAGGAATACTTTTAGAAGAGGGGAAAAACAAATTCCCCTCCCTCATTCCTGATTGAAAATTGCTGTGAATTTATTATTGTACTAATTTGTACAGACCTTGTTTTCAGATGTGGGTAATGGAAACACACTGTAACAAAACCACACCCTAGAAGGTCAAAATGAAGGCGTATCTTTTGTTAGTCAGTTCTAAGCTTATCTAATCTTGCCATTTTTGCTCTGTTAATGTTGTTCTAAAGCTGTCAAAAGATTGTGAAGCTGTTTTGTGTCAGTGTTAAATCTTAAATGTATTGTATTAGACGATAGGCCACACAGCCCCGCTCCCAAAGATTTGTTAGAGATCATGAAGTTCCTGCTATGATCCCTTCGTGTTGTAGAGCAGTATTCTAATAATTCATTGTCTTTTTAAGGGTATGTGGTCATTCAGGGCGCTGTGTGGTTTCATTGTTGGTTACAGTGAGAATTCATTCAACAATGAAGATCTTTGTTATGCTGCCACTGTTGCACCAGCTCTTTGTAAGTTCAAACTTAGCCTGGTTATAACATAAGTGTTTACTGTGTGGAGATTTACACAACGCTTAATTAAAACAGGTTGCTGCACACAAACTAGTGCTATAGAAATGAGTTGTTAATAAATATTTCCTCTAGCCTGTTCCGTAGCTCACTGAACCCACTGACACAGCAAACGTTTGCTTGCTAATATGTGACCCGTTTAGATTGAAGACTAAAATAGATATCTGACTGGGAGGACTTTAAATTACATTTCAGAAAAATAACATAATATACCTTAAATAACAAAATGTTAA
The DNA here is from genome assembly GCA_003416845.1 of Oplegnathus fasciatus. Lineage (NCBI taxonomy): Eukaryota > Metazoa > Chordata > Actinopteri > Centrarchiformes > Oplegnathidae > Oplegnathus > Oplegnathus fasciatus. The sequence goes on along the minus strand of NTHP01000404.1, from coordinate 178,588 downwards.
TGACAATAATTTAAAGTTATAATCTCGAAAATTTTAATTTAAATAAATGTCTGTTAAGTCACTGTCTATCACAGAATGAGGTAACACAATGGTGATTGAACCTATGGCCCACTGATGAAAGCCTGCAGCATTTGCAGTATTACGACCCGGATGTCTGTAGCGACTTTCCCGGAAAAATCACAAGCGGCGCACAGTTAGGCTTTTAACAAGGCTTTTAACGCAACGGACTCTTCAACTCACCCGTGTGTGAAGCAGCGCACTGTTTTTTCCGGTGTCTGCTAGCGTTGTGAGTAAACGGTTACTATGGCCGAACAAACAAAGAAAAGGTCGATGACTACAGATGATGAAACTGAAACTGAAGTGAGGTCCAAAAGCACACTGCAATTACCGATTATCGCTGTAGGTGCCGCGAAAGACAACGAAATGAAAATCTTCGAGATTATAACTTGAAGCTAGGTTAATGTAATCAGATCTTTCCCACTCACTCACAATTGCATGAATCCTGTATGCATATATAAATAAAACAAAGTAATACCTACATTTTAAAACTGTCATTTTTGGAAGTTAAGCTACAGTTTGTGATGCTACAGCGACTTCCTGTTTCCATACACATTATTAAAGTCTTAATGAGCTTAGACATTCCTTCAGTTCTAATGGTGCAACCTGATAAAGTAAATCACTAGTTTGAAATTATCTAGTAGTTACTAATAACATAGGACGGACTTCACTAAAAAACTTGTGGATTTACAAATAGCTGGTGCAACCCAACCCACGTCCTGCATTTGCTTCAGTCTCCCTCTGCATAGTACAGAAGCTCTTGGCTCTGGCTGTGGGGAGAGGTGAATCAAATGACCATTAGTATATATGAGTATAAAAGATTCTGAATCACAAAACCTAGCACATGCAATTGTGCAATCTTATACATACGTTTTTATCAAGTTTGGAAATGTTACCTTTTGTCTGTAAGTGCACTTAAATCTGAATAAATTCCAAAGGCTTGCTTAGAGATGAACTCTATCAAATCCACAATATTGAGAGTACAAGAACAGCAGATTGCAGCTCTCTTAATTCTGCCTTTTTCAGTCTGAATTATAACTAGTCCAGTGCAGTCCAATACATATCATGTGTGGATAGTCAGCACCCTTACGTAATAAGGCTTTGGGACAACTGCAACACTCAGAGCTGTTGATATAAAAGCAATAACCTAAATGAGACTAGACTTGGGATTTTGTTTTTTGTAACATTGTGGTATAGTTTAAATAGTAAAAGCCTGCAATACAGTAAAGTGAATTTTCTGAACTTATTAAACAGTTCAAGCAAAGTGAAATGAATGATGAATGCAACTGCTTGTTTGGTCATCATATCCATGTTTAAACGATTGACTGCAAATGATTCATCCCCAACTTGGTCAGAATAATGTGATATTTGTTTATTGAATATTTCCCAAAAGTTGCACAACTTCAGAAAAATAGGTGGAGATTATTTGTCTCCTGCTTTTTTTTCCCTTTTATGCGGTGAAGCACTTCATCTATACTGTTTAACTGAATTTGTTTTTACAATTGCAATCTTCCTCTTTATCGGACCTCTTTACTGCGTTTTTATGTGTTTTGTCCCTTCAGAACACTCCCAGAGTAAACCAGTTGCTACAGTGTGGTCTTTTCTTCTTTATATGAGCATTTTGCTGTGATCTACCCCAGACTTTTAAAGTGTGCTGTTGTGAAGTTTTTAACACGTACTGGAAACCGAACCGAGCCATGTTAGCTGACCTCAGTTTTTCCTTTCTTTTTTGTCTCTTGTCCTTTGCTTGTTCCGGGATGCTCTGTCATCTTTCTGATGCTACTCTTTCCATTTCCCTTGATGTAGGTCAGATTTAAAAGCTTGTATTCCTTTGTCCCACTGCTTTTATCCGCCCTGATGTCTCACCTCTTGGTGGGGCTAAAGTGCTCATAAAAGACCACAAGTGAGGCTAACATTGGAACTGGTATTAGTACACTCACATCTTCACTCTGTCTACATTTTGAGAAATACTTTACCAAAAATGTGTATTTTTAATATCAAAAGTTGCATTTAAAAGGTCCTTCACAGAGAAAACAGCTGTGGTCGTCTTAAAAGAAAGATTTTGGGTGAAGTATCACTTTAAGGTGTCATACTCTCTGCAACATACAGCACAACAAGGTGGCCTTTGGTAGTTTTAGTGCATTGATTGCTCCAAGAGCATAGCAACTGTGTGAAAGAAACATTTTTGAACCTGTTATAAAAGACTCACGGTCATAAAGAAAACATTTGGACTCAAAGGAATTGCTGTGGTTGAATTAGTCAGCAACATTATTGAGTGCCTTTTTTATGCCATGTTCAATGAATCACCAAATCAGTCCATTAGCAGTTTTACGGAATGTCAGCACATTTGTAAAAGTGTTTCCTTTCATGTTTTTATATATCTGTGTGATTTTATATAAATGCTGTCGTCCTAAATGAAGTAGCCAACTCAACACTGTTACCTGAAAACAGTTGTTCATCTTTTGTTATTGTGTGTCTAAATGAATGATAACACTTTGATTCTTCTACCATTAACTTTTTTTTATTTTTTTAAACGGTGAGTTGTATGTGCCAATAAAACACTCGAACCTGACTTGCCAGATCGCTTTTGGATTTTTACACTCACACAACAAGACTACGTTTTAGTTGTTCGAGCACATTTGTTGTTTTTAGGTTCATTGGTTGACTATTTGTTATTCCTTCCTTCACCTCAGTGCACATTTACCATGAAACGGTATCAAGCTAGACTTCACATTTAGCATTATAATTGGAATTGGTCATGCAGCATCAGTGCTATAATTTAAGATAAAATTGTACACATTAACACTAGGCTAGACTGAATCACCACCTGGTACATAAATTCTCTTTTTGTATAACTGTTGTTTCCCCTAACATTTTTATAAATTTACACAAATCATGTTTACTATTAGCAATAACTTAAATGACTGTGTAATGTGAAAGGGGCTGTGTGCAGCAATGACTCAGCCTCTTTTAGCTTTTTTTATATTTGTTTTACAGCACATTTGCTAAATGGTTCAGTCGCACTGCCACAGCTGTTTTAATCAAAAAAGCTCTGATAAACCCGCTGTGTGCTACCTGCCCTGCACCAAACAGTTAACAAAAAACAATGTGTCAACTAGCTGGTGGAGAAAAATGACTGCCAGCTAAAGAGCCAGATATTTTTTTTTCAGGAGTTGGTGGAGACCAAAACTGAGCTAAAGTGAGAGTCAATATTGGCTATACATACTGTTTGTCAGATGGACAGAAACGTGCCTCAAAGTAAATTATAATGTTGCTCTGTGTCAACTGCATGAGCACATAGGCAACTGTTTAATAGTCAGTGTTGGGAAAGTTACTTTGAAAGCTTTGCAAGCTACCAGTGACTTCACACTGGAAGAAGGTAACTACAGCAAAGCTACCCTAGAGAGAAATCTAGTTTGGTTAACTAAAGCTACTTAGGAAAAGTAGTTCCAACTACTTTGTAAAAAAAATTATCAAATTGACAATGTACATATGATACAAAATTATAAAAAAATATATAATACAGTAGAAACCACTTACGGTGATCAACCGCTTATATGGATCAAAAAGTTTGGGACAGAATCATTCCTATACAAATGCTGTTTAAATAATTCGCTTACAGTGTTCATTTTGGGTCTTTTCATGCATGACAACATTTGGAAAACATTTTTAAAACTACGGTAATTCATTTTTTTTTACTTTACTCCCGTGATACCTCGCGGTAACCTGTCAGCTTCCAGCTGGCTACCTGAGGCTGGTGCGGCGTGCACATTGAAATCATGACGGGAAAAAGACAGTCATTTTCTCTCAATGAAAAACGTAGTCTCCTCGAAGCTTGTGACAAACTGCCAAAAATGAGCCAACGAGATGCAGCAGCCAAACTTGTTGTTCCTCAGGCTGCCTTGACTTGACTCGACTCAAACAACGAGAAACAGTCAGCTGCTAGTGATGGAGACAGAAAACGAATGCGCACGGGGAAAGCACCTGTGGTTGAAGCTGCCCTCGTCAAGTGGATTGATAATGCCCGGTCACGTAATGCCCCCTAAACAGCGAAGCTGTTTCATTACTTTATATTAATGTGATAAATATACAAATGTCAATTAGATGGTAATCTGCATGAGAAATAAAGAAAAAGAAAAAAAATCGGTTTTAATAATCATCCACTTATAGTGATCAATTTGACCTGGACAGACGTGATCACTATAAGAGGTCAAAAGTCACATACCAGCAAAAAATGCCACTCAGTTGAGTTTATTGGAAAAAGTACCCACTTGTTCACAGGCCATGCATAAACCACAAAAATAAAATACCTCACTATTCATGGGAAAGTGCAGGAATGTCAGCTTAGGTTTTCTCCGTCAGTCAGACACCTGCCTCCAGAAACTAGAGTCCAGGTGGGGGTATTACACCAAGCAGGATTACTCAGTTAGCCAGGTAACTTCTAAAATAGCATGCAACAACTTCTCTGAACATTTGTTAATAAATAGCAACAATCAATACTTATAACTAATTGACACCAAAAACTATAGCCAAATATTTTTCACAGGTGAGCTGACAATCCAGCTTCCTGCAATACCCCTGAGACCTGAACCTGTCCTCAACAAAACAATCCCATCCGGGCTTTTCACGAGGACAAAAGGCATGTTATATTTTTGTTGTTTTTGTTGTCTTCAGTAGAGAAACAATGGTAAAATAAAAAATCATACCTTTCCTTTTATGGCCCAAAATTTTTTGTAGTTTCAGTAGTTAGCTACACAAAAAACGGCAAAAAAAAGTCACTTAACTACTTGAATCACTGTGTAAATATGAATGTAGTTGATCTATCGGCAAACTGCTGCAAAATGTAGTTAAACTACTAGTTTAATTACATGTAGTTCACTGCTCCCCAACACTGTCAATAACATGTTAGCCATAGAAACTTTTATTAGATGACACATGTCAGCATTGTTAGTGTCAACTGTGGAGTTCCTCTGCCCCCGAGTGGCTGAAATATTGTATGCAGCTTTAAGATGTGTATTTGTTACCACATGGGCAAAGACCCCTGGAAACACTGTGTAACATTTCTTTCAGCAAAATGAAAATGGCTGTCACAAGCAAGTGAACTTGGCTGCACAAAAGCAACCATAACTCTTACTGTGTGTGTTATCAAGGTTCACTTGATGCTAAATGCAAACCAGCATTCCTGAAATAAATACTTTTAACACAAGCAGGCTGCCACTGCAGCCAAAAACAATGCCCTTATGTTTTTAGCCAATTGTATTGAGATTTCATATTATATTTGTGTGAAATCTACTCATCCATCAATCTTTTTTGGAACACACATAACCTATGTTAATCACAATTGATTAAAGTAAGGATGAATGGTAACTGCTTATAGAGTCCCTTTGTATTTTAAACCACTGGAGACAGTACAAGATCCATTGAAATTTCTAAATGCTTAAAACTTTAAAATTGAAGTTGAACTACTGCAAACTTCAGAGCCACACTGTCATGGTTTGATCTCAAATATATTCTGCTGGTGAGTACGCCAATTTATTGTGTTTGTGTTTTACATAACAATGGATGAAATCAGCATGTTAAATCTTAAAACTTCTGCATCAGTACTGTGTCAGTCTAATTTACAGTCCTGTTTCCTGACAGTAAACAGCGCCCACTGCTGGCAGAACCGCAGCGTGACCGTGAAGGCTGGACTGAAGTGGTAGCTGGAGGCCCTCTGGGTTGCCAGGTTTGATACAAAGCTTCACACACGATGATCAAATGTGCCTTTGAAGGGCGAGAAGGAAGAAATCACGACAGCAGTTTGATTACTTGAGTCATAGTTTAAGTTTCTATGTAAACAATACGGGGATACAGTTATCTCTTTACGATCTCTATCATCTAAAATGTGTCAAGGAGCTGACTGTGTTCGGCGGTTTAGGAGGATAAGGTGACCAAACCTGGCACCCGCCTTAACCAGACGTCAGTGGTCTGCGGCTGTAGCGTTTAGTGAGTTTGCTGTTAGCTTTTGTTCGGTGGACATTAAACTAGCAAGCTACTTAGCAGCTAACAGCTCATGAATACACGGACAGTACATGATACAAACAGGTAGCTGCCGTGTGAGACGTTGTTCAGCTCGGTGAGTAAAACCAACACACGAACCACCAGCAGATACTGTGAAATACTACTTAGCTAGCTTAGCTAACGCTGTAATACATGTGATAGACTGCTGGGTCTTAAAAGTCTATTAGCACGTCTTCCTGTTTACAAAAACCAATTTCAGATGGCTAAGTGTAGCTTTCGCGGCACTAACACGTGTTTTAATGTTGCAGTGTTGAAATAAGGTTATATAGTTAGTGTGTCCTCAGAGACATTAGCCTCAGCCTCCAGCATGTGTCTGCTGATACTCGCTTTGTTTATGCTGATAAAGTCGTTACTGCTGTGTGGCTACAGAGCTTTGTTTTCTTATTAGGCTTTGTAAGTTTTTTTAACCAACGAGCTATAGCTAACGTGTTTAGCTTTTAGATTCAGCGTTTTGAATAAAGGTCGTGTCGCACTGGAAAGCAGTAAGCTGTTATTTAAATTGGCCCTATCGAAGCTGCAATTGAGCCCAGTGTCCTGCTAACACTGGACCTTTTATGTACCAGCTAATGTAAACTACAGGTATTTAAACGTGTGTGTATTTTGTAGTGTGTTTGGTTTGCTGAGGGAGTTAACCACATATAACAAATAGTCTGTTTCATTATTGAAACATTGGCAGTTAGGATGTTGTGGGAGCCTTTGTGTGACACACACACACACACACACACTGTAGACAGATTCATACATGTTTTTATCAACAAAATAGCTGCTGTTAACCTCCAGTTAGTCTGTCTTTCTAATATTCATCCCTGCTGTTCTCTCTTTGTTTTTGGAGGAGGGATGGTTCCTGACAAATCTGGTACAATTACACCAAATTTCAGGGGACCCCTCTGCTAACATCCACATCACTGCCTGTAGATCAATAACACTGCTGTGGATCTCTCCTCTTTCTTCTGGTTGTGGTGGGGGTCCTCTCCTAGCTACTAATCTGTATTCGCCTGGAGGTTTGATTCCATTTTTGTGGGTTGGTGTTATGTTGACACAGGTAGTCCCAGCCTGTCTTTTACAGCCCTACCCTAACCAGTGGGGTTATTTTTACAGCCCTGCGCCTAAACCAGTAGTCGTTATGTATATTGTTGTCTCACACAGGCAGGGATCCTGCCCCGAGCCGGAACTAGTGATTGAGCCCCCCTCCTGTCAGACCAGACCAGCCAGGGGCTTTTAATTACATCGTCTACACTTGTATCACTTGCGCAGGCCCATATCTGCAGTATTTATCTACTGTATCATTAAGGCTGAGCAGGGGTAGCCATGTGACCACACACATGCAATGAAAGGAAGGATGAGGATTTTGTGTAATTTCTAATTAATATACGCACCCTATTTTTTTATATATTTAAATATGTGCTTCAGTGTTTCCTTTACAACACAGGAAACTCACGTTGACTGAAGCTTTCTTTATAATTTTAGTAATATCCCACTTGGATACTACTACACGAGCATTGTCACCATGCTCTTAAAGAAACACATTTAACCACATTTACTCTATTTTAGTCAGACGGAAACAGTTCACCCCTCTGCACTTGGGCACTTTCCAACTTTATGCATATTGTGAGCAACTTGGTGCTAAAAAAACAAGCTGCAGAGCTTCATATGTTGGCTGTGATTTTTCACAAAAGTTACAGTCTTCTTATACAAATTCACACAATGTACATAATATCCTTTAACTTGAAAGGCCTGCTAGAATGTAGTATAAGTGATGTTTGCTTGTGAACCAGACGGCTTAAATTATACTCAAGTGATTCGATAGTTAAAAGCAGGTTTAGATATCATCACCACAAGTATACCTTGGGACTGAACACAATCTGGACTTGTTTATACACGATGTAAATCTATTTGTTTGCTTTTTCCTTTCTCTTCATAGCAGTTTAACCAACTAGTAAGCCTGCCGTCAGGTAGCAAACACATATTTACAATAATTGATGGGGTGGTTAACTAGTTTTCATCCTTTTGATGGGAGTGTTTGATTTGTAATGACAATAGAGTTATGCCTGCCTGTGTATAATAGACTAAAGGTGTACACACACATGCACATTGCTTACTGCATAGCTGCACACTCAGCTCTGGAACATGCTGCACACATGCTCTGTGCTGCGATAAAGCTCAGCAGTCAGAGAGCAGCTGCTCCACAGCACACTAACAGTCATTGAGTGGGTTTGTGAAGGCTAATCGATGAAATCAATCCCTGAAAAATCCCAAGATGAGTGGAACTGGAACTGAAAGCCCATCCTCGGTGTCCCTCTGGTGTAAGGCAGGAGGCAGTTACAGGCTCTGCAGGAAGGGCGGTCGTCTTATGTAACCTGGGCTGGACCCCAGTCAGCGTGGTTCTCATGAGCTCTGGTGTTGAGCTTGGCAAATATGTGTGTGTGTGTGTGTGTGTGCCTTTGTGTCTTGTAGGTAGCTGTGTGTCTGTTGATGTGTATATTATTACTGGGTTGTCCAAGCCTTGGGGCCAAATGGAAATTATCCTGTACCTACCCAGAATTTCCCATTTCCTGCAGCCCAGAAGGGTACAGGACAGTGTGTGTGAGTGTGTGTTGGTGTGTGTTGGGGAGTCATATATCGCACAGTGTCAGGTCAGTTGAGGCAGCCTAGCTAATTGTTTTTGTGCTGGTTGATGTTTCTGTGTTTCTGTACTGTGTGTATCTACCTTGAAAGTTCTTTGCGCGATGTAGGATGGGTTTCATTGCAGCATAAAGAGGTTTTTGACGAGTTTTAAAGCAGCTCATAGTGTATCACTGTTTAGTTTCTTTACTTCGTCTGCAGATGGTTGTTGTTGGCTGTTTCTGTATAACTCAGTAAGCTATTCTTGCAGTCATCCTTGCTGGTAAGATAAAGTTTTATCTCTGTGTACGTGCTCTATCTAGTAACAGGGTTGTTCCCTGAGGGCAGCACAGACTCTTCATGAGTGGTTAATGAGGAAGGAGTGGTTAATACCATCTCTCTCTGCACCCAACACCCCCCTTCCTTCCCCTTGGCTCAGCAGAGGAAACACTCCTTTCTCTGAACCCTCAATAACAGAATAGAAATGTAAACAAAGCCTCTGTAAGGTTGTTATCCTAAACCTTGGTGTTGTAGGGGGTTAGAAAATACACTAATTTGTTATCTGCAAAGGTGATGTTTTTACCTTGATTTGGTTTGTCAATCAGCAGCAGATCTCAAAAACATACGAACAGATTTTCATTACATTTGGATAGACAGATTGACCTGAGGCCAAGGAACGACCGAGCTGATTTAGTTGATAAAGATTAAGCCTGACTAATATATCAGGGCTGATACAGTCATATCTTCAGTGTATATATGTTGGCAGATATGCAAAAGGAAATTGCAGTGCAGTAAAGTGCAGCAATACATGTTTATAGGCTATACTGTTCTTAAATCAGTTTTAAAGTGAGCCTACGTAACTCTTGAAAGAAAGACACAATCTTCCTCTTACAAATGACAAGTTGAACAGATGAGCAATAAAACACACTTGCTCAATTCAATACACTCAGTGGTTTTGCTTTTGGTCTGGTATGACCAGTATCTACTGCTTGCTAATGTAAGCTAATGTAAGCAAACTTAAACTGTATGTTGCTGTGTAACGGCTCACTTTAATATATTTTTGTGTTATTTATGATTTTTTAATTTATTATTAGAAATATTTGATTTCCCGTTAACTTTACTGTTAAAAATGAACATTGTGTTATATTTACTGTGACTGTCATTTTTACTAATAAATATCTATATAATAGCTATAAAATAATTATAAAATATCCTGTCCCAGACATGTCTCTATAACTCTTTAAAAACAAAGTTAAAGATGAATTGCCTAAAATGTGACATGTTATTTGAGGTTTTTATGTAAAAACAAACACCAGATGATTAATGGTCATTATATTTTCATTATTCTATAATATTGATTATGGGGTACTGGCCTCAAAACAACAGTATTGTCAGGCTCTAATCTGAATCTTGGATTTCGGCCATCAGATGTAGATTGTTTTGCAGCCACAGCTATGATACTAATGGAGACTTGATTCCATATTCTTAGAGTCACAATATCAATTTGTCATTGATCTGAAGTGATAAGAATTAATGTTTGTGGGTGTAATACCAAGTTTGAAAATGCTGGTATGCTGGTAGATATTGCCTAAAATATATATTGTATTTATGCTACACTCATATACTTCCCTTTAAATGTCAACAAGCTTTGTTCAAACTATTCATTTTGGTTTTTCTCTTTTCCTTCCAGATAAAAACAGGAAGGACTGCCGCGGAACTCGAAATTGACACCAGCATCTTCCTCCATCACTGCTACCACCCTCCTACCATCCATCCTCTGCTCTTACTGGTTGCCTCCTCCAATTCTCAACATGGCGACTATGTTCCTACTCTGGCTGTGCCACTGACCTCCACCCTGGACTACCATCATGGAGAGAAAACGCAGAAAGAAATTAATCTAGCTGCCCAGGCCGTTTGCAGTATGGACTCATTTTTGGAGCTTTGGACCTGAAATGCACTGTCCCAGCCCCTGACCCTGAACCAGGTTTTAGCTGCTAATTTTTCATCTGAAACAGCACACCTGCTGCTAGAGTTTCAAAGGGCTTGGTCAAACTGATAGTTTACGCTACTTCACAACTCAAAATGCACCTGCTTCCAGTGTGGGCATCCATGCTTTTGGGGCTTCTGGTGGGCTTCCTGCCTTTGGTGGGGATGGAGCCAACGGGAGGAGCCAAATCAGGCTCTGACCACGCCCCCAACCCAGAGCCCCTCCCTTCATCATCTGGCTCCAACTGCTCCCAGCTAACCCTCAAACTGGAGTTCTCCTCCAAGGTGGTGGAACATGGTAAGAAAATGTTCAAACTGGTGGATATGTTTTTGATTTTGTCTTTATAAGCTGTGGAAACGCGGTATTTAAAAATGTCACCACAGGAATGTCTCAGTCATTTTAAAATTCTGGAGATGTTGGTCAGAGATTTTTCTGAACTCGGGGATGTCCTGATCACGTTTTTTGCCCATTAACCCAAAGTTACTGGAGTCCTTTAATTTTGAGTAACTGAGTCAATCAAATATTTTTTATCGTGGTTTTTCTTTTAACATAATACAGCAGACGATGCACATTTAACATAGGCCTACCTTAAAATTAGGAAAGCCACGTCCAGATTGTGATCCAGAGAATCAAGGGGATTATCAAAACTTTAATTATGCACCAGCGTCAGGCTTGTTTTGTGTACTATTTGGCTGGGATGAAGGTTTTGAAAATATGACTATTTGACATGTTGCTATTCCTTCAAATTAATTGCTGACTTGAGTCCATCAAATGTCAGGGAAAATCTGGGCAGAGACTCTTATCTCTCAACAGTCAATGCTGAAGTTTCATGGCCAAGCGGCTTCACCCACAGCTGCTCCAGTGGAGTTGCTTGTAGGAGATTTTGAAAAAAACGCTACAGATACATGGAAGTGCTTGGGATTTTGTTGAAATGCATCTGTACATACGTTAAGCAGGCAAGATGACACCGAAGTTAATGAAAACCCCATCTATATGGGCCTTAAGACACACCCAAGTGTTAGTTACATCAAATCATAACAGTGTATTTGTTGTGCTGAGCTGAGGATATAGCACACCCCATCCAGCTAGTCTGCACAACTTGCTAATCAGGCTCTGTCCTCACAGATATTTTATAAATACTGACACAGGAATGAAGACCTGACTTGTTTTTCCTGTTTAGAAAGCAAATCAACAGAATGTTTTTGTTGTTTTTTCAATCAGTCACCTGTCTCAGGGACTTAGAAAGGAATCAGCAACTTGAAAGCTAATGTAAAACACTGCGCCTGCCACCTGTCTGTTCTTAAAAACTCCTCTCCCCTCTCTGTCTCTGCAGAGTACATCATAGGATTTACAGGGTATTTTTCGGCCAAAGCTCGCAGCCTGTACATCAGCAGCGCCCTGCGGAACGCCGGGGACGGAGCGCTGGAGTGGCACATCGTTCCCAGAGAAAACCCAGCCTCCGACTTCCCCAGCGACTTTGAGCTGGTCCACATCCGTCAAGCATCGTCCAGCAGCCTGCTGACCTTAGAGGACCACCCTTACATCAAGAGGGTGACGCCGCAACGCAAAGTGTTCCGCTTGCTCAAATACGTGTCTTGTAAGTCTGACAATATGGTGTCATTGTGTAGGGAAAAGGAACATAGTGTCTCTAAGGTTGGCACGTCCACCAAAGAAATATAAAACTCTGAAAAGATACAGAAAGCTGTTTGTCTGCTACAGTTCACAGAATGTCTCTTTGTTTGTTGAGTCAGAGGGTGCATTTCTCTCTGCTCTGTGTTTGTGGTGTAAGAAAGGATTGTATATCTTCATGTGAAGTGCAGGCCAACTTGGGGGTGTTGATGCTGGACAGGGTGTGTGTGTGTATGTGTGTGTGTATGTGGTTGTTGGGGGATGGGAGGAAGGACAGAGAACGTCTGTGTTTGCTCACCCTGGGAGGGAGTAGGTGAGTCAGTGTGGTGGGGCTTGCCTGGATGGGGGGGGCACCTTGAGCCTGGCACTGGATGAAAGACTTCAGTGTGCCCCCAGTCTGCATGTACACATGCAGGATCAATATGGAGGCCATGTGTCGCACATGAAACCTTTTGTGTCCTGAGGAACAAGGAAGAAGTTGTTAGTCAGTGTGTTTTAGTTTTAAATCTCTTTTTTTCCTTATTGAAAGTGTTTTTACTGTGCAAAGCATTTAAGATAATAATAAATAATTGTTAGTCATTTAATAGGAGTAGTTTATTAGTTTTTATTAGTTTATCAAAATGTTCAGCTAAGTTAGGACATTATTGGAATTATTAAACTTTTTCATATTTTTGAAATATCCAACATTTTATCTGCTTTTTTTTGCATCCAGATAAATGGACGGGATGTTGAGATTTGACACTTTTTCTTATTTTTCCACCCATTTTCACATTCTCTCTACTCATTCATACTTTCAGTTAGAAACTCGCCTGAAACCACAAATTTTCACCATCTTTCAGACATTATTATTTGTATTCAACTTTTAAATACCATTCATACTCTTCAAAATACTTAACTTTAAACTTTACTTAGTAATATAATGGAAGTAAATGGGAGAGCCTTTAAACCCACTCCTCTTCAATCTCTTTATGCTCATTCACAATATTCATGTAGAAGCTTCATTCAAACTTGAAGCCGGTCATGACACATGGCACTTTCAAAAAAAGCTTTTTCATAGGTTTGATGACATGGATTTTCTGTTATCTCAGTTCATGCTCATTTCTGACCTTTCCGAACATTTACATTGATGTATATTGAACAGAATGTCAAAACGAAGACAAATTAGTCCTCTCTCACACATGCAAATGAAAAAAAGGCTATTTAGATAATGCTGGGGTCTGCACAGTGTCATACGAAAGCAAATGCGTATAGCTAAGGTTGCTAGGTGACAGTACCACTGGTTAGCCACATTGTACAGCTATAAAGTACATTTAAAAAGACCTTAAACCCAGAGCATTCTGGAGAAGCTAATGGAAACACTGCAGAGCAAGTATTTCCCTGTTTAGCTCAATAAGTAACCAAATGGTTTGTTTATTAACTGAAGTGTGTGAATTTTTTCTGAATGCATGAGAACGCATTAGTACATGTTAGAAATGATTTACATTACGTGCACTGAATTCAATTGAAGCAATCAGTGGTTTGAAAGTGGCTCTAGTGTCTATCTTTCCTCAGCCTCCTGGCAATGTAGATAGCTCTAGATAAGCCTTGAACCTGGTTATAGAGTGGAATACCTGAGAGCGGTCCATGTCCACTGGACTTGTGTTGCATGAGTTAATTTGTGAGACCATGAAGCAGCTACCTAGTGAGGAAGGCAAGATAAGAGAGACGACCTCACCCCTGCATTTCACTCCTACTTTAAAGGCATGAAAAGCCCCGCAGGGCTCTGCTGCTGTTTGCTAATGACCTCGTGATCATTTGTTCTGTCCAAGTGATTCAAATTGTAATAAGATTGGCTCAAATGAGGCTGGTGTGATCAGCCTCACCTCCCAGCTAAAAGATGGAGGGAGGCAGAGAGACAGAAAGAAAGTAAGAGGGAGAAATGGCTTGAAATGAGAGACCAGAACATGATAAGCATGATTAGTTTAACGGGGAGATTGTGTTGTCTGCAGGAGGGGCTGAAGTGGCAGACAGCAGTAACAGGGCATGTAATTAGTAGCCCTTCATGGAGGGTGAGTTGTTCATTTAGCAGCATTGTAAGTAGAAATACTGTGTGTGCAAGTAGAATTTCAAATCATGAAAGCAAGATAGTCAAAAGTCTAAAATTCAAACCTGTAGTCACCTGAATCCAGTATGTAGAATAATTTTTAATGTGACCTTTGCTTTAACACAGTTGCTTGTGTTTTGTCTCCGTAGCACCCGAACCTGCTGCGCCCTGCAACGCCACCCGTGGGACGCAAAAATGGCAGTCGTGGCAGTCATCCCGCCCTTTCCGACGAACCAGCCTGTCACTGGGCTCAGGTTTCTGGCACGCCACTGGTCGCCACTCCAGCCGGCGTCTGCTGCGAGCCATCCCCCGCCACGTTGCCCAGATCCTGCAGGCAGATGTGCTCTGGCAGATGGGACACACCGGTTAGACCTCAGGCCTTTGACTTCTCTGATAGAGGGCCAGGATAGGGGGGACAAACATTTGCCTCAAAATGTTTATATGATCAAACTGAAATTAGGGATTGCTTTTAATGAAAGAATGCTCCTGATAAATAAGAAAGTGAGAGAGAACTAAGGGACAACATATCTATTTGTTCTTGCTCTTAAAAATAGTATGTGCTTCTGGCAACCTGTTGTTATTGGTGACACCCTATTTCCTTTAAATGAAATTGATTTGATCTGTCTCTTCTGTGTGTACAGGTTCTGGTGTGAAGGTGGCAGTGTTTGATAC
This sequence comes from Oplegnathus fasciatus, assembly GCA_003416845.1. NCBI lineage: Eukaryota > Metazoa > Chordata > Actinopteri > Centrarchiformes > Oplegnathidae > Oplegnathus > Oplegnathus fasciatus. Next base: position 163,499 of record NTHP01000404.1, on the reverse strand, counting down.
AGGCCTGAGCGAGAAGCACCCACATTTCAAGAACGTAAAGGAAAGGACCAACTGGACTAATGAGAAGACTCTGGATGATGGTGAGGACCAAAACATAACGATAATGTTGATCGCTGATGACTTGCAATGTAAAAGATGAAGACAACTATGTTAATTATGTTATTGATGGTGGTTATAACTAGTGCTGAAGTTACGCTAGGAGTGCTGGAACGAGACCAAAAAAGTGTGTGAGAGATGAAGATGGTTGGATGATGATCAGTCTCTTGTCCTATTTTCCAGGTCTGGGCCACGGTACATTTGTAGCAGGAGTAATAGCCAGTATGAGGGAGTGTCAGGGCTTTGCCCCCGACTCAGAGCTGCACATCTTCAGAGTGTTCACCAACAACCAGGTACATACATGCCCTCAACATACCACTGTGCTTTAGTCCAGTTGTAGTATAATTGGAAAAATAAACAACCACAAAGTGTGCTGCACATGACCTCCATAGAACCACAAATAGTCGTTTTTACAGAAATATAATAATATTGTCAGGCAGGGTTATTTATTACTCATAATTTATAATCTATTCTAGTGTCATTAAATGCTCCAGTGCAGCTTCATGCACAGTAGTTAGTATACTGTCTGACCCAACAACAAAATAACCAGAAACTATGATAACACTGATACTATAGTAAGCCTTCTCCACAAGTCAATGATGCATCCAAATCTATTTTAATTCAGATTAAATAATGTTTTAGATGCAATGGAGTATGTGATATGTTTGACTCTCCTCACCTCCCAGGTATCGTACACCTCATGGTTCCTGGATGCTTTCAACTACGCCATCCTGAAGAAGATTGATGTTCTCAACCTCAGCATCGGGGGGCCTGACTTCATGGACCACCCCTTTGTTGATAAGGTGAAAGACTCTAGTTCTAATCCAGAAACAGGGATGGGTAATATTGTCAGAAAGAGAGAGACACACAGAAATGCTACAGTCACATGGAAGCATTTGGCCAGCTGTCATGTTTAACCAGGCCGATAAGAACTGGTGGCAGATGTTTTGATGTTTGTCTAGGAAAGAAATAGTTCCCAAACCACGCTTCCTCCCTTTAAGTTACACCCTTTTCACAATGTGTTAATGGGCCAGAAAATGAGCAGGTCAACTGTCAGCGAAAACGAGTCCATCCAGGTGAGCAGACACGTGCATGGCAACGTTTGAACTCTGCTTCGCAACATGTCCACTGCTCACAAATGAGCACAAAAACATGTCATCTACATTAAACACTGAATGTAGAAATATATGATTTTGCTGTTAAAAGTTGAAGGCATTTTCCCATTTACAGGGCCTTTAGTGACTCACATACTGAACGACAGGAACGTGGCTCAACATATGAATAAGATTTAAGTGTAGAGTGTGAAAGAAGCAGTCAGAGTTATGACAAAAAGTCTCTGGAAACCTTTGAAAAGGACTGAAGTCTGTTAGAGTCAGTTCTCCTGTACTCTGTTCTCTGTGTGACCTTATTGCAGTTACAATTAAATGTAACCCATCAGGGAAATGCTATTTTTTCCCTCACCAGCTTAGTTAATTTTCTTGTTTGATTGACAGGTGTGGGAGCTCACTGCCAACAGAGTGATCATGGTCTCTGCTATTGGCAATGATGGACCTCTGTATGGGTATGCTAATCACTCAAACTTACAAACAATGACATTTGTACTCACTCCTGTTTCAGTCAGGGTGTCTGCAGGTCTTGAAAAAAAGTCTTAAAAAAGGTCTTAAAAAGCCCTGAAGTCAGTTCCCTCAAAAAAAGGCCGTCTCTTTTTAAATGTCATTCAATTAAAGCGATTGCGAGCTGACGTTGTACATCTATAAACTACAAGTGAGACTGGTGTGACAGTGGATTGTGCTGCAGGAGGCTGTTCAAGTTTCAGTCAGTGCCAGCAGCCCTGTAGCAAACACCGTTGCTACTGTTAGCTACATTAGCTAGGAAGATTATCTACTCATAATAACATAAGATAAACCTTTATTGATCCCCAGCGGGGAAATTCGGTCGTTGCAGCAGCACAATGACAAAAATAAGTACGATAAGTATAGAGGTAAAAGAATAAATAACAGAGGTATATAAAAAAGAATACAAAATGGAAACTATACACAAGCAAACGGAGAAATATTGCAGCAGTGCAAATAACCCCACATAAAGGCATTGTGCATTGTGCATTGTGACAAGAGAGCTATTGCAACAGGCTGCCTACCGCTCGGCACCTGGAAGTACCATATAATGGGTAACTGTCAATTTTAGTAAGACTTGCTAAAGCATGAATTTATGCTAGATCACATTAATCGAATTAATTATATTATTAGGAATTATTATTCTACACTCCCCTCCAATAGTATTGGAACAGTGAGGCCAATTCCTGTATTTTTGCTGTAGACTGAAAACATTTGGGTTTGACATCAAAAGATGAATANTATTCATCTTTTGATGTCAAACCCAAATGTTTTCAGTCTACAGCAAAAATACAGGAGTTGGCCTCACTGCTCCAATACTTTTGGAGGGGAGTGTATACTGCTGTACTGAAAATGTGATGTAATTATTAATAGTTCTAGGCTATATTGTACCTACTGGTTTTCCATTGTACTTTCATATATTGACAGTGAAAAGGGTATTAAATTGCATTTGATGTGAGCTCTGTAAAATGCAAATAACTGAGTCAGTTCTTTGACTTTATGACTCTTTTCCACTTGTGCTACTTTTACAGCAGCTTAGCATTTCAGCTAATTGCCAAACGGTAGCAGCACTATCCCCCAATTGTCACTTGTAGCCACAGTTTCAGCAAAAGTAACATAGTCTGCCTTTAAGTCGTGCAGCATTATCAACGTGTTTCCCAGCCACATCACTTCACCATTAGTTCAAATGGATATTTTCATCATTTTTAAATGTTCTCATTGTAGAAGAAGTTCTCTGAAATCCTTGTTCAATTGCACAAAAATGCTTACTTCCGCTACACCACTTTGACCACTTTAATTATCCAAATGACCCTCTGGCCAACTGGGTTTTATGACCCAGCTGAACATCTGCTGACTCTTCCTTCTCTATAAAAGATCATTAAAAGGACAAAATAGGAAAGAGATGTTCTCTTTTTTTTGTTGCACTCTCATGTTGTAGTGCTGAGATGCAGCTGAGATGCAACTATTCCTTGCAAATAAAGTAATGTAAAGTTTCTTTCTCTCAGCACCCTGAACAACCCAGCAGACCAGATGGACGTGATCGGGGTCGGAGGAATCGACTTTGAGGACAACATCGCTCGGTTTTCCTCCCGAGGCATGACCACCTGGGTGAGTTACTCCGGGAACACACACTCAGTCCCACACAGACACACCCCATATCATTTATCAGTTTTAGAGCAGACATCAACCCCAGAGACCTACCCTCTGCTTTAGGAGCTCGTCAACCATGATGTAAGCTCCTGATCTCTCATCCACATCCCATCAGCCATTCACACACACACACACACACACACACACACTAACACACCACTTTTTTATCAGTCATAGCTGAGTCAAAGCAGACATCTGATTAAGGCTTCACTCTCTGATTCTGATCCAGTCAGTCTCTCTGCCCCCTCAACCACTGTCAGCCAGCCATGAAGAGGCCACAAGGAACAGACGGCACTCACTCACCCACTCAGCTCTCTAACCTGAATACATCAAAAACATTTCAAAATGCAGCCTTTTTACAAGCCATTTTCTCTGCTTTTGTTCATTATTTCCTACTTCCTACCTTTTTTTTCTCACCCTCTGTTTTCTAGTCATTTCTGCTCAGTCCCCTTCTTTTTTTCTCTGCTTTTCAGTTTGTTGGCATTGTGTGATAGTGTACATCTACATGTCAGGCAGTCACATATACAATCAACACATGTCTGCGGGAGGCCCTTATTTTCAACAGTAGTGGAGTTTAGTTAGAGTTGTGTAGCGGCTTTAAATTGCCTCTCTAGAGTAGTGTAGGCGTAATGACATGACCTATTTTAAATTTTGAATTACAGCTTTAGTCCTTCTGTCCAGAAAAGTGTGTGTGTGTGTGT
>NTHP01000404.1:50568-153269 GCA_003416845.1 Oplegnathus fasciatus | reverse complement strand
ACTTTTTTGTACAAGACCTGTAAACAGACCTTGATGTGTAAAATCAGCAGAGTTCCCCTGTACATATATATTTTTAAAAACTAAGCTGATGTGCTTCATCTCGATTGTGTTGGTGTGGTTCAGATTTGACTTACAGTTACCAAGCAACCCATCAAATGTCATTATCTGATTCAAATATTACTACGTCCTGATTGGTGNNNNGTGAGAAGAGCACAGACCTAAAAAAAACCCTAAAATACAGACAATTTATCGTATGAAATAACCAAAACTGCTGTAGCTTTGGCAGAAACTGAAGTGTTACTGGAGGCCCCCATCACTCATAGAGATGATTTCTCAATCGACAAGCTGATGGAGAAAAAAAGACTGGGGGCCTTTAAAATTCAGGGCCTTTAAAATTCTTCTATAAATGGTAAATGTAGTATGCTTTTGGCACAAATTGACTGATACTGTGACAATGTTTTAGCAAACAAAATGCTGGAAATATATTTGTAGACAGGAATTCTTCACATCGCTGCACATCCTTTTTAAGAAGTGTAAAACTTATTTGCTCTGATCTAAAAAAAAAACCCAAAAAAAACAAATTTCAGCAATTCCAGACAAATTCACTAAATAAAGTGTTTTTATAAAATGAGTTGTAAGAAGTTCAGCTGTATTGTAGCACACCAGTGCTCTAAAGTCCTCTCTGACTGACTTCACTTATTTGGGAAGCTCCCTGTGTCTATTTCTTTAAAATGATCTACGTGTCCTCTTCCTCCGTTCTGAGAGAGTCCGATAATTAAACAGCAATTTCCTCAAAACCTCCTGCTTTCATCAGCAGCTTTATCATGTTATAATGATAGCAAGATAAACTGTGTGTTGTGTAGTTAACAGCCCGCTGTATCACAGTTTCTGTCCCACTCCCTCTCTGCAGTGTTAAACTCTATTTATGCCTCCTCGCTCTGTAATAGATGCAATATATCACGACTTTTCAGATTCAGAGCTCCTCATGCAGAGCTAAAAATTACTCATGACTGCTTGCTGCTCCATTCACATCCCACCAAGCTGTCGCCCCGAATCCACAGGATTAAAAGTCTTAAATACAGTTAAATATAGTATTTATGGCTTCAAAATATTATACTGAATAATTCAGTTTTAATTGGATGGCGATGGTTCATTTTAGATTTGTTCATTCACTGCTGCCTTTTCGGGACAAATCAACCTGATACAGAAAACTGAATTAGGAGCTTTTTCATTTAATAATGAACTGCTATTGTTTTTCTTTGTTCCTTTCCTTATGGATTTTTAAAGGTGCCATTTTTATCCTTATGAAACCTGCTGACAACCTGGAGTTAGTTTGAGTCAGGTTGTGTTGGATTTTATGCTGATGTATTTCTGTGAAAATGACTTTGATTTTTTTATTTTCCTTATTCAACACTCTGTTTGTGGCAGATGTAAATTGAAAGTAAAGCTTAGTTCTGTTGTTGTAATAGTGGGGGATTTCTTGATTGTTATTTATGTAGATGTATATTTTTGTGGCCTAAATGAATGAATGGTTGTAGAGATGATTTTCTTGATGTAACTTGCAGGCAGTGGTGGATGCCAGACACAGGGGGTGCTAACGTACCAGCTCTGAACGACCTGATCTCAGTGTGGGGGATGGCTTTCAGTGATGGGCTGTACGAGGGAGACTTCACTTTGGCTGATCATGACAGTAAGACACACAAACGCTCTGCAGTTTCTGATGGCATTAGCCCTCTGGTCGCCTTCAGTATTGTTTTATTCACACAGTTTTTTAGAGAATAAAGATGTTTGTCTTTGTGTCTCAGTGTACTACGCCTCAGGCTGCAGCATCGCCCGTTTCCCAGAAGATGGAATAGTGATTGCCAAGAATCTAAAGGACCAAGGTACCAGCACCCCTCTTAAAGTATTGAACCCAGCTTAGTGAAGCACAGTGCTGGCAAGCAGCCATGCACGCTGACAGGCAACTTTAGTTTAGTTCAGATATAACACCACAGTGTGTGTGTGTGTGTGTGTGTGTGTGTGTTTTCTTTTCACAGGTCTGGAAGTGTTAAAGCAGGAGACAGCAGTGGTGGAGGGGGTTCCCATCCTCGGACTGTACCAAACACCGTCTGACGGGGGAGGTCGCATCGCTCTGTACGGTGATTCTAACTGTATAGACGACAGCCACAGACAGAAAGGTAACCTCTCTTTAGTGTGTGTTGATGTGTGTGTGTGTCTTGTCACACAGCTGGGCTGATTGAGTAATATGTTGTTGTGTCTGATCTCTCAGACTGTTTCTGGCTGCTAGACGCTCTCCTTCAGTACACTTCCTACAGTATGACCCCCCCCAGCCTCAGCCACTCCCACAGCAGGGTAGCACCGCCCACAGGCACTGAGCGCCCACTGCCACAGAGACTGGAAGGTGAGGAAGGAAGTAACACAGTATATTAACAAACAGGTCAATTTAGCATCTCAGATATTGTATATTTCCCTGTCCTTGGTTTTGTGTCTTAAACCTTGCTTTATCATTATTATTATTAAGATATATTCTCTCCATTCTTCCAGGCAACCATCTTTACCGCTACTCCAAGGTTCTAGAGGCTCACCTGGGAGACCCTAAGCCCCGCCCACTACCAGCCTGCCCCCACCTGTCTTGGGCAAAGCCACAGCCAGTCAATGAGACAGCACCCAGGTAGGTGATGAAACACTAATGCCAGCAATTTTAGTTTGAAAGGTTCTCTTTTGATTATTTGTTTATTTTTGCTAGATAATCATTTGCACTACTCTTCTCTGACATCACTCAATGTCAATCAAACAGTGCGTTCCGTGTAGTGATGTTTTTTCCTCAGATTTCTGGTGATGAAATTTTGAATTTCTGTATGTGGTACTTGGTTTGACCATTTCCTTCCTAACTTACCAGGTGTTTACATTTGTCAACGTGTCTGAAAGAAATTATAGTGAGTTATCTTGTTTGTGCACACTGCCATAGTCAACATTTTAGTTATTTAGCACTCTATAGGAGAAGAGCCTTGTCTCCCAGTAGGTGGGCAACGCATTTCAGTAACACATTGATACTTGGAATCAGTCTAACATGGTTCTAAGCAGGAATCTGGTTTTTCTGGCAGCAGCAGTCTTTTTTTTCATTGGTGTAAAAGCAAATCAAACTTTCAAACCTTCTTAAACTCTTAAAGATCACTGGCAGAGGTACAAGCCGTGCATTATTTTGATCAGCCTCACCTTTTCTGTCTCATTACGGTTGTTAGCAGTTTTCTTTTTTCCATCCTGTCAACAGAGTGAATCAAAGTAAAGCTTTGGTTTACACACACACACACACACACACACACACAGTATTCATTAGAATCTGTCTCACCCTCTCTCTCTTTCTCTCCCCCTTTTTATTTCATTGTCGCTCTCCCCCTCTCGTGCTCTCAGTAACCTGTGGAAGCACCAGAAGCTTCTCTCAGTGGATCTGGACAAAGTGGCTCTACCTAACGTGAGGGCTTACCGTCCCCAGGTCAGACCTCTGTCTCCTGGGGAGAGTGGGGCCTGGGACATCCCAGGAGGTAACACACAGTTCAAAGTTATTACCTTAAGCAATCTGACTTGGTATTGGTTTCAGAGCTGCATTTCCTTGTGTTATAGTGCTAAAACCTTCAATTTAACTTACCAGCAGCTTTTTGCAGTGGAAATGGTATTAATATAAGACATCAGTTTTTCTTTAATTTTACAGCATTAATTACCCAAGTGGGTGGTTATTATAAAAGAGAGAATGTATAAAAGGACAAGCTCATCATCAATAGAGCAGAAAGGTCTAATTTCCCTCTAGCATAAAGTTAGATAGGCAAAGAGATCTTTTTACAAGTTAGAGCAGCAAAATGACAAACTTGAGCATGTTTAAAAAGGCGAATGTGGCTGTATGTATGAATGAATATAACAGCACATAACAGGATATTTAAATCAAAGGAATCACTACAGTATGTAAGGATAAAGGTGGTTACTGAGGATGCCCCATGTGACCTGTGCCCCTCCCCCCTTAGGGATAATGCCTGGTCGCTACAACCAAGAAGTGGGCCAGACCATCCCCGTGTTTGCCTTCCTGGGAGCGATGGTGGTCCTGTCCTTTTTCGTGGTCCAGCTCACAAAGGCCAAGAGCAAACCCAAGCGCAGGAAACCCCGAATCAAACGGCCCACGTACCTCCAGCAGCAGCAGCAGCAGACGACGACTGGGAAAAACCCCACAGTTTGACTGGGACTGCAACTTTGAACTGCTGCTGGAGTGCTGGGTTCACCTCCAAAACTGAGACGCTGTTAAAAGGACAACTTGTGTTGAGCAGCGATATTGGAGGTGTGGAACTACATGGAGTCTAGTGAACTGTTGAAGCAGACGTCTTAAACTCAAGCCTGCCGGACGTGAACACGCTGCGACTCCAGGTGTCTCCTGGATGCTGAAACAGTTTTTGTGCCTCTCGTCTGTTCAAGGCTGTCTGTGGGTGTTTGTGTGTGTTTGTGGACTAATGAACAGTATTAGACGGTGTTACACACATGATGTAAAACACACAGGTGTATGGCCCTAAAAATGTCTGTTTTGAGACGGACATCCCCCCTCTCTTCTTTGACCAAGCTGTTTCTTTATGAATGAAATGTGTCTGACTTTTATATTTATTGAATTTGTTCGTACCCTAACACACACACACTCAGAAGTACAAGCGATTTCACGCTCACACACACGGAAATACATCACATACTGTATGCACTTTAAGAATAAAGCAGTTGGCATACACGCGGACAGAAACGCACCCCGCACACACATGCAGACATTTCCAACATGAGGACCACCGGATGATCAAGTTGTCGTCTCCTGTGTCGCCATCCACTGTTTTGTAAGTCCTGCCCATATCTGTTTAAAATCACTGTCTTTTCATTGTTTTTATATTTTATATAATGAATGAACTCTGGCCAGGCACTCTGTTGATATCCTCCTTCATGATCTCATGGTCAGTGATAGCATTGACAGACTTGTTCAAATATATCTCATCAATTAAAAAGCATAATCAAAGTGATCTGCTTGGTTATTGTTGTGTTGTTTCTGGGGTTGCTCTTGAAGTCATTTCTAATGGTAATTCAAGACACAGCATATAACCCTCCTCAGATATTGCTGGCTTCATCCATCTGTTATAGTGATGATTTGTGTCATTCTGTTTACTAAATGTCCCCCTATGGCTTCATCCAGACATGACAGGAAGAAAAAAAAGGAAAAGCTTGCAGTACACATGTAGACTGAATAAGACAAAGTTATTTATCCAGTTAAAATAGGTTGCCCTGTTGGCATCACAGAGACCTGCCAAAACATGTGGCTGCAGTCACCACGAGCATTTCAGAGTAAAAGGCTGAACAGAAAAGGGAAGGTTAAACCATTTTGTTCTGCAGGTTACTGAAATGCATTTCAGTCTTGGCAGACATTTGAGAAGGAATAATTGCATTTCTTTCTGTGGAGTAATTATAGGTTGAACGGACTAATTCCATCTCACTCGTGGTTTTAGTATATTGGTTGTGGGCCGAATTCAGTGATGCAGGTTGATTTCATCAGAGGTGATGTGCGTCGGTGTGCTCGGAGGTCTGAGCTTTGGCTCCTTATCCGAGCCTAATAGGCCAGATCAGCCTGTGAATCTGTCACCCGTCCTCTTGGATGACGGCCCCGCTGGAGAACTAATCTCCCTTGGAACCTTGGGAAACTGGGAAATGACCCCAGAGCCAGCTAGCTGTGCTAACAAGATTTGGGAAAGCTGGTGGTGAGTGGAGGTCACATGCCCTCTTTCCCTCCACGGTTCCCAGATGCCAGGACTTCCTATCGGGCCAATCAGGTCGCCTGCTCACATCCTGGACAGGCAATTGAAAGAGACACCGTGGCGGCTCTGAGCTGAACCCTCACCCCCACCTCACCCCCCTCAGATTCATCAGTTCTTCCCTCATCATATGTCCTACCAGCCTGTACCTCTCCCCATCCACTTTATCCATGAATGTCTGTGTGAGCATGAAAGGCGGGCTAACATCTACACTCCTGCTTCCCTTCCCGTCACACCCGTTCACATGTCCTCCCCACTCCTTTCATCAGTCCATATCCTCCAGTTGTCCCCCTCAGACTTAAAGTGTCGCTGGCCGATTAGAGTTTCAGTAAAGCCTTATCAGAGTGAACAAACTTTTAAAAAAGGAGTCGTGACTCGAGTTCACATGACTTGGACTGGAGTCAGACTCGAGTCATGAATCAGATGACTTTAGACTCGACTTGACAAAATCAAAAAAGACTCAACGTTGACTTTAAAATGACTCGTGATTTGGACTTTAGCCTTCTACTTGGAATGGCTTGATATCCTGCCTAAAGAGTCAAAATTATGATATAATGAAAGTCCACAGCGAATCATCTGACAGATACGCTTGGAATCAGTTAGAAAGCAGTCAATGATGTTGTAGAGCAGGAGAGGCAGCACAGACCAGCCTAGACTCTGCTGTGGCAATCAAAAAACTGGATGACAACATCTGTAGATTTAGTATCCAAACTGTTAAAGTTTAGGAATTATACTTGACTAGTTGTGATTTCATTGCCAAGACTTGAGACTTCTGTTCCTTACCCACTGACATCTTAAGGCAGGCCTGCAACACCTAAACAGCGAAAGCCCCCCCATATTTACACTCCTCTTACCCTGTATGTCCTCGCCCAATCCTTGGTTGGTGGCTCGCTCATATTCAAAGAGAATTTATTTTCCCACTGTTCCTTTAGATTATACAGAAAGGTTACGCATGCAAATCAGCATATTACTTCCTGATTCAGTCCATGTCCTTCCCATCAGAAACGGGTTACAATCTGTTACCTGGCGACTGTACTGCAGGATATTTATTTGTGTTGCTTTTTCATTTTCATCCATGAAATTAAAAGTCAGGAACTCAATTTCACAAGTGAAATAAAGTGACTTTGCGGTATTTTGTTTGGGTGAACTCAAACAAAGTGTTTTCGGGTTTTGTACCACCACATCAATTCTGTGCATGAAATGTTGCAAGTTGCTGTGCCCCTGTTATAACGACTGGACGCTATTCAGAATTGTCCTCTCAGCTGCATAATTCTGTCTGCTTCATGTTTGCTCCACTGCTTCCAGGCCAGACGAGCTGCACAACGAGGAGTCATGGACAAAAACAATCATTCTTTGTGTTGACATCAAAAGACAAAGATGATGAAATCTTTTAAAGTAGAGGGAAGACGGTGAGAGGGACAAGAAGGTGGCGTATAAAAAGAAAAAAAGGTCAATTTCCATCATCTTCAGTTAATCCTTAATAGCAGTAAATTGTTGCAACTTTCTCTGAGGATGGATAAACACTAATGGGAAGGCATCTGTGCTTCACAGACAGACTAGATTCATCGACCCCTCTGTCATCCTTTCCTCAACACCACCCTGCCTCACCTGGCCTACTTCACATCACTCAGAGCAAATGTTGCAAACATTTTGAACCTTTTGTGTGATCAGATCGGTTTCACCCACAGAAAAAGGCATCAATGATTGATCTGATCTTTTACGCTTGTGAGAAAACAACCATGTCCACGTGGGGCTCTCTCAACTCCCTCAATCCTCTCACGTCTGACTTTCACTGCGTCTACTCCATGTGATGGCCTGGCCAGCCGGGACGCAAGACATTCTGGCCCCACACAGACGTCCTCCTGTGTCACCCACCTCACCCCTCCGACATCCTCCTCATGCCTTTTTAACCCCTCCTCTGGTGTCTGTCACTTGTGTTCTCTTTCTTCTCATATTCTTACTCTCGCACATCACTCTCTGTAAGTCATGTACCTGCCACGAGTGGACACATCCTCGTCTCAGCTGTTTCTTTGCTGTTTTATGCATGCGGCTCCCTCCATTCCTGTGACTTTCCCAGTCCTGTTCCACACATTTTCTTCTCCCTCACTTCTTGACATCACCAGATTTGACAGTGAGCCAGGCAGCCTAACACACACCCACATATACACACTGCCCCCCCACACACACTGTGTCTTTTAGATATAAGCGAATATTTTGAGGATTTTGACAAAGTACACACCAAAATAGTTTTAGGAGTCAACACACTGGCTAATGAGGAGAAAAGTGTTTAGTTAAGCAAAACCAGACTGGACTACATTCAGCTATTTAAATTCTTCTTCCAACAGTAAATCTCTGAAATGTTTCAGTACATATGTTGATTTTTACTTTGTCATCTACTGGCCTACTTTATAATGGTCACACTTAATTCTATTGTTTTTGCTCTGTAATTGTATGTCTGTCTTACCTGCCAAGGGACAGCAGATGAAAATAAGCTTTAAGCTAACTGTGGTATCAAATAGTTCCATGTATGTCTACTATTGTTCACGGCCCCTTACAAATAAATGAAATAAATAAATACATTGTGAGAGAGCTGACAAATTATACCAAATTATCATTTTTTTTAATCATGATTTGACCATGACTGGTTTGGGAAGCAGGGAGTCCCCTTATGTTTCATTTTAACTGCTGAACATATCACAATTATGCATTTTGTTATGACACACAGACTTGTTTTTAAGTCATGGTAAAGTTGAAGCATTTTCATTCATAGCAGATTCAGCTTTTTCACCATGGTACTGCACCCCTGTGGTTCTCTCTGAAGGGTTCGGTGCGGTTTCCGAGCAGCACCTGAAGGCAGCAGCCCTCCATCAGGCCCACCCCTCCCACCCGGCTCACCTTGCCCAGCAAGCTGCCCGGCCCACAGCGCGCAGCAGCACCGTGCTCGGGGAGTGGTTGAGAAGCTGACCAGCGGCTCGCGTGGGTGTATGTATGTAGCCTGTGAGCGCGCGTGTGCGTCAGTGTGTGCCGCCGTGAGTTCCCCGCCGGTTGAAACATGGAGGAGTTAGCCAGAGAGAGCATCAGCCTGCTGGCTTCAGCCTCAGCCAAACCTCCGCTGGACGTGTCCGCCGGGCCCCGGCTCGGCTCCATGGGGGCCATTTTCATCATGCTGAAATCCGCCCTGGGCGCCGGGCTCCTCAACTTCCCCTGGGCCTTTGAGAGGGCCGGGGGCATCCACAGCGCAGTCACCGTGGAGCTGGTGGGCATTTTATCGATATTAGAATTAGATTATAAGAAGATCCTTCTACACTTAGAGGATGGGCTTTCTCTGCTTTGCTGGCTTCTGGCAGAGATCTCAAAAGTTGATGCAGCCAAACTGCTTTTTTAAAGGCCATTTATCAAAAGTAGAGGTAACTTTTTATATTTTATTTTTATTGGAAGTTTTTTTGTAGTGGAGATGCCTCTTATCTGCTGAGGTCCACTGAGATCAATTAAGGAGATTGTGATCTGTTCCACCTGACAGGAGAGGCCATGTTAGACTTGACCTCAGCACCTTTTAGATTCACTTTATTCTTATCAGTCTGACTTTTCCTCTTTTCTCCAGTCTGTCACTCACACCGCTGCAAAATTGTTTTGGGTGTCTTTATTAAACACTTAACCTGTATTTTCCCCTTCTGCTGAAACCATAATTGTGCATAACCTTTTCACTCCAGCTGGTCATCACTTTGACCCCGAAAATCGACTTGAATCTCTGTTTCAGTCATGTGTTAAAAGTTCCCAGACTCCCCACAAATCCCAGCATGAGGGGGTTTTTTTTTTTTTTTTTTTTTGGCCGTCTCCCATGTGGATGACGGAAATTCTGCACTCTAGTTTTGGAGTAAACCATGCATTTCCTATTTTACTTTCTTTTTGTATAATCAAGATCAAACCACTGTCCAAGAGTTGGATAGAAAAATATAAATCATTTTTTATTCTCCTGGTGTCACTGGCTGTCCTCCTTTCTAATGCCACTTTGTCTTTTTGGATAAATCACCCAGCAGCAGAGACAGAGGGGTTCCATTCATTTTGTCCTCTAGTCAGTTCTGTTTGAAAAGGATTCAGATCAGTGTATTTGCTTCTTTGCTGCTCCTTCCTTATTATTTGTCTTCCTGCAGAGTTTGGACACAATAAGACTTGAATGTGTTTTAATGAACAGTGTCTGTGTCCTCAGTGTTGTGTCAGCTTTAATGTCACGTAGAAAGTCCGTTTTTTTTCTCCCTGCTTATACGCTGTTTGATTTGACACCCCTATGGTTTCGCTGTCATGTCCTCCGATTCCAAAGTTGGATGTGAAATTGAACTAGTGAATTATCTTGTCTCTGAAACAAAGAAAGTTTTTGAGCACCAGAACTTTTAAGAAGTAATTCAATATTCAGTTTAAAGTTGCATGTATTTGTTTTTGGCCACTAGGGGGCAGAAAAATGTCAAAACAAGCTGACAAATGCACAGCCACCACATATCACAAGCTCATGAAATTGTTAACATGGCAAACGTGATGGCAAACAGTTGTCTAATTCCACGTAGCAACATTAACATTCATTTACGGTCGTGTTTGTGGCCACCTGACGAATATTCACTCAACTTTTAGCTCTTTTTTTGGTCTCCACAAACTCCTGAGAAAAATACGTCTCTTTAGGTCCTAATTGTTTTATTAGCTACTTGCTAACTTTGTCTGTCTGCTGTTTGGTGCTGGACCAGGTGGTGTACAGTAGATTTATCAGAGGCTTTTTGTTGGACACAATTGTCGTCAGGTAGTTGGATGAGAGCGGTGAGAATAAACCAGACAATAAATGTGCTGTAAAACTTAAACAGTTAGCTGAAATAAGCTAAAGAGCTTAATAGAGCTTCAGAAGTGCCTTACAGCAACCTCTTTCACACCACAGTCCTTTAACTCAGTGTGATCACAAATATTAATGCAGGCTTGAAGTTTTTTAAAATTATTCATTCTGCTTTTTATTCCAAGTGATTTGCTAATTGGCTGAGTTTTACATTCTTTAAAGTGAATGCTGCTGAGTTTGGGGACTGTTGTTCAGACAAAATAAGCAATTTGTCACTTGAACTTTGGAAACTTGTGACAGGAAAATTACATTGTACTTAACTTAACTTGGAATTAAAAAACTAATATCTAGATTAACTGATAATGCAAATACTAATTGTACAATTGAGAAAACAGGGTTATAAAATGTTGGCTCTTGGACTCTTCACCACACAGACACACACACACACACACACACCACCGTCTTCTGAAGTGAATCCTCTACATCTTAATCTGCACTGCTCAATATCTAAAGATTAGTACTTTTTATTCATGTATCAATATCGCCGTTAAAAAATGGTATCGGACTATCTTTGCCGGTAAACGTTGAGCTTGTTGTGCGCTGTTAAAGAGCTCTGACGTGGTTTTCCTCCTATAATCTCCCAAAAATTCCTGGACAGTGTAATTGGCGCTAAATGAGGTCAAAGACCTGAGTCTGAAGTTGTTGTTTTTTTTCTTTACTTCTCAATTAGGCTAGTGGTCTTTAGAATTACACTGCAATGATTTTAAATACCTGACTGGACACTTGACTTTAACTTTAGCTTAACTGGATCATAGACTGCTGTAGTTTGTGTCCGAGCTTGCTCTTTTACACTCTTCCAAAGTGACTCAGGTGTTTTCCCCTCAGACCTTCTATAGACATGATTTGCATAATTGCTGTCATTTGTATGTCCATGTTGTAATGACTAATTCCAGACTTTGACCTTATCACTGTTCAGCAGGGATCTGTAACCCTGAAGGATGCCTCCCCTCTTCAGTGTTTTTCCTTCTCTCTGTTCAGGTTGTATAGCTGGTTTTCTTATTGTTATTGAGGAAACACTTTATCTTCCACACCTCATTAGAGTTCAGTAACTCACTGCTTCTTATCAGCATATTAACCCAGAACACACTGACATTAATCCTGATGCACAGCCAGGATGGAGAGGTAACCTCCTGGGCTGTGATGGTAATTGCTTGGCACATCTCTTACGTAAAAGTTTAAAGGGTTTGACTGGAAAGTTTGGGACAGTCACAGATGGCCACCCTCTTCCCTTTTGATGTTATGTTATGGCAGTTGTAGAAAATACATCCAAAATGGGATAATGTGGGGAAGTTAGCCTTGTCAGTTCATCTGTATCCCTTCCCTTTTCTCTATCCCAGGCCCCACCATCCAGAGCAAGCATGTGTGAGGACACAAGGGTACACAAAAGACATGCTGTATATTTGAATTTTGTTCATGGAAGCATTTTTCATTAAATGGGCTTGTCACACTGCTTTACAGCCTCAGAATGACACGCATCCATCCAGGCATTCAGTAGCTATATTAGTGTCATTTGTATTATTAATCAGAATGACATTCCATAAATTTAAATAATCAGTGACAAAAAGATGTGAAGACCAGACCAGACTGGAAAATGGATTTTTACAGAAAAAAATGTTTTTTTTTGTCTAGATGTGTACAGGCAAACAACAAATGACTTTTATCTTTTACTTTGTCAATCTGCGCCTCACTGGTGGAAATAAGCTTTTAGCCATATCTATAAATGTATTGTGCATTGTCCATGTTAAATAAACGAATAAATAATTGTTCTCAATCTAGAATCTACAAGGACAAAGCAGTTTTCATTAAAGCCACTACTGTATGTGTAGGATTTGAACATTTGTGACTTTGGCTCCATCCGGTGGTCAGGCTTGGTACTGTTTGAAATGTTGGAAAGCGTTGTGAATACGATTCCTGACTTTCAGTGTTGATACCAAAACAATACCTTTTCTATAAAACTCATTTTATTCATTTAACAAAAGACAAAATTCTCAAATGTTGAATGTTGTCTAAATGAAAGCTAAACGGATAAATTACACATGCCCGTATTAGCTTCGGGATCTGTGTATATGTTGGCCGATAAGTAGCAAGAAATACCAAAGTAGATTTGAGGTAATTTAGAAGTCGTGTCACCAAAAGGCAAAATACTTTCAGGCTATGAGGTCAATGCTTCACTGTGTGCATATAATCCGTCATCTTTATCTCGTAGCTCCTTCATTCTGCTTTTCCTTCATCCACTCAGGTCTCCCTCGTGTTCCTGGTCAGTGGTCTGATCATCCTGGGCTACTCCTCGTCCATCAGTGGCCAGTGCACTTACCAGGCGGTGGTGAAGGAGGTGTGCGGACCGGCCATCGGTCAGCTGTGTGAGATCTGCTTCGTCATAAACCTCTTCATGATCTCTGTGGCCTTTCTGGTTATAGTGGACGACCAGCTGGAGAAGCGTGAGTGGGCCGGCCTTAACACAAAATACTGATTTGTGCTTTTTTATAAAATCATTTTTTAGCTTTATCATTAATATACATTTTTGTAAATGGGTTTGAACGGACCTCCTTTCTGAAATGACCTGTGGTGGAATCCATTGATCTGCTCTCATGTGTGAGTGGCAGGTTCATCTCCCAAAATACAGCTCAGCCACTTCTTTAATTGGAGTCTGTTGCCTCTTTGAACTTGACTTTGAATCTCTCTGAGTTGTTTTTTTGTTAGTGGACCAGCTCGACTATTTCTCTCTGAATTCAAAACTACTCGATTGCGATCTCTCTCCTCTTCTTCTGTTGGAGTGGATGAATCCTCTGTGACCTTGCCTGGATTTTGTCTCCCCCCAGTTAAAGGGCAGATTTATGTTTGTTGCACTGAGTGTAACCTGATAGCTCAGAGTCTGGAGGAACATTTGGTCCACAGATGGAGGACTGACACGAATGTGGTCTGAAGCAGGTTTTTCTGTCCACATCACAGTTGCATCATCAGAAAATTTTTCATGTTCCTTATCTTTGGGACAGATACAGTGTGTTCTGATTATTTAGCATTTTCTGTGCGTCCTCCAGTCAATGTTTACTTACTGTGTGTGCTTGCATATGTCTATGTGTTCTTGTTTACCTGTCAGTGTGCGGCTCCCTGTATGAGCTGGTGACGGGTTTGCCAGAGTCAGAGATGCCGTACCACTTCTACACAGACCAGCGCTTCGCCCTGGTGCTGCTCTGTGTCCTCCTCATCCTGCCACTGTCCATCCCCAAAGAGATCAGCATTCAGAAGTACATCAGGTCAGGTTCCCATGTCACATGTGGGAGTATGTGTGTGTGTGGCAAGACACACACATCCAATTGTTTGTCCACATTTGTATGTTTTGGAAACAGACATAGGAACACTAACACGCTGTACTGCTATCTGTGTTATCATTTTGGATTCTAAGTAGTTTTTATTTAAATTATATTTAAATTATATTTTGAGTGTTCAAGAACAAGGACAACAACAAAAAAAATCTTTACCAACAGTTTGATGCATAAGAAGGTAACTCTAAAGCTAAAGGCCATATTTCCATGAAATAGAAATGAAAATGTATTTCGTATATGTTGCCATGAATATACATAAAATACAGAGCAACCTCATGCTCCCCTTAGGATGAATCCTATTTATTTTGGATGCTCCATGAGCTTTTCTCTTGTGCAGCTTACACACCAAAATGTCAAATTTATCAGATATCTCATAACCTAACAGGCAGACACCCCTTGAAAATCATGGTTTTGCTGAGCTCTAGTGGTTAAATTTCTCATGTTGCTACAGTGATGTGGACGTGTACTCCAGGGTGTGTCAGTGCACCATGACATCACTTTTGGGTGTGGTTACAGGTGCAACATAGCACACTTCTTACGAAACTTTACAGGCGGTGAAACAGGCTTGAAACTTTCAACAAGAGAGAAGGTGTTAAGTTACTTTTTAGATTTGCCAAGGTCTTTGATTCTCGCAAGGGGATAACCCCTGTTGATTTTACTCCCCCCATGATCTTTTCTCAAGTACCAACCTCAGAACAGACTCTACATATAGTAAAATATCTTGCTTTATGGTCAGGATGTTGTTTTTTCTCTGTAGGGTATAATGAACATTGCAACCTCCTACGTCTATAGTAGTGACTGTAGCACTTTGACTTTAGACATGTTATTTTGTCATTTTATTTTAGACATTATACAACATGGTTTTAGTTTTGTCACATTGTCTATAACACATATTTTGTTTATACTGAGGACATGAGTCTGTGTCCATAGGCATACATATGATAGACAAAGCACAACATACATTTAAACAAGTCATGCACATGCGTGTATGTGGATAAATGATTGTCTGACCCGACCCTAGTGAAGGTACCGACCCCTGTGGTCAGTTTCCAGTAATCCACTCATCTGTTGTGACTTAAATGTGTCAGCGTTTGTCTGAAGCAGGCACTTTGTCTCTGTCTTCTCACAGTGTTCTAGGCACTCTGGCTGCGACCTACCTGACCACTGCCATCATCATCAAATACCACACCACGCCTTCTGTTCTGGTTCACATCACCCCTCTCTACAGCAGTGGGTATGTACGTGAATGTGTGTGTGAGAGAGAGTTTGGAGCCCTGGATCCCATAATTTGTCCCCTCCCACACACACAATCTATTTGCTCCACTGGTCACAATGGCTAGTGAACTCTTAAAATTACTCTTGAGAGTAGATGTTTCAAGTTGCTGACAGAATGGTTCCATCAGGAGTGCAATGCTGTAGTTAACACTGCGTTGGCTTCACTTTAGGAGTATTTATTTTATGACATTATGACGTTAGATGACGATATCTATCCCACTCTCATATTTGTCCGTTAAAAATGAAGCTACAGCCAGGAGACTGTTAGCTTAGCTTAACATAAAGAGTGAAACGGCTAGCTAAACCACAACTTGTCATTCATTTCACTTTTTGTATGGTTTAAACAACATAAGATATGAGGTGTTGGAGAGTTTTAGATGTGATTTTGTCATTTTTGGACAGAGCCAAGCTGCACTGCAAAAAGTCAGCTCTCAAAAACAAGAAAAAAAAGCAATAAAATGTGGGAAATATTACTTAAAATAAGCAAAATTATCTGCCAACAGAACAGGAAAATTTCACTTGCCAAGATTTCTAACTAACGATTATTTTCATTATCAATTAATCTGTCGATCATTTTCTCGATTAATCAATTAGTTGTTTGGTCCATAAAATGTCAGAAAATGGTGAACAATGTTGATCACTGCCTCCCAAAGCCCAAGGTGACGTCCTCAAATGTCTTGTTTTGTCCACAACCCAAAGATATTCAGTTTACTGTCATAGAGGAGTAAAGAAACCAGAAAATATTCATATTTGAGAAGCCGAAATCAGAGAATTTGGACACTTTTTCTAAAAAAATTACCCAAAACGATCAATCGATTATTAAAATAGTTGGTGATCAATTTAATAGTTGACAACTAAGCGATTAATCGACAAATCATTGCAGCTCTAGTAAAAATATCTAGCCTCAAAGAACCCACAGATGTCTTAAAACTAGTGCGGCCAGACTAAAAACAAGTACA
Source organism: Oplegnathus fasciatus (assembly GCA_003416845.1). Lineage (NCBI taxonomy): Eukaryota > Metazoa > Chordata > Actinopteri > Centrarchiformes > Oplegnathidae > Oplegnathus > Oplegnathus fasciatus. The sequence continues at coordinate 137,017 of NTHP01000404.1, read as the reverse complement.
TTTGTCTGGTTGCAAAGAAAAGATTTAAGCACCCTGTGCTATTGCAACCATTTTGAAATAAGAATATATACCCTGGAGTGTACTGAGAAAAATTACATATTGTGGCAAGCAGCTCAGAACGAGAGAAAGGAAGCAGCGCTCAGTGATGTCGACCCTTTGTTGATGTAACACGGGGACAAGAGCTCAAAAACACAGTAAGAAAATACAGCTGTTGTCAAGAAATACAACGGCTACCTCACTAATGGTTAAAACTACAAAACCAGCACAAAAATGACAATTACCAACGTAAACCACCTTGTTCTGAACAGACACATTACAAACACTAACAAAAAGTAACATTTGCATTTGGAACATAAATCAGCAAACAAGTCAGTCCAGCACTAGGCATGCTGGGAAATGTGGGCCGTCGTTACAATATTGTGCTTAAAATAAGTAATCCTGACTATAATAAATGTACTTGTACTACTACTAGAAATGAGATTGGCTTGCTTAAAGTTTGAGTCCCAAGCTCAATTTTAAAAATTCTTTGATTAATCAGAACCAAACATATGAAAAAGTACTGAATGTTAATATGCCAGAATTTGGACTGGTCAAAACCATATTTCTTGTTGTTTCTAGGCTTTAATGTTTGGAATATCAACCATTTCAAACTATACGCTTTGATAGAAACGTCATGGCTTATCAAGTTGAGGTCCCACACCTTGCACAGGCCACTGAGTTAGGGGATACAGAAAAGCTGGTTGATTTTACCTCTTATTACACAATTAGCAGCAAGAGCCGTATTTAACAAACAGATAATAGAGTGGTGTTGTTCTCATTTAATTCTTGGCAAGGAAGCAAATAACTGTATTCCCCAAAATGTCTGAGTATTCCTTTATGGTTCCTTCGTGGTGACAACACAGTCTGCAGCTGTCAAAGCTCCATTACAAAGTCCTTTTCTGTGAGTATATGCTTAGCAGTCTGTATTTACTGTTGTCTGCATGACTGAAGCAAGGGGTTTAATCTGCTGTGGGCGGAAATGAAGAAAGGAAAAAATAAAAGGAAATAATTATAACAAAATGCTTAACAGTAGGGTTCTATGTGTAAAAAAGTTTTGTCTTTGAGGCTGTCTTTTCTATGTAATAAATATACTCAATCACCAGAGCAAGTTCATGTTATGAGGTTGTTTCCAGGAAATATGACTGCCATGAGTCTTATCCATAAATCTGCCTTGAATCCAGGCCACCAGGACAGACAAAGTAGATCAAACCACTCTGCTGGCTCCTCTCCTTGAACCCCTGTGTCGCTGCTAAGACGCTCTGTCTGGCTCCTTGACTTACCTTGGCTAGCTCTTGTCAGCTGCGCACCTGTGATTGACAGATGAACTCTATGGCGAAGTGTCTCTAAATACCACGGCATTATGAATGGTGCCCTAATAATAGCTGATGTCTTCTTCTTCTTCTTCTTCTCGTGGCATTTGTGAACTTCGGAAGATGACTCTTGTGTCTCCTCCTGTCTGTGTGCAGGATCAGCTCCTGGGCCTCCATGTTCAGCGTCATCCCGACCATCTGCTTTGGTTTCCAAGTGAGTACAGCAATTTGAAATGCATTCATGTAAGACCCTTTTGAGACTTGGTTAACATGTGTTTGGAGCATCATGCTGTGGTGAGGCTGGAGGCCACTGAGTGTGCAGCTGTGTGTGGGAAGGCTTATGTATGTATGTATGTATGCATGCTTCAGGAGGGGAAAACTGCTCAGTTATGGCTGCAAAATTGCAAATATATGCATGTGACTACATTAAAAAGTGATTACCCAGCAAGTAATAAACATATTTTTTCTCACTCATAACATCTAGCCAACAAACCCTATTAATTTCTCCTGATCTTATTAATGAAGTTTCAGCTGGTTGCCTGACAACCTCACAGTGATGACAAGAGTCCAGGTAGCCCATGGCCAGGAAATAGCCAAGCCCAGTAAAACCACAAAGTGTGTACATATTAAACAAACAAGATATAAACTGTTAATTAGTGAGCTGCAGAGGTGCTGGTAGATTTTGTTACCTTTTAACAGAACCAGGCCAGCTGTTTTCCCCCGGTTTCTATGCTAAGCTAAGCTAACAAACAAAATCCCATTCACCTCCATTGTATTGGGGTGGACAGACATTTCAGAGACAGATGTCAAAACCTGGACAAATGAAACCAAGCCTGTCTGCATGGCCGGGCACCACTAGAGGTAAATGAAAACATGATTTTTGGAATTTGGCTTAGTCTAGTGCTTCAGCATATTTCTGTGTTGCAAACAGTGGCAGACATTGAAGTGATGCAGAGCTGGGGTTTTTTGGACTTTCTCAGGAGAGGGTGGTTTAAGTGTAGTGTAAAGGTCAGCCAGCCGGCGCGGCCTGGGGCTGCTGTGCTCCGCGGGTGCTCCTGCAGAGTGAGCTTTTTATATATAAGAGCAGGGTAGAGTACGGGAAAAAGATCATTCTGTCAATCTAAAGCAGGACAGACTGATGTGTAACTTCCCACGTTGCCAAGGTAACCCCTGAGGGATGCTGGCGGGATTTAATAAAAGGAGGGGAAAGTGTGAAAGGACTGATGCATGTCCGCTCACACCAACACACACACACACAAACAGGGAGACACATTCCCTCAGGGTGAATGATTGCACTGCAAAGGGTTGAAAAGAGAGCTGATGAGATCCTGAGAGGAGGAGGGGAGGGGAGGGGAGGGGAGGGCAGGAAAGGGGAAGCGAGATTTAAAACCGGGCGATGGCAGCTGGGATCAAGTGGGGACAAGAGTCTGTATCCTGACCTCTGTGATGGTTTAACTCGCCCCATTGTGCCGCTCCGAGCCCATAGCCTTCATCTAATTCCCTATCTCATCTCAGTTCATCACACCGGCAGAGAGATCAGAGATAATAAGACCTTTGGATCTTCACCCTGCACTGTGAGCTCCAAACAGATGAGAAAAATCCAAGGTTGGCGGCTACAGAGGCACACAATCTGTCTGATCAACAAGCAGCGGATCTGTATTCCAACCAAACACAACAACAGTTGATATCACCTTTAACCAGAGAGGAGGAACCAGCACATGAAGTCAGCTGCTGTGATCAGCTGGAATTTAAAAGTCTTCATTCTCTGCATTGATTGGACATATTTTGGGTTTTTCGGTTTACTTTCTTGTCTGTGTGTGTGTTCCAGTGTCACGAAGCATCCATCGCCATCTACAGCAGCATGGAGAACCAGCGGCTCTCTCACTGGGTCTTTATTTCTGTGGTCTCCATGATCTTCTGTCTCGTCATCTACTCCCTCACAGGTCAGACAGGTTTCTACTTCCCCTCTTCTCTATCCTTCTTTCCCCAGAGAAGTCTGTTCCAGTGGTCCGATTGGAAACGTTCCCTTTTTATATCTATGTGAGTCACATCAAGGTGAAATGAGCATACTTTGGAGGTTGCAGCTTCTAGGTTGTAAGCTGATGTTCCTCATGCGTCGGTCCAAACTGATAGATGGATTGCAGTGAAGTTTTCTACAGATATTCAAGGTGTCCAGACAATGAAGTGTAACAATGCTGCTGATCCCCTGATGTTTCCTGTAGCACCACCACCAGGTTGACATTTGTGGTTTTCAGTGAAATGTCTTGACAACTATTGAATGGGTTGTCATGAAATTTGGCTCAGACATTCACGTCCACCTGGGGATGAATTGTAATCACTTTGGTGACGCTCTGACTTTTCATCTAGCGCCATCATCAGGTCAAACTTTCACTTACAGGTCAATACTTTGTGACCAAATACCTGCAAAACTAATGACATTCCCATCAGCCTCAGCTGTACTTTGTGTTTAGCACTAATAAGCAAATCTAAACTAAGACGGTGAACATGTTTAACACTAAGCAACTGGCCCTAAGTACAGCCTCATGGAGCCGCTAGCCTGACTGTAGACTCTTAAGATGTGTCTCAAATCCATACTACACATTAATGTAGTTCATACTACATACTAATTCTAAGTAGGTGTTGAATATGTAGTGTGTTCACGTTAAAATGAGGTATACTCATAACAGTCAGTATGCATGTTAAAAAAACATTCATACTAATTGTGGATGGTGATAAACAGTTCCAGCAACACCTGAATTTTTGGAAAAACGTTTTGCTGTCTCTTTGTTCTTCTGTCTTTGTTTCTCTGTCTCTTTGTTAAGTTTAACTGGCAGTAGCACTCTAAAGTCAGAGTTTGATTGCCTTTACAAGGTTCGCAAATTGCCTAATTTCCTGTTGGTACAAAACAGTTTAGTATGTTGATTTCCTGTATACTAACAGTGTACTATAAAGAGTAGTCTATGGTGCATACTGTAGACTACAATTAGTGTGGAATTGGGACACAACTTTAGTCTTGTTATAGCACACATGAAGATGATCATGAAAATGATTCGTAGCTTCTTCACTGAGAATTAGGATGCACACGTCACACCTATAAGTCATGTTCTATGAATCAAATGTTCTAGGCTCCACTGTCCACAATCCATTCCACTTAATACACCAATACATTTGTTTTGATTTATGTTTAGATAAGTATGTTGCTCCAACGTGCCACTCTGTTTGTGCTGAGTGGGCTCACATGGCCATTGTTTGTGAGTGTAAATGTCAGTTTTTCCATTTGGCTTCGGATACACCGCATTTGTTGCTGATGGATTGGGAAACATCATCCTTCTTTGTCTGTTGCAGGGGTTTATGGGTACCTGACATTTGGAAAGGACGTGAAGGCCGACATTCTGATGTCGTACACGGGCGATGACATTCTGATGCTCATCGCCAGGCTGCTGTTCGGAGTCTCCATCATCACAATCTATCCCATCATCCTGCTGCTGGGCAGGTCAGGGCCTTAGTGAATTGATATCGCTTCAGTTGAATCTTATAAAAAAGACTCAATCTGTCTCACTATTTCACTTGTATTAAATCATCCAAAGTCATCTGAAATGTTAAGATAAAGGTTAAATAAAGTTTCCTACGTGATAAGTCGTGTTTACAGTAAATTTGACCTTTTGTGAACGCAGGATTTATTGATAAATATAAAAACCTCTGACCTTAAATTGTCTGCAGTGTTTACTTTACAAAATACATAAAGATTGTCTTAAGCCACACTTGTTGATAAAACACACCCATTCCTGCACATCAGATCAGTGATCCAGGACCCCCTGCTGAGCTGGCGGCGGAGGCGTGACGGCGTGGTGACGCTGGAGTTTGAAAGCCGCAGCCGCTACGTGCTGACCGTCCTGTGGATCACGGTGACACTGCTCATCGCCACCTTTGTACCAGACATCAGCAAGGTCATCAGTGTCATCGGAGGGATCAGCGCCTTTTTCATCTTCATCTTCCCAGGTAACACTCTCGTTATACATTCATATTCTCTCATATGTGTTGTAACCCTTTAACCCTGTGATGTGTTTGAGCAGGACTCTGTTTGATGTTTGCCATGCAGTCTGAGCCAGTGTCCTGTAAGACCAGGTGAGAAAAGACTTCATTTAAATGTTAATGTAATATAAATATACGTCTGGGTGATGATACAAAGAAATACTCAAGAGACAAAGAAGGAATGTAGTAAAATAAGTTGAAGTGCCGGAGTTCAACTCTTAAAGAAACCTTGAACCTTTTTATTTTAACAGCAACTTTTAAAGGGGTTCTCGCTCCTAAACTCTCAGTAAAATAGTTTCTGGTAGTGGTCTTCCTCTCAGTTGGTCTGTTTGTCCATCCAGATGCTTTGACATATTCAGATCAAAAATATATTGACAATCACTGTCGATCACATATACAGTATGTGTATACATAACAAAAGGTATGACAGAATTCTTACATAAGCACATTTGTGCACCGTTTCAGCCCATACGTCACTGCAGACAGTAACCGCTCTAAAATGAACTGCAGGTGAAAATTTCTACTTGTACACAATAAAAGTTTAAATGTAATGTGCACATCACCATGACATTTTGTCACATTCATGCTTACCTGAGCGTGAGCCCTCTGCATTTTGGACACTTAATGGGCTTCCTGTAGTGCACCTTCAGGTCAGATTGGCATGGAAGGTACTGAGCACATTTATGCTCCCACAGAGGTGAACGCTTTTCGATTTGTATGACACCATGACTTTGAGGAAAAACTGTCGAAGTGTGTGCCATTATCCTGCATTTCACCCTGGCTTAGAGTGTGGCCACATTCAAGCATTTTAAAGAATTATTTTAGGGTGCTGTAATTACAGGTTCAGAACTGCTACAGCATCAGTCAGTTTCCTTGAGTGGGTTAGGTCTACATTGGATAGACCAGAGGTTTTCAAACTGTGAGGTGTGCCTCCCAAAGGGGGTCATGGAGGGAGAGAGGCACAGATGCTGCCTGAGGCAAAGGGGACAGATGCATGCTAGTGTTCTACAAACAACAGGAAGTTGGTTATTGTAGTTTATCCTGTTGATTTGGCCCGTTTACCAACACGGTCAGCAGTTGGCGCTGCAGCAGCGGCTGTGACACACAGCTCATGAAGGCAGCTAAGGTACTTTAATCCCTGGCGTCCGATTACAGCAATTTGCGTCAAAAAACTTCTTCCTGCTGGAGTTATAACTCCTTAAAATCCAACACACAGACATGATGCACATAGTTTTAGATTCAGTGTGACTTTCACTTCCTGAGGATGCCAATATCTCTGATTCCTATTACAAATAATCTGCTTAAAAATCATAGAAAAAGTGAACTGACTAACTCCATAATTGATGGGGCGTGTAGGGGGGCACAGTTGTCTGGATATTGTCTGAGGGGATGCCCACAGTGTCAGACTTGGGATAGACCAATGGAATGATGCTTGCAAAGTTTGCTTCAGCTGTTACATCTCTCTTTGTCACTTGTACCTTCTTCCTCTCCAGAGTCATCCTCACAGTTTGGGGAGTGGTGACCCTGATCTGCGGAGCTTTCATCTTCGGCCAGAGCACCACCATCGCTGTCATGCAGGTCCTCGGAAAGATCTGACTGTTTCCTCCTCCCTCACCGATGCAGGGGGTTTTCATGGAGACAGCGTTGACTAGATCTTAACTTGTACCTCCCCTTTCCTCTCCCCTAAAGAGCTCATGGCGAATTATGGCCACCATGGACTCTTTAGAAATGGACATGGCCCCTGAACAATCAAGATGCCCCTCAAAACTCGCAACTTATGGCCTTTACCACAATGGACTAAACCCAGTAAACATCCGTCCCTCCTTCAGTGTTGCGGTATGTTACTTTCATTTGGGCTGATTGATATTAGTTGCACCCTGGTGATGAGCTCTGTCTGCCTCATGCCATGCTGAGATGATCTGATTGAAATCCTCAGGTATGTCTGCAGTTTGTTGTATTGTAGTTGATCTACAGCTGTTGCATTTATCATATTTGTGCATATCAGTATTAGACCTGCCTGTATTCAGAAAACCTTCACACACAGTCTATGGGTAAGATAAAGAGCCTTACACTGATAGTGGGCAGGGTGTTATAAACATGTTTGTCACTGTTTTTCTTTTATTATTATTTTCTTAAACACTATATTTCACTTTAAAGGTGGTCACAATGTTCAATTATCAGTGGAACATAAAAAAACTAGTAGTATGTTGTACCAATATGAAATTAAAACTCTAAAGTGTGCCAAACATGGTGCAGTAAACCAGGAAAGCTTCAATTATTTACACAGTCTGCGTGTTACCACTACAATATGTGATGAAGGAGACCTGATTGGGAATATTTACAAGACCTGTTGGGATCACTGTAGAGCCATATAAGACTGAGTTGACTCAGGTGGCTTGAGGGTGCCACAAGGGATGGGGAGGGAGGATATTTAGGTGTTTCTGAACATGTATATTTGGATGTGTGTAAATAAGTCTTGTTATATCTTTTTTTGTATGTTTAAAAAAAGAGCAGCATTCTGATATTTGATAAGTATGTAATGTTGTGTAAAGTAGTCATGTTAACAGTTAATGATAAAATAAATAAAATAATTTTTATATGAAACAAAATGTTTAATGTGTATCTGTTTGCTGTTTTAGTATACATGTGGAAAATAAAACAAAAACTAAAATCATAAGCTTTGTAAAAATAGAATTCATGGCAGAGCTGTTGTATTTGATCACATTAGATTGTACAGGTGTACTTAACGAAGTGGCCGGTCGGTGTACATGAGTACTTCCTCCACCACTAACTTTTCTTTCAGATGTGAGAATCTCCTCCGTTTCCATTGTGCATTGCATTGTGGGAGAATAGTGTACATCAACAGCACACTCCAAAATCGACTGTTTACTTCATTTCACCACTTTTCCAGTGTAAACACACTACATAGTCAAAACTTTCCTGGAATTAGTATGGACTTGGGACACACTGTAACCACGTCAAGTAAACTGCACTTTGTGTAAAATCAATAGAGTGCCTCTTTAATGAGACTGTATAACATCCTGCTCCTGTCCTGTTCTCTGTTGGATTGAGATCAGGTGAGGTTGACTGTCTTTGGCTTACCTAATTTTAATGCTCATCAAACCAGAAAGTAAACATTTGTGAATTGAGGGTCGTCATGCAGGAAGATTAGACTTCCATCAGTACAGAAACTCCACCACAGGATGAATGAAAGTTTCAAATTAATCACAGATCTGCCAGAACCTTTCAGCGTGAAACGAGCACCAGTATGAATCACCAACAGGATATAGAATCAAAACCACAAAGCGCAGTGTTCAGTTTTATAGTTTTATTGAATTGCATCACTCTACATTGTCTAGAATTTCAACAAGATATTCTTTAAAGACCAAATATAATACTTGCATCCCTGCAATAAGTCTCTACACTTAAGAAGAGAAAGCTGTTTTACTGAAACATACATTAAGAATTAATATTTCATTAAACATTGCCATAAAAGTGAATGTTCATTCTTGTATGCCATTTTTCTAGTCATATATATTTCATATAATAGATTTTAGTCTCTGTCTCCTTCATAGGAATACTAGAAAAGAAAGAAGAAGGTAAGAAATGCACAAAACCCATTGAAGAGTAGCATGGCCTAATACTACAGCAAAGAAGTTACTGGACATTCAGTTGACATGCACTCAGTTGAAGGATAGAAAAGAACACAGCCATAGAAGGGAAGAGTTATGGCCTTGACGCTGATCAGGTTGGCAAATTCCTGATTGGCTTGGTATCATGGAACAACACTCGTTGAGGTAAACCAGGAGGCCTAATCTCCACATATTGTATGTGTTTAATAATCTTTTCATGTTGCCAGGAAACATTCACTCAAGGCCTGTTTCACTACATTGCAATGGCATAACTCTTTCATTGTATGACGAAGCACAGGTTGCACTGAGGAGTAAGAGGATAGAAAAGAACAGGTTGCACAGTCTGAGGGACATTCAGGAATGTATCAATAGGAAACAGTATTGGCATTTCTGACAGTTCACTCACTATCTACCTCATATACACAACCCAACCAAGCTGGGCACAATGTACAGGAAAGAAACCCTCGATCAGAGCATGTGGGCTGCATTCAGCTGGGCACTCGAGTACTGTAAAACTATGGCTATCGGTATAATAAGTCACTGACATGTAAACATCAATCCATGCAATATGGCTTTATGTTTCTATTCAGCATATAGCAGCTCTGTCTTGAACGCAAACAAGATTGGACACAGTTTGTGGTGGCATAGGAGTGCATGTAGTTTTATTTTTTAAGAAGTGAGAGATTAAAGGTGCCCTGTGGATCTTTCTCATTAACAAACCAAAGTCATGTTTACAGTCACTGTTTCTCACTGTTGCTCTGTGATTAGCTTAGCTGCAGTTTAAGACTGGTTTAAACCTGTGTTGTCTGGAACAAAATCATGTGGACTCATAAAGCCTATTGCTGTGTCCTCAGAAGCTGAGGTTTAAATTACTGTAGAAACTACTGCAGACACGGTTTAAGAGAGATTTAAGGGAAGGTCTGTATTACTCCGGTCTTTAGTATTTAAGAACACAGCATTAATGAAGCAGCAATGAGTGTGAGTCAAATATTAAACATATCCAAAATATGTCTGACCTGAAAATAATCATAACCAAGCAATTTTTACAATCAGTAATTTAGAGCTGTCGATTATTTACCCCACACAAGCCAAAAGAGAAAAAAACACAACCCTCAAACCTGAGTGGCCTTGGTGCAGAATAAGGTGTTAAAAGATCTAACAGAGCCAAAGCCATGGACAGCTTTAAAAGTAACTTAAACTGAACTCTATAGGGAGCCAGTGTAATCTAGCCAAGTGATGGAGAGATATGGTTTCTGCATTTAGTGTTTGTCAGAAACCTTACAGCCAATTTCTGAAATATATTTTATATTTTCTTAAATCCTGCATTGTTTACATCCATGTTTGCTAGCAAGCAGCCTTTGTCTTTTTTGCATTTGTTGGCGCATTGTAGGACAAATGTGTATCCCGTCGCTCACACCATACAAACAAGTCAGGGACCCACTTGTAAAAACATTGCTCATTAGCGCTACTAGTGGTCAAAAACTCCACCGGGTACCTTTAACACAGACACTCAGAGATTAATAGAAACATTCACAGATAAAGCAGCAACACCTTTGCATGCCTGTTCTATAAGCCTGTAATACGTATTTCTCTTACAGTTTATCTAATAATATGCAACACTTCCACATTCCACACAGTCTTGCCCTGCTCAATGCAGCCCAGCGCTCTAAAAGAAGTGCACGGTGTTGGATCGATATTAGTACCACTGTAGCTGGATCCCCCACTCATCGCTACGACAGCACTGGCAGATGACAGACTGGCTGTCATTCACAGATGAAAATAGACTCAACAGTGAGGTGGACGGCAAGATGGCACCTTTGAAAGTACAGAGCTATAAAGACAATAAACAAACCTTTCACCAGATAAACAGTAATACTATATATCTCTAAATACTCTCATCATACTCAATAAGCTCTAATATACTGTATCTTTAACAATATTCACTCATTTTTACATTGTGCTTTCTGAGTGAGAGTCTGATTGTTTTACAATGGTGGGCTTACAGTGGTTTTAGTGGTGGTGAGGTTAGGTGAAGCATCTGGGGGAATCAGGGTATTCTGACCTGAATTTGACCTCAGTTCATCCCAGGGTGAACGGATGAGATTTCAGTTTCAAACAAGGTGAGGTTTGTTCCAAAGATCAGAACAGATGCAGAGGTGGGTCTGATCAGTTTTCAACAAATCCGCCAAGAACACGGGACTGGCCAAACACACACTTAACCTTTATTGATTCAGTTTGTTTACCCAGTTATAGCTTTTCAGCGTGTATCCCAGCGTGAATTGGGATGAAGGAGGGACAGGTTGGCAATTTAGCCAATTTGTAGACAGGTGATCCCATTTATGTATACGGTGGAGGTTTCAGTCTACTTGTATGTATCTGGACTGTGGAAAGAAACTGAGGCCATTGTGAAAACCATGCACAGGAGTCAAAGACTGACCCCGATCTTATGTTGTAAGGCGAGCCCTTTATTGAACAATATGGTCGTTGGTCACATGAGAATAATACGCTCATTGGAGCTTCCAGACTTGCCATATTTTTTGAGGGACAGCTGATCAGACCCATCCAGCATTTGATTCTGATGGTCCACATTTTTCAATATACATGATCATATATTGTGTGTTAAGAGACATTGATGCTGAGGTGGTTGATCTATGAGCTACAGTATATTAAGTGATGTGAAGTCCTATGTCAAAGTGTTATGTTGATAACTGAAAAAGTCTGGTGAACACAAATCTAATGCACGGTGAAGCTATCTTTGTATCAGTATTGTGTCAATGCAACACGAAACTGGTGTTGCGTGATCTGATGCCAAGAGGTCCACACTGAAAGACCGCTAGTGGGCATTTCCCTGCTTACTGGGAGTTTACATCAAAAAACAAAGTCATCTTCTGAAAACCCTTAAAACCCCCTCTACCATGTGGTGATGTTTAAGGCTTCATATTCAGTGTCATTCAGATGGGTTGGTATCTGTCTGAAGTTTCTGATGGTAGCTGTTCTGATTCAAACTAACTGTTACGAGAAGCCACAGTGCCTGGAAAGCTACTGCCACTTCCACTGAGGAAAAATATGCACCATAGCACTAAAAGATGTCAATAAATACAAATATAATCATAATAGAACAACATTTTCATATGTACAATCTCTACTAGACTTACACAGCTAATATAAGCTACCCATCGCCAGTTCAGACAAGGAATACACAAACAGAGGGTGGAAATAAAACAAACTTTAGCTGCATGGAGAACAGCGAGGTGCTGCCTTTATCTCTCTACTTAGTCTCTTCTGTGTCAAGGTAGCAGCAGACTCTTGTCTAAGTCAGAAATGATCCCTTGACAGCAAAATGATCTGTTCATCTCACCTCTTACATGACCCTGATGTCAATGCTCAGAGATTCAACTCTTAGCCCCATGAAAGAAGTGTTTCATGAAATAAAAGCTACGTGAAGAAATGTAAATCACTGACTCTCTGAATGTTTCTTTACGTGTCTGTCAATCAAAACCTGGCATCTACGTACCCAAATATTTGTGAAGATATTTTCATAAGACACGATACTGACCCGACCCTCTCCTGTTGGCTGGCCGGGTAATGTCACCATCTGATGTCCAGATGTAATCATGATATCTGGCTTCACAGAGATTTGGGTTTAGGGTTCTGTTGCTCATTAAAAACCTGTGCTGTGTTTACACATGCTAAATAAGTTCATACCATCATAGACATTACTCCCACAGCAGCCATTGTACATTAATGTACTTAGGGAGAGGAAACTCAACAATATAAAGCTCACACGACAAAACAAATGGATCTGAAGACTCTGAAAGAATAAAGGTTTGTATTTTTAGGTAAAATACTAGATTTTTTCCCACAAAGTTACACTTGAAAAGTGGCTTCATTCATTCGCAGACTGGCTTAAATGTAAGTATTTAAAACCTAAAATTATGACCGTAACCCTGGTTCTCTGATAGCATGAGGACCGTAACATATAGTGAGATACTGAGCGAATGCTTGAAAAGGACTCTCTATCTCCTCTCTCTCTCTTTCCTTAATATATCCACAGGTCAGTGCCGGTTCTCTTTGAGACGGTAAAATAGTTTTTCAGAGTCCTTCATACCTTCAAAAAGTCTTTTTTTCCCCAAAACAGGGGTTGTCTTAAATGCAGGCTAATATGGCATTTGGCCTCTCACAGCCAGCTATCAGAGTCTAACAATAATGCTGTCTTCAGGTACGTCTGTGAAATTCCTGTTTGCAAGTTGAAAATGATCAAAATGAGATCCAAGGTGCATTGTATAGTATGTATGAATATAGTGTGTATTATTTTATTGTATGAATAAATGTTTTATCAAGTCACTGAGCCAGTAGATGTGTGACTTTAATGCTTTTTGCTAGCTGTAGCTAGCTCTAGCTCCATATCAAAAAATCTTAAAGCACACATTTTGTAGTTTTTCATTTCTAAAAACCCATTCGCTGCTTGCAAGGCCATCATGGTTTCACCAAAATATGTATATTTCTTGACACAACCCCAACTCAGTTACTTAAGGACTCGGAAACGTAGGTTTGACAGCTATCGGGAGCTAGCTAACCTTCAAGCTAAATTCAAACATTCAGTTTTCCTGAGACTGCAAGCTAATCTGGCAACTAGGTCTGTCGATACTAGTCCTTATTTACTCAACATGTCGATGCGAGTTCAGAACGGCTGATGTGAGAATAATGTCCAAAGCATCTGGTCACTTACAAAAGAAATAAAAATGAATTATTCGAATACTGTGTGTGGGAGCAAATGTGGAATGAGCAGGTACCAGGACATAACAGCTAAATAGATGAGCTACCTGTGGTAAATTCAACCCTAACAGGAGTTTAAAAAAAAAAGCCACATCCCAGATGCACTACCCAAAAACAGTAACTGCTACATCTACATGAAAAACGCCAGGGTCCTTGCTACATGACAAAACTCCACTTTGCAGTGGCTCGAAGCTACTTGAAACATGAACATGACATAATCCAATATCTTGAGCCAGCAAACTACTATGGTGAGATGCAAACCCATTTTAGTAATCTCACATTGTAAAATGCACAGTTTGTTCAATTTTCACTGCAGTTGACACCATTCATTTGCACTGTGTAAACATGTACTTACAAAAAGAGTTGAGGAATGTGAGGGTTGAATAGAGGAGGGGTTTGGGGGGTGTGAGAGCGGGTGAAACGCAGGTGGGAAAGGTTTTAGGGATGGAGGGAAGTTAAAGAGGAAGTGGGGAGTCTCCAGGAGTCTTGGCCTGTAGTTGAATATCTTCATGTTCAGTCCCTGTTCACACTGCACCAGGCGGCTGCAAACAGAGAGAGAGGGTTGACAAGTGAGAAAAGAGGTTAGAGAGAGAGAGAGAGATTGGAAAGAAAATGAGCCCCAGAAGGGAGTACAGACAGAAAGACGTGCGAGGGAATGAGAGGAAGCAGATTGAATGGTGATGAGGAGAAATTTTGGCAAGGCAGAGAAAGAAAGAAGAGGGAGAAGAATGAAAAGAGCAGAGGGGAGAGGAGAGATGGATAAAAAATGAGTTAGACAAGAAAAAAGTACAAATGGCAGTCTGCCAAGCATCACCTCAAGTCACTGGCAGCCTATACCTCAGGACGCATGCCAGCGTCAGTCATTGCTTTAGTTGTTCAGAATGCCTCTGTAATTACACAGCCAGCCTTACTGACTAAACATTAATCAGAATTATGAGAAGATCGTATTAACATAAGAGTTCTGCTGTGTAATTGTGTATTTTTACACCATTTCCCCATTTTCTGTTCGTTACTGACGGACTTCTGCTCCAGTTTGTTGTTTTGTTTTCTATTCAGTGCTTCAGTGCTTTAATGATTTATCTATCTAGCTATCACCACACATTTTAAGTTATTTATCAAGAAAAAATGCAAAAAAGTCACATTTTTCTCTAAAATGTGAGGATTTGCTGCTTTTTCTCTGTTTTATAGCTTCGGGTTTGGACTGTTTGTTGGACAAAACAAGCTTTTTTAAGACATCATCTTGGGCTCTAGGAACACTGTTTTCTGCTATTTCACAAACTAAACAATGAATCAGTAAAACGAAAAAATTATCTATAACTTCAGAGTAGTATTACACTTCCACTGATTTGGGGGTCCTACGAGAGACATGAAAAAAATATATGGTCAAAATTGAAGTGCATCTCACAATCAATGATTTTTATGAACATGTACCTGTTCGTTCCCTGACAGATTTTATCAGACAGAGACCATTCAAAATAATATCAATCTGTCTCTTTTATTTATAGTAGGCCTGCAGCACGTGCTTCAAAACAACGTACTTGCTTTATTAGTTATATTAGTCCTTCAGCCCCTGAAGGTGAATTTTGTTTTCACTGCCATCTGACTGTAACTGTAATACTGTACAGTTCATCCTACTTATCGAAATATAAAAATAACAAATCATCCACGTATTTGAGTGAGTGATGCGATGGCCTCATTAACCACGTCTGTGCCAGTGAGCTCTGATAAACCTCCACATGTCTGGTGTCTTAACAAGCACTTGGGCACCGTTGGCAGCTACCAGAAATATGTCACTTGACTGCTTGCAAATGCCACAAGTGTGGGTATTGGAACAGACACATTCTTATTTTTAGTCCCTTATGTGGATCACTCTCCAAAAACACAGAATCCTACACTTCCCCAGTGGTGGAAGAAGTACTCAGATCTTTTACTTAAGTAAAAGTAGCAATACCACAGTGTAAAAATATTCTGTTACAAGTAAAAGCCCTGCATTCCAAATCTTACTTCAGTAAAAGTAAACATGTATTAGCATCAAAAAATACCAAAAGTACTCATTATGCAGAATGGCCTATTTCAGAATGATATCTACAGTATTATATTATTGAATTATAAATAGTGATGTAGTGGAGTAAAAAGTACAATATTTCCCTCTGACAGTGGAGTAGAAGTATTTAAAGTAGCATAAAATGGAAATACTAAGTATTAAAATATATGAAAGAAGCACAAGTACCTCAAAATTGTACTTAAGTACAGTGCTTGAGTATCCATCCATCCATTATCTATACCGCTTATCCTGAGAGGGTAGTATTTGAGTAAATGTAGTTAATTAAATTCCATCACTGCACTTCCCATAATGCAACTCCCTGCTTAGCAAATGCCCATGTGTTTCAAACATAGACTCAGACTGTATTTTAAACTGATCTTGATGTCTAAAGTCATTGAACTTCAACTGATAATCCTCATTTTATTTTATTGTTTTACTCTGTAGTATTTCACCACTTACCTGGCACGGCTACAGAGGACATGGCCTCCGGCTGGCACAGTGTATCCACTTTCACATGCTGAAAGGCTTTGTTGGGGGCCGACTGGAGGTGCCTGGAATCAGAGGGGAGGGTGAGAGAGCACGCACACACACACACATAACACGTATGTACACGAGCACACGCATTTTGCACAGGCGCTCATAAGCGCATGCAAGAACACATAGCCTCCAACCGCTTAGCACGGCCCTTAGCCTTTACTGTAAGAGTTGAAATATTAATGGCAGTGAGATGCTGAGAGCAGTGGAGCAGAAACTCAGATCAGCAGGCAGCTACATCAGCAGCCTCTCCTCATGCCCAGCACCAGCACCATCACTAAATCATGATAACCTGACGCAACTCAAGTGCTTCAGCAACTCTGGAGTGAGCGGATGGCTGAAGAATGCTAATTAAATGTGGATGGAGGAATTTATCCAACAGGCTCATGACAGTAATGGAAGAAAAGTGAGCGCTCTCTTTATTTGGCAGTCACCAATCAATGAAAACAATGGCAGGAAGGAACGGCACGCTCAGCTCCAAAAAACTTTCAAAGGAGCCAGAGTGCTGACTCACGGGCATTTTCAGAAACAAAATGAATGTCCACACTCAGTAATGACTGTTAATACTTTTAAAGTGGATCAGCATTGGGAAACATTATCCAGCAATGGGCCTTCCTCAGCATTTACAGACGTTTCACTCTGCCTGTTGATTTGGCTAATTTTTAGTATCACAGCAAGACTGCTACTCTCACTGCATTAACGCCTTTTTAGAAGCTTGTTCACACAAGTCACAGAAAATCAAAAAGCTCTTAATACTGTCATGAGTGACAGATATTAGCCAGGGGCTTGAGAGGCTTAAGACTGAAATATTATTATTTTTAAGTAGATAAACCCACAAGCGATTGAAAACTCACCTCTTCCACTCCTCCTCTCCATCCCAGAACTCGTAGACGACAAAGGATAAACCGTCCGGCAGACGCACCGCAGTCACGCTGGAGCAGAGACAGAGGAGAATGGGAATGAGTGGATAATAGAGGAGAGAAGGCGGCGTGGAAAGTCAAGGGTGAGGAAGTGAGAGTGAGACAGAATGGTAAGTGGATCGTGGAGGGAGGAGGAGGTGAGAAAAAGATATGCACATATACAATCGATTGATGGCATAAGTGACAGTAAAGGAGGGAAAAGGCAGAACAGAAGAGGGAGTAAAAGAGAAGAAAGATGGAAGAAGAGGATATGAGGTAGCGATAGAAAGGGGAGGAAACACAAGTCATGACAAGTGTACACTAAAGACATATCATTGAAATGAAAACACACAATAATAGTTTAGATTTCAGGGGGAAAAAAAGGTGAATTGTTTCCTCATCCCGCACAATATTGATGTCACAGCACTTTACACCAAGATGAGGGCTTGGAAATTGCATCCCATCTGTAAAAATGAAACAGGCAATAATACAATGGAACAATGTGTGACCGGGTCAGTGCAAACGGGGGAAGTTGGGTGTTATTGACCAATTCTATGAGGCACTTTATAGGGTACACTTTGCCATAATGAACAATGGCTCCATATTGCCTCTGGAACAGCATGAATGTATTGAAGTATGGGTTCAACAAGGTGCTGGAAATAATCCACGAGGGATCTTTGTCCACGTGCACTTGATAGTGTCACTCAGTTTTCACAGCAAGTGCTGCATTTAAGGGCTGCAGGGTTAAACAGACATGTTGGAACAATCGTGACACACTGAGAAAGTGTGTTATCTAGCTGGAAAATGTCCATTTGACAAAAGTTAAACAGCCCAAAAAGATAAAATAACAATATTTCGATTTCAGGTGGCAGGAAATGGTGCTTGAGAGTTAGTATGTGAGAATGAACAAAAACAGTCAAGTTGCAGGCTGTGAAACAAAACAATGAAATGAAAGACGCTAAAACTCTCCGTAAAGCTGAGGGGAACCGAGTTGGGCAATAATTCTCTGTTGGTTTGTCACTACGAGCAGCCCCTTTCACATTACACGTAGTCATTTGATCCATTCTTACTACATGAAATTTGATTATAGCAGCTTTAAGCCACCACCAGCCTGTGCTGCTGAATATACCGTTTATATACCGAATTATCAACATCAACGTGTTCTGAAACAAGGATCGGGGTCTGGTGACATTCTACAGTCATTTATAGTGTTGCTGATCACATGTCCACTGTACTGCAGTCTCATTTTAATGTTTACAGTTGACAGGAGTTAATAAAAAATCAAACTTGGTGTTCCACTGTATCATGTAGCATTCAACATTCAACTCGGCATTCAACATTAGGTCATTAGGAATATTTTCTATGTGATGAAGTCTTTAAATCACTTTAAACATGTGATACAAGATTACTGTGAGCTACTAACACTCATTGTAAGAAAATGTCCTGATGTGAAAGAGTGTTTGACAGGACACAAAGGCCTCTAATTTAGTACCAGCAGAAAGCGGAGATTGCAATGCGACTCAAGTCCATTATTGTCACCTGCCCCGTATGGTCATTTTCTGCCTCTAAGCGCATCGAAGAGGAGTGGAGCAGCTGATATTGTGTTTATGCAGATCAGGGGGTGCAGTACAATCTTGGTACTTGTTTCGGCATGAAATTACACTGGCATTTATACCTGCTCAGGGTACCTCTTATCACAAACACAATTTTCATTTCAATTTTCAAAGCAATTTTCCTGGTGCAAGCACCGACCTCTCTATAATATATATATAAAAAAACACCTTTTGTGTAAGGTGAGTTTTGCCTCTTTCGCACTGATATAGATTTTTTTATCTGGTGCAAGTTAAAATACACAGGTACATGACCTTTTGTGTTTTTCTACACAGCAGACTGGTCAACTATTCCACAGAGAGTCTACACAGTGAAAGCAGGTGGATTATAACATTATAACAGGTATCCTGAGCTCCATCAAATAACTCAGGACATAATCAAAGTAATATTTTCAGTCATGTCAACAGGATTATTAAGTCCAGACTATTACTTACATTATTTACAGTAGTGGCATTACTGTGGTGTATTGTATCATAGTGTGTAAATGTACATACATATGACTCACTGAATGCAACATTTTCATCACTTGATAAGATTATACCGAACAGACAGTAATAATGGAAATATATTTTACTGATATGATTGTCTTAAATAACTTCACATCATTACAACTGAAAGGAATTTCTGTGTGCTGTACGAGCACTTGCACTTGTGACCAGTTTCGAAAAAGTGATTCATGTTTCAAATCTATCTTTATGGTGAGATGAGTCACCTATTTAACCCAAAGTGATCAATATTAAATAAATAAATAAATAAGTGTTTATGAAATTAATAGTCTCGTGAAAAAATTACAGATTAGATTTTTTTTATTCAAAATGCCCATTTTCAAAAGTCTGTTTATATTTCATAATGGCATTTTTGCCAGTGACACTATTACACTTTTACTTCATGCCACTTTTTAGTTCAGGTCAGCGAAGTTGTCACTTAGCTGGCTAACTAGCTAGGCTGGCTTGTGAGCTTGGATTATTACTCCGCACCAAGTGAAGAGCCAGAGTTATCAGTGTAAACTAGAGCAACCACAGAGAAAGACAGTTTCTCAGTCTGTGTTCTTGTGGACGTCACAGCCTCAGTACTGTTTCAATTCAAAATCTAGCCAAGTACAGTCCAAATGACCAGTAGTGTTCTCGCTACACCCGTTTTTCGAGAATACTTTGGACAAGAGGCTCCAACTGCGGACCTTATATCTTGGGACCCTAGATCTGTGCGCCGACGGGAAGACAGTAGTGTCCCCAGATGCGAGGTGTGTCACTTAGGGTCCCCCGACATGAGATGTATCATTTTCTATAACGGTCTTTTTTGAAACAAATTATTCTATTTTACCAGAAAACAGTCATGTTTCTCTGCTCAAGACTTTAAGTAGCGTTAACATAAACATGTAAATACTGCTAAATCATCTACAAAATACAACCTGGTGGACTTCTACTGCCTTCAAATCTCTGTAATGTCATAATTCTTTCTGGAAGATATATTTTGGTCTCAGAGCTGACATCTAATATTTGTTGCTGCCACATTAGTTTAAGCAACAGTCAAGGTTCGTGTTTTTATTGGACAGTATACAACAGTGCTGCCTCGTGACTTTGGGGTCCTTAGTCCTGTAGACGTGTTAAGTAGAATAAAAGGAGAGCAGCAGCCTCTAGTTGGTTGATTCAGAATTACTTCGGCATTGTTGTTGCTCTAGCTGACAGGAGCTAGCTGGTTACATTTGGTAACAGTTGTGGAGCTTGCTAAGAGAGGCAGGAGGCATGGCATAGCAAGGTGAAGGGGTGGTGACGACTTCACAGTCATGAAAAGTGACATTAAATAAAAGTGTAGTTGGGAAAAATGTCATTATGAAAAAAATCCAATTTGCCATTTTGAAATAAACATTTCTGTAATGAAATTAAAAAACCTCCAATTAAACTCTTGTTACTAGAAAAATAATGAGGAAATAGCATTTCTTTATAAAGATTTTTAGTGATTTCTCAAATTATTTCAGTGTATTTGTTTATTAACATATTTTGCACAGTTTGTTCATATAGTTATCATATTTTAATGACTTTTTTCATTAATCTAATATTGAACACTTTGGGGCTCCATAATACACAACTAATCCATGATGAGTGAAATATGAAATGCTCTGTTCATACAAAATGTTGAGGTGCAACTTGGTATTAAGAGCCTCTGGACAGATGACTATGACAATGACATGTAAAATACCAATACTTGCCATTTGCCATGCCATTTCTTGTATTTTCTGTAATCTGAAGATTATGAGCCTGAGTAGTGTGTACGCAGTCTAAAAGGTAGTTCTTCCCTGAACCTGAGGAGGGCACAAGGGGGACAGACTGCTGCTACCTGCCCAACATTTTCAAAGGGCTTCAAAAGAAATAACTTCAGTTGCGTGAGCTCTGCTGGAGGATATAATAAAGTGTTTGTGCATGTAATCACGCATTCACCCTAAAAGATAATGAGCAGGGAAGGCAGAGACCAAACAAACTTTATATATTACAGTTTGTTTGTGCAAGATTAAATGAGGAAATGAGGGGAGAGAAAAGGAAAGATACACTGTGACACAAAAGAGAGGAAGAAGGAGACAGCACACAGGAGAGAAAAGTCTATTCAGAGGTAATAAGCAGGCTTCCTCCATTAACAAGGCTTCTCCTCCCTCATGCATTATTTACTTCAGCTACCTATGAATATAAGCATTGTGCTGCCACCACATTTACTGATAAATTAAGAGAGTAACAAAGGTACCAAAAAGCCGGTGAAAAAACAATACTAGATGCTAAAAACAAACAAAAAAAGAAACTGCAGCATCAGAGTGACTGTAGCATTTCGCCTGATGGCCCCGTGTGCTAGTTATTGACCTCAGCTGAATCATTTAATACATTTTGTCCTCCAGGAGCAGAGTGTGAAGTAGGTGTGACTGAGTGTGTGACTTACTGAAGTCAGGCATTTTTGTCTGTTAGGAAAGGGGCTGTTAGGGTTTCCACAGAGCTTGAAAATCCTTGAAAGTTTGTGAATCACAGAAAATGGTGTTTGAAAATGGATGGATGACAAAGCTACTGATAATAGGATATGGTATCCAAATCCAGCAGTATGCCCAAACGCTCCACATACTGAGCAAAACTGGATTCTCATTTGTAAGGAAACACAGATTTCACCATGAATTCTTCCTCTAAAATGTAATTTGTCATGTTTCAACTTCATGTTGACTACAAAAGAGCAAAAAAGTAAGAAAACAAAACCAAGATTCTACAGCCACACTAGCTGCTCTGTGAGGCTGTACTTTGGTACGACGGTGCTTTATGCTAACATGCTTAAATGCTAAAATACATGCTGATGTTTAGCTGGTATGTTTACCATGTTCACCATCTTAGTTTAGCATTTAAGCATGCTAACATTTTGTAATTAGCATTAAACACAAAGTACAGCTGAGGCTGATGGGAATGTCATCAGTTTTGCGGGTGTTTGGTCATAACTAAAGTATTGGACAAATCATAATTTTGACCTGATGATGGCGCTAGATGAAAGGTTCAAGGATCACCAAAGTGATTACAATTCATCTTGAAGGGAAAATGAATGTCTGTACCAAACTTCATGGCAATCCATCTAATAGTTGTTGAGACATTTCACTGAAAACACAACTGTGAACTTCATGGTGGCCCTAGAGGAAAAGTCAGTGGATCTCTAAAGTCAGTAGGATTCATCCTCTGGGGACCATGAAGGTCAAAATTTCAGGCCAATCCATCAAATTTTGCTAAGATATTTCACTCTGGACCAAGGTGGTGGACTGATCGTGTGACCGACCAACACTCACACCACACAAGTAATTCAAAAAGTTCCTTGAATTTGATGTCTATATGGTTGTGTGGATACTAGAAGAGACATAGTTCATGTTTAAATTTATATGTCTTGTTTTGAAAATTGGTGCTGTCTCAATATACTAATCACTGTGTACTGTACACAGACTGATTTCTGTTTACATCACAGGCACACAGTGCAGACATATATTACACAATCTGACAAACGGCGATGCTGGAGCAGCTTTTATAATAGAGGCATCAGTAAATCAAGGAGCCAGTTGCTGAACTTTCACAGCAGCAAAAGAGGTTTTATAACACTGAGTTTCGGGACACGCAATTTCAAGCCTGTCCCTTGACAGCTGGGGTAGAGCCGTGGTTCACTACAGGACTTTGATTGTGTGTGACCAATTTTTCCTTAATAGTGTGAACCTGAGGCACTACGGCACTTCATAACCAAAAAGACAAACAACAACTTGCTTGGACATCAAAACCTTTGCCCTGTTCCATTTTTCCATCGTCTTCCATTCAGATGATTTTAGGATATTATTTGCTCTGAAACAGCCCCTCCCCACAGGCACCATTTTATTACAAGATATGCTGGCACTATTCTGTTGGGAGGTCACAAAATGGAAAGCTAATTTGGAATGAGGTGGGTGCAAACATAAAAGATATGGATTTATTCTTTTGCTGCTTTGCTTGTTTGACCTGTAATGGTTTTTTTCCCAATCAGAAAACCACTGCATGTTCTGTGTCTGCTGGATGTATTATAAATAGGCCACTGTTTGCTCACCCGTTAACCATATGAACCTAAAAGGTGATGTAAATGTGTGAATGCTGTGTTTAAAGTAGCCAACAAATCAGTTAATGCAGGTTTAACAAAGTTTGGAAGACAAACTAACGTTTTTATGTCTTAATTTACTCCAAAAGTATTAAATATGTATTATACGAATTATGTGCTATATGAAGTTGCCAACCTTATACCTCTGCCTCTGTCCCTCTTGCAGACCCTTTATCCCTGGTGGGAGAAACTGTAATACAAATAGAAGAAATGCAGTAGCACCAGAACCTTGAAGTCTTGCCAAGGGCATATTCAGAATATGACTCTGGACTATGCATACAGCATATTGAGTCTGGGATTTGGAGAAATCTCTCTGGATATTAGACTGTTTCACAGCACCCTGAGGCTCTGAGTGGGAGGCACAGGAGGTTTGTAATAGGTATGGCATGTGTATATCAGACTATATTAAAGGTACAATATTATACGCATTGGGCATGCGGCATAATATTGGTATTCCACTGATCCAAACCCTGTGGGAGTTATAGCAGTTTTATTCAGATTTTGGAAAGATAATGATGAAATACCCACTCAAAGCATAACTGAGAAAGTTTTTTGTGTGTGGATGAACGCTAGAAAATACTGACACAATCCAAGACCAGAGGAGAGAATATTTGAGGTAGTACTTAATAAAGTGAGAAAAACAGTGAGGTCCTGACACTGAAAATGGAACGCATTAAATATTAAACATTATTAGGGTTATGGTGCAGCACTCTGCTGCAGCAGCAGCAGCGGCAGCAGAGCAGTGGTGAAAATGTGAAGCAGTAGTGAGACTTACTGAAAGCAGTCTCTCTGAGTGGAGACATTCTTCAGGTACTGCTTCAGAGCCTCGCAAAACTCGCCGAGCTTCTTCTGGGACACCACCATCTCCTGACGAATCAGCAACAAGGACTGCAGAGGAGCAGAGAGAGAGGGAGGTAAATTTTGTACTGACATTTTTATAATAGTGTGAGCCATTGTGTTTGTTACAAGCAGACAGATATAAATACAATATGGTTATGTACCAAACAAAGAAGCTTTACTTGACTTTTTAATTAACTTTTTGTTTGTCTGTACTGGCTGACATTTCTCATTTTCCAACCCAAAATACATTTATATACTTGTAATTTGCTTTGCCAAATACATTTTGGAGAAAATGTAATTACTGCTTGACTTGATTAACCACAATCTTGCCCTAACTGTAACCGAGTGCTTTGAGTTGCCTACATGTAATCACATAAATGTTAATCATGCTTTGGTTGACAGGAGTGGATACTGTAGGAAAGCAGATACATTTAATATAAATGTTTCCTTGTTACTTAAATAAATAAGTGAAATGAAAAAATAAAAAACCCTCTGCATCTCTTATTTGTGTCTAAATGTAGCACTTGGAGCATTATGAAGCAGTTCAGCTTATTGATGAAGTTGATGTACTTGCATGATTCTTGCAATTTTTGGTTTGTATCCACAGTGTTGAATGCACTTATTGTAAGTCGCTTTGGATAAAAGTGTCAGCTAAATAAATGTGATGTTACAATGTAATGCTACAATAAAAATGTGGTCCGGGCAGCAAACGTTTCCTACTTTCACAATATTACAATACAATATTTGCTAATGTTAGTTGAATGTAATTTTTAGGAGCCAGGGTTGCATATCTAATATATCATCTTAGGCAACATTAGCATTTAGCTCGAAGTACTACTGTGCAGCCTTGCATGACACCAGCTTGTCTTAGTCTTACCTGGTCATTCTACCACAGATAAATCAGAGAGTTTTTACTGTCTGTTTTACTGCCTGTTAGCAAGCATGCTTTTGTTGTAAACACGTCTAATTTCTTAATATATGTCACAGAAGCTATATATTCAGCTATCTGCTACAGTGTAGTAGGTGCATGTGAAGATTGCTTTCTGTTGTTATCGAGCTACACAGCAGCTTTAATACAGCACCTGTGGTTACCAGGAGATTTGTGGTACAACTGCAAATCCTTTGTTCATCTGTGGTGTCACTGTTATGCCTCCACTACAGCTACAAGCTATATCTCTGATGCTGAGTTGCAACGGGAGGGCATGAGACGGTGCCCTTCCACAGTCCCTGTGTAGCACAGGTAAAAGCAAAATGTTCATAATCTCACACAGTTTATAGAAATGTTCTGATGGAGTCTTCCTGGGGACCCAGCAGTCTACATAAGATGCAACTATAACATCTCAAGTGACCTCTCTGTGTTCGTATGTGCGAGAGAGATTTTATTTTAACTTTCTGTACACACAGTAGCCCCCTTCCCAGTGGTCCAGAATGTAGTGTGTGAAAGGTGTGTGTATCTGCATTCGTGTGTGTGTATGGAAGTGGTTAAAGTTGCAGTTATTTCTATAAATCCCTTTTGTAACAAGAAGAACCAAAGAACTGCATTGGGCTTGGTCAGATAAGATCAGCTGCTATCTTCAGCTTTTTATGTGCCATCGTTACTGTATCTCACTACAGTGCAATTAAAAATTCATCCACTATGACCCAGATAACTCCAGCAGTGTCTCACTGAGACTTCACAATACACATTCACACGCACACACACACACACATAGACCCAAATATTACATATGCACACATACTTATGCACATACACACACGGATGGTCACACTACGCACATCGTCTCTCTCTTCTCTCTTCTATTGGGTTAGAGTTCTTTAAAATCACCACGCACACACAACCAATGCATGCTGCTTATGCACCCACACCTGTGCGATGTGTCAAAAAAAAATCTATCCTCAGATAATCTTACTTGGTTAGAAATTCATTTATAATGTCCAATGATTTTCTACAGTTGACTTTTAAGTGTTTTCAATCCTTGGGAGGCTTCCAGTGGTGAAAAGTAAATAAGCAAATTTACTGAATTACTGTAATAAAGTACAGTCTTGAGGTACTTTATCTGATTATTTCCATTTTATGCTACTTTATACTTCTACTCTACTACATTTCAGGAATTATTATACTTTTTAATGCACTGCATTTTAATGCACTTTATTTATGGCAGCTGTACTGCTGACTTTTCTGATTAAGTTTTAGCATTAAAAAAACAGACAATAAGCTAATAAAACAAAATGCATTTATATATCAAACCCCACCTTTTTGGCTTGTGACCCCCCCAAGGGCAATTCCTTACTTTTGATTTGCAAATAATACTTATACTTAGTACTATTACTTAAGAAGGGTTATCAGTGCAGGACTTTTACTTGTATAAATATATACATAAATAAATACATAAATACATAAATGAATATTTTCACATTAATGTACTGGTACTTTTACTTTAGTCAAGGATCTGAATACTTCTTTCTACCAGTGGAGGCCTGACCATGTTGCTTTCAACATTTACAGCAAGAGAACAAATTTTGAGGAAAAGTGCAAGCAATGAATGGCAGTAGTTTAGGCAAGAGGAAATTAAGGTGTTAATAAGTTGTTCAGGTATGTTTTTGGGGAGCACTGGTCTAACTTTGCCGATAGGCTACTTCTGATTTGTTAACAGCATAACTGAACAAGACACTCAATGTGCTAATGTGTCAAATTAGTTGTCAGTGGTTTGAAATATGATCGGGACCAATTACCAGAACTTGAGCCTCACCTGTATTCAGTTGCATAAAGTTAGAAGGCAGTCAGACTGTTACAATATTCAGGACTAAAGGAGACATACAACTGGGTATCATCTGCATAACAATTGCATAGGACACAGCATATAACATGGCCAAGGGGTAGCAGATACAAACTGAATAAAATTGGGCCAAGTACTGAGCCTTGTGGGACTCCACATGATACGAGAACTGGGGAAGAACTAAAGTTAGGAACAGTGACTTTGAGAACTCTGTTTTCAAAGTCTACACACAAGCAGAAATGAAACCTAGAAATGCAGGATAAATCACTAACGACTATTTTTGACAGTGCTGATATGTTTTAGTTGCATTCTTCCTTAAAGTATCCAGCCCCTTCCATTTGTCAAAACTGCTTACTAATCAATGTGACTTGGCTTATCTTCCTCTCCTACCTCAGCCTGTGCTATTTCTCTTCTTACTTCATTTTACCTCACCTAAACCTTTCTCTTCTATCCTTGTTCCTACTCTTCTCCTAATCTCTCTGCGTCTCTCTCTCTGTTCTCATTCTGGGTCTCCTCTAGAATACAGATGTGATCAAATCCTATTTATCTGTATGGAAATCACTGCTGCTCTCTCTTGTGTTTCAGGCTATTAAGGAAGGTAAACCCTGTTGGAAACCCCCATTGGCTGCTGTTTCTCACCACTGTCTAGTTCTGTTTTAATCTTTCACTCCTTCTCCCTGAGAAATATTCCCAATTATCTTTTAGATACTAATATTAGATATCAGATTATGCAGCTGTTGTGTAACTGGAAATAGCTTGCTGTAAAACATCCTGAGAAGAGAGCTCTCCATATTTAGCAGATATTAGCTACAGCTCTTGCGGCTTGTACACATGCGGGCTCTAAGTATTCAACACATCTGCATCCACTTGTGTGTTAGTGTGCCTCTATCACTTTGTGTGTTTTATTGGCATGTAATCACTGTTTATCTCTTGACATTGGTGTTTATCTGCTGCCATTAACTTAAATTGCTGTCATGAGGCCATGGCATTACTGCAACATTAAGGTGCAAGAATGAACACCTGGCTGTTCATCAGTAAAGATGCAGTACCATTACATCTGCTCCCCTCTGACACTGTGGCCCTGCAGAGGTGATATATCAGGAGCCTCTATCTCTCCTCTATCTCGCTGTTTTCACAGCACTACTAACCTGTGTCAGTGGTCAGCATCCAAGCTACATCCTTCAGGGTAACAGGCCGCATGGCCTTTTCTTACAGCCTAGTCCTTTTCGCACTGAAGTTTTCTTGCAGAGAGTTAGATGAGAAGACTGATATCACTCTCATGTCTGTACGCTAAACAAGACAATGGAGCCTTAGCTTAGATTAGTATAAAGTATGGAAACAGCTAGCCAACTCCAACAAATTAAACAAACAAGATATTCATTACTGAGCTTTAGAGGTGCTGTTTTTTTGTGACCTATGATTGTTTCCCTGTTTAAGTTACAGTCTCTATTAGTGAAGCCATCCCTCTCCTGCTAAGCCAACCAGCTTCTGGCTCTAGCTTCATATTTATCCTACAGAGCTGAGAGTGGTATCAATCTTCTCAACTAACTTTCAGCAAGAAAGTGAATCAGCATATTTCCTAAAATGTCGAACTCCTCTGTGAAGTACGCTTGGTCAGAAATAATAATTTAAAAAATGTAATCAGCCGGTTTTGGTTTGTTTTGGTTTGTGCTGGTGTTTTACATTAGAGGAAGAGTAATACATGACAGTTTGTGCTCAGGGCCATAGCCAGGACTTTAGAAATACTGAGATCATTAGTCAGCCCCAGAAAGTTTTGGCTAGCCACCAAAGCAAAGTCAGTAAATCTTTATTTTGCACATTCTCTATATTCATTTGAGAATATTGACTATAAAAAATATATTAGAATCAGCCTTTAAAAGTTCATCATGTCTAATTTCTGTGTAATTGTGGAATATAAACCCCCAAATTCCCAGAAATAATACTGAGGACATGTCCTTGGTGTCCTTGATACCAAGTTGTTTGAGATATGGTGGCAGAAAAAAGAGAAAATCCACATCCGGCATCTAATTAATTTTGTTTTTATTAAATTAAATTAATTTATTTTATGAAATCCTTTCAGCAAATATTGATAATTTACTGAGATGGATTGCACCATCAGTTAAATGCCTGACATGAATGTTCATTATTCATTATGCCACTGCAGCGAGGTGTTTGCTAATTGCTGATTTCCTGAAGTAAAATATCAGACAGCATTTTCCATTTTTGTTTATGAATATATGCATTACAATACGACTTCTCAGAAATAGGAATTTATGAGATGCACTTAAAGGAAGCGTGTACCGCAAGAAGAACAGTGAGAGGGACTAAACAATGACAGCTATATTAAACTTATTATGGACTATTTTCTTTTAAACTGTCCATCATCACTTGTAGTCCCTCTGCTGGTATTGTGCAATAAGTAGTGTAACTAATTGCTTTGACTAGGAGAGGGAAATAATTCCTTTTAAGAGGTATTGTATAATATGTTATTTTCTTCCAGTAAAAACCCAACAATGGTTATTTCTGTCATCTGAAGAGGTGTGAAAATGATGTGTCTCTTCCAAAGTCAAGAGCAAACTTTAAATTGATGACAAAGGGGAGATTTTCTGGATGCAGAGATTGAGTTTGAGTCAAGGTCAGTGAAGTAGCACAGCCCTGACTCTTTGGTGCTCCCATCTTTACCATCAGTACAAATGCATTCTGAAGGCTCCCTGATACTTGAACTAAGTTTTTCTCCTCTAGGCATTAATATTATTTAGACATACAGAAGCCACAGACTACAACAAAATAGATGAATATAAATGGCAATAAAACAGACTAATACAAATTACATACACCTTTTTTTGCAATAACCTTTAACAAAATCAATAAAAAGTTCAAGTTAAGTCTTTGTTCTGCAACTTAAAAGTGTGATTCAAGTTCAGGTCCCATGTCAGGCCTATAGCTCTCACAATAGATTGAAATCAACAATGTTTAACCCTGTCCCTGAGATCCGGACAAATGTAGGATAGTATAGACTAAACAGGTATAGGCAAGACAGGTAGAGTTACAGTGGAGGGCACATGTTTAAAATGCAGTGAAAAGAATTGAAATGTGATGATATTAATCAGTGTAAGAGTGCGTACGTTGGGATTTTCCTTAAAGACCTGCCAGTTTTGAAATATGCACAGGCTCCTGTCAGATCTGCAGCTCATTACTTTATATTGTTTAAGAACTGCCTTGAGCTTTCAATATATATGACATAATGAATTTGTTCTGCAGCGTCTGTTCAGTATGTGTGTGTGAATGTGTGTTGTGTCAGCAAGAGCATCCATAATGGTGCTTGTTCTATAGAGCCTGCAAATTATTGCATGCAAGTGTGTGTGTGTTTATACGACACTATTGACTTTGATTGGACAAGTGGCTGACTATCACCGTGTCGTAAAGATATATGGAGCCTCATTCATAGGCTTGAATAAATATCATCGATGTCTGTCTTTTCCTGGGCTCCATCAGCAATCTTCAGCCCTGTTTTGTCTATCTTAAAAAGGATGAGTTCTTCTCCTGCTGCTGCCAACTTGAGCTGAGTCCTGTCAACATTTTCACGTTGTGATTTTGATTGGAAAAATCCCAGTGAAGAATATAATTGTAAGCATCGTGTTGATTTATACAGATTTTTTTCATGATATAATGTTGAAATTCTATTTTTTTGGTCACATTTGATGATAGAATTTCTCAGAGTCTGACACTGATACCCTCAGGCAGAGGCCAGTCATGACTCCCCAGCAGCTGCAACTTTCTCTGTAGGCTTTAAAAATGTCCCTGGCCTCTAATTTACTCATTTCTCCTTTGTCCTCCTTCTGCTCTTACAACATGGGTGAGGGAGGTGTAGGTGGAGGTTAAGTCCTCGACAGCTCTGACTCTATCTACATCTCCATATCATGCCATATTGGCTGAGTCACTCCACTTTAATGACCACACGAGTTGGTGGAATTCATTTTCGGCAGTGTGTGGAAAAAAACACTCAGTACACAGCGTCAGCCGCATAACATATAGGCAGACATAAGATATTACACAATAAATAAGTCACACCCACTTTTGAGCAACTTTAAAGAAAATGATGGAGAAAAATTGTGCGACTTTAAACGAAATAAAGCTTTTAACAAAAGTATCAGCCTATTTTGTCATCACACTTCGGTTCCACCTCTGAACTATTATCCAGTGATTTCACTGGGCTCTGTGTGTGGGCTTTCCTATCATCCAATGATGAAGAATATTAATATATCTATGCTGCTTTGCTCCTTCGCCCCCCCCCCGTCCATGGCTCCCTGGGTTTATCTCTCATTGGCTGCTATTTATAAAGCTCTATCTCTTTACATCTATCTAATTGACAGGGTCAACACCAAAGTTTTTATCAAATAAAGCTTCTGCATTCATGTTAGCTGGTGTCTCTCCTGACTGAACTAAAAATAAAATATAGTGTTGTCAGGAAGTACAGCAGCCAGTGATCTGCCAGGGACACATTTTGCTTTTTGCTTATCATTAAAATCCACTATGTGTTCTATCAATATGTGTTTGTAGCATCTTTTAAATGACTCTGATGGCACTCTGATGGTTTCAATGCAAATTAAAAAATGAAAATTAATGCAGTCTATGTATTGCTTTCAGCCCATTTATACCCATGCAGAGTCATTTCAAGTCAGAAATTCCACACACTCAGTGGGACAATGCACCAAAAACTTGATGTACTATAGTAAGGACATATACTGGCAAATGTGTGTGAGCTGAAAGTATGTCAAATGTAAATGCATCTCTCTCTCTCTCTCTCTCTCTCTCTCTCTCTCTCTCTCTCTCTCTCTCTTTTTCCTCACATCTGTATGCAAACCCCCCTGGTGAGGCTTTGCACTGACAACTGTATAAAATATGCAGAGATCATCAGCATCCATCAAGGACACATACAGTACACTGTACTTTATGTGTTTAGCATGTGTGTATGTGTGTGCTAATGTATGTGTGTGTGTTTAGCATGTTGTAGTGTGGGATGTTATCCCACTGGGTATGAAAATGGGAGCAGTATGTGTTGTAGAGGGTGGTGGGTGGTGGGGGATCAGTCTAGCGTTACCATGGGAACTGGGAAATACCAGTTACCCACATTCAGGTCTTCTTCTCACACCTTCCGTCATTCTCGAGCCCTCATCTCCCCACACACTCCCCCATTCTGTATTTTCCTCAGGCCTTCCTTCCCCACTTCTCTTCATTGCCCCGTTCTAGTTTTTGACATCTCAAGGCTCTGCAGCCTTCTGCCACTCGCTTCTCCCTCCTTTTTCTCCCCTTTTTTCAATTGCCCATCCCTATATTTTCTCTCTCTTATTTCCTCCTCCACACATCTCTTCTCTCCTACTCATTCTTCCTCTTCCTCCATCATCCCACGTCCCTCTTCCCTATGCTCACCCCTCCTCCCTCTTTTCCTCTCTCCTGCCCCCCCTCCTTCTTGCTCTGGGCTCAAGGAATCCCTCATTTATTCAAAAAAAAAAGAAAGAACCCCTTCATTAGCTCAGGGGATAATTTGCATATCTCTCCTTGGGCTGCAATAATAGATGGATGACTACAGTACGGCTTACAGTACCCCAACCTGCTGACTGCAGCAGTGGGAGAAGAAGAAGAAATACCTTACAATAAGCAGCAGCAGTACACTAACAACAGTGGTTGCCATCATTTTTGGCCTGCAGCAAACTATGTTGTTCTTTGTTTCCAGGGTATTTGACTTGTAACAAGAAATGATGATTTTAGATTTTTCTTTATTGCAAGTCAATGGACCAGTGTAATTCATGTGGTTAGTTTCTATTTCACCTTGAGTCAGTAGAGAAAATGGCTCATTGTGTTGAAATGATCTTAGAAAAACTGGACTCTAATAAGAAGAGTCGTGAGATTTAAAAAAAATACAAAAAGTCATGTTATCTGGCAGTCCAAATATACTGTACACATCGTATAACTAGTAGAGTAACTGGGTATTTAAAGCTGCATTCATCTTTTTTGTCTTGATTTGTTGTTTTTTTTGTCACTTGGGGACAGAACTACAAAACCTGAAAATGACACATTTGACATATTGTGAGCTTATAAAAGTTGTTGGCAAATAATCGGCTGTACACATCTAGCAGACATGGAGCAACAATAACATTCATTCAGAGTTGTGTTTCTGGCAACCTCACAAATCAAGGTCCAATATTCACTCTTGTTTTAGCTCTGTTATGGTCTCCACCACCTCTGAGGGAAATATCTGGCTCTTTAGCTGCTAAATGCCATCACCAGCTGACTCATTAATGTCATCTGTCTGCTGTCACAGTGTACAGTGGGTTTATTGTATTAGAACCTCATAGAGCTGAGGGAAACTGCAGAGTCAGGTGATAATTCCCTGTGGGTTCATCACTACAAGAGCTGCTATTTATAAAGCTCTCTCTCTTTACATCTGTCTGATCTGAATAATATTAATTAGTGCGAAAAATATTAATTAGTGCGGAGTGGTGATAGCCATCATGGTGTCTACGTGGGTTTCCTTTGGGTGTTTCCTCCCTCAGTCCAAAGACATGTGCAGTATGTTAGGTAAACTGGAGATTCAAACTTGCGGGTGTGGATGGATGGAAATCTAAGGAAAAGGGAATAACAG
The DNA here is from genome assembly GCA_003416845.1 of Oplegnathus fasciatus. Taxonomy (NCBI): domain Eukaryota; kingdom Metazoa; phylum Chordata; class Actinopteri; order Centrarchiformes; family Oplegnathidae; genus Oplegnathus; species Oplegnathus fasciatus. The sequence continues at coordinate 103,257 of NTHP01000404.1, read as the reverse complement.
CCCCGCCAACACCGTTTGACTGACAAGCGATATCTGGAAAGTGCCATGCAGAAACAGCAATCAGCTCTTAGCATCAAAAAGCAGAAACAAAAGCAACAACAAAACAAATCACGTGTAACTAGAACATCCAATTACAGCATCAGTTAATGGAATCAGGCCGTGGTTGTAGTGTGCAGCTCCCAGATGTTATCATGTGTATTAAAATCCCATCTCTGAGACTATTGCTGCAATTATAAATGGGCCAACTTGCCTGGTGAAATTAGGGTGAATGGCTGCACTGAACACTTTGAGGTTTCATAATGTACTAACGCGCCGTGGGACTGCAGATCCACTCATTCACATTTTGCCCAGTAAAACAACAACAAATCTCTTTGGACACACTGCTATTTATAGGGCAATTACAGAGATGAATGCTTTACCTGCACAATTGCATAGAAAATGAACATCTAAAAACTTCTGGAAAATTGTAGAACAATACTTTATACACTCCTCAAAACCTTTTTTACCTAACTCACACCCTGCATGTTCATCAGTGGTAACACATTTTCATTCAGTGGTACAACGGCGTATTAGTATTTGCAGTGAATCCCTGAGGTGCCATCAAGTTGAAAACCTCATACAGAAGACAGAATTGAAATGGCAGCTGCCACTGATGTTCTGATAATGCAACACCAGCTGAAATATTTCCAAGGACAAATTCTTTTTTATTGCTGCCACCTTCACTCAATCTTTTTATCTGTCTCTGCCTGACAAATATGGCACTGACACTCTCTCTCTAAAGCTGCATGTCTCTCTTTATCCCTGCGATTCTCTCTCTCACACACATACACACAGATATCTTACATGCCAGCTCCCTGTGAGCTCCACTGATGCAACCTGCGTGTATATCTATTCATCAGGGGTATCACTGCTCTATAGTGCTCTTTCTTCTGTCTCACTGTTGCTACATAGTTCACTCTTCTTTCAGACTGCATTACCTTGATTGTTCGTATGCAAAACACAATGAGCTATTTTACATACTGTAATGACTTCCAGGTAGCGGTGGTATGAGGCATAACAACTAACTTCTAAATGACTGCATTTATTTCATATATCAGGATGTACTGAATGTCTGCCTCTTTCTTATCCCAGATGAATTTCTTTCTTCCCTGCTTATGAATTCCTCCCAGCATCAATAAATTCCTTCTGCTTTCATGCTTTTCCATCTATCTTCCAAATTATTCCTTTAATCAATGTTAATACATTTTTTGCTGTGGAACTTCTCTGTATGCATCTCAGGGCACGTTCACAACAAGCATGTTTACAGAAATATATTTGAGCTCTGAGGAGTTTACTGCTTCACTTCAGGTTTGTTCAGGCAGATGAGGACAATCTGATTTGAATTTTAAAACGAAGCAAATACCTGAACCAGGTGTTGGCCCTTATCCAAAAGAGCTGTGGTGCAGTGTGGTAGGAGTGAGAAAGTCAAAAAGCAGACAAATGACCTGAGGAGGAGGTCTTACAAGTGAAAATTTGGATCCATAAGCAGTGAAATGCACCCAATTTTATACCCTCAGGCATTTTGCTGGCACAGCTTTATTTGGTCTGGTATGACCAGTAGCGTGTGGTACAAACTTTACATAGATATTGCTGTGTAACTGACATTACTGAGTTTGCTTACTTTATGACGCAGGAGCATGTTTTCAGTAGGGAGTGCAGGGGTGGAGTGATCTCAAACCCAAAATAAACCAGCAGAACAGCACAGTATGGGGTTCACACAACACTGCGAATCACATCCTGACAGCACCAAATGATGCTATGTCAGCAAAACAATATGACAATACGAAAGAAGAAATGTACTTTAGTAATCAGGATGAATGCATTATCGTACTGCAGAGTTGATATGCACAGAAGTTCCACAATTCTTAAGTGCTGCTCTTGGTGGAAAACTGCATTTTAAACTTGAGTATTTTGTTTGTGCCAAAGAGGCGATCGAAACCCTGTCCAGACCTTCCTGCCACTACTACTACACTATTCAAAATATTATAGGAAACCATGGGGGAAGCTTGTGCTGCACGAAATAATTACTTTAAAATATACACCCCTACTTCCAGCAGCTATGCCATTATCCTATAAATGACCGTCGTGAGACAGATTTACCCTTCTGGTGATATGTTGTTGCATTAGTAATCCTGCTCAGAGTATGTAATCAGTTTTGTTTCATTCATGCCTGTAAAGTAAACTGCAAATACAAACATGCAAACTGTGTGTTATTCATTATGTCCCCAACCGTATCTGCATTCACTGTAGTGGAGACAAACACCAGAGAGCTCTGTCTCCCACATCCATTTACTGTCTGTCTCTCTGGATCCATATATCTGCCTCACTGCTCTAACTACCTGACTTTCTCTCTCTTTCTCTCTCTCTCTATTGTCCACAGTACCTTAGTTATATTGACATTGTGATTCACATTCATTGAGCCCTGTATGTGAGTGAAATAATGCTGTGCTGACTCCAGAAGACGATTAAAGGCAGTGGGACTGACTCCAACAAAAAATAGCTGACACTGTACTGTGTGTGTGTGTGTGTGTGTGTGTGTGTGTGTGTGTGTGTGTGTGTGTGTTTCAGGGCTTTGATCCTGAGGATTTTTCCTCCTCCTCTGGGTAATTCTCTTGTTTTGTTGTTTGCTTTTATACACTCTGACCTTCTGCTGCATTTACCAAACATCTTCTAAATGTATTCTTGTTAGCTGTGCAAAAGGGAGCCTACTGTTTTGCTTTGTTATTTGGTTTACTCTGTTTTGATGTTTGATAATAATTAAATATGTATCATAAAATGTGTTATTGTTACAGAGAAAAAAAACAAGCGACGGCTTCATTTGGAAAACAAAAATAGATTAACGGGGCCTTTTGGTACAGTTAGGTAAGTAGGGGCTGGATAAAAGCCTGCAACAAAATGGTCAATGAAGTCAATTAAAGAGAGAAGGGCGGCAATAAAGGCAAACAAAATATATTGGGTTGAAGGAGAGAAACACACTCAAACACAGACACAGGAACAGATACAGTGAGCAAGCTGTCAGTTTTGCGGGCTAAGTGGGCTAAATTGTGTTGCAGCAGAGACAGAAGGAGGGAGGGGAGAGAAACAAACAGAGAGAGAGGAGAGAGGCAGTGTGGGTTGTGGCTGATTAATGCATGTAGGAGCGGTTATTGAATTTACAGAGAAAATCTCCAGCGCCGAGAACACAAACAGCCACCAGGGGATTGGGGCCATGCAGGGAACAAGTGCCACCGTTCATACATCAAGACAGGAGACACTGAAAAGATCCAGTTCTCATAAGACTCTTCTAACCAACAGACCTGTCAGACATGACTGATTTTGATGAGTCTTATATGACCCAGTCACATCTTTCTTTAGTATTTTTTATAGTATATAGGCTCTTCATGCGAAGGGAATAAGTACTGAATGGAACATTTACCCAGACTCCCTCTAGTAACTCTCACCTAGTTCCTTCAGATGTGTTGCATTAGCATTTTAACAACAGTACACCAAATTCATTTGGAGACATATTTAAGACTGTAAACAAAGAGGACCTCTGCTGAAAAGAGGAAGCCTCCTCTATGTAGACTCCCCTACCCTGTCTGTGGCACTCAGTCCATTCTTTCTTACTGGAGACTTAAATCTTTACAGTTCACAATTATATAGTTTCATTGTTTAAAAGGGGCGCTGCAGTTATTCAAACAGGTGGAAATTGAGAATTTGTTGGGGACTGTTTTCAACAGCGGATTAATAATTGAATTTGATGTTCTAGAGAGTATTTTAGGCAGCAGGACAGTGTATATGGGATTGATGCAAAATAAACTACAGTGACCATGTTCACCATTATTAAGAAATGTTGCAACAGTGCGGCTCACTGCTGTGTTTTTAATAATAATAACATTTTACCTGCTTTAAACAAAGTTCACTAAAATGGCAAATAACCAAACAGCTTGTTGAGTAATGTTGTGTTAATTTTGACAAACATTAGCACTTACAATGTGTGAGATAAAGGCTATGGCTTATAAAGATATCATAGTCAGTTTCACATTGATATAGTAATATTAAAAATAGATAGCACCTTTTAGCTGAGGCTCATATAATCCTGTGACACATTCTTGTTAGGAATCCTGCTGCAATTTAGCACCTTTCAAGGATACTCCATATGAGAGAAAGTCTCTTTCCTCCCACCACTGGGAGGTCAGAGGTCCTGCAGACCCTGAAGCTGGCAGGGATTGGACTTGCTCAAGGACACTTCAGCAGGGGAGGGGTTCTTGTCAGCATGGAGTCCTGCAGCTGTACTGTCTCTGTCTCTGGGTGTAGCTCACCACCCTGCTGCCCTCCTGCCTCCTTTAACTTTTGATGTGGTTTGAGCCGCAGGTCTGAAACATGAGTACTGCAGTAAATTCTGTTGGCGATTTCGACCAATCTCTGTTCTCCTCAATATTTCAAGTATTCCTCCACCGGGGCCTGACCGGTCTCTCAGATGCTTTTTGATTCTCAATAATTCACTGTGTCATAAATATAGACATAAATGCTGCCAAAGCTTCACCCTCTGCAATATCTGCTGTGTTCTTTGATGTAAAGCATCAATCTGAATTTCCATAAGGAATCATTTCTCATTCTCATATAATATATATAACTTTCAAATATCAACATTAATGCCATGTCACATTAAAACTCACAGCAGAGTACAACTGACATACTACTTGGCTGAGAAACACCTGGTACCTGTACTATTTATGTGATCGCCCTAGTGTGGCTATTTTTATGAATCATTTCCTCAATAAAAGCACCCCGTACTCATAAAAATGCCCCCATGAGAATGGCTCGGATTGTTTCAGTAAGAGTTTTGTGAGTTGGGGAGATGAAAGGAGAACTAACTGAACCATCATGTGCTGCTTCGTGAAAGGAGAGTGGACGTTTAGAGAAGCAGTCAGAATGGGGGGATGTGAATGGAGAAAATTAATGCGAGGGACCCTCTTCACACAAACATCTTTACCACTGTTGTGCTCTTGTGCAAAGCAGCTTAAATCAACTGCTCCACTGGAGCGCATCTGCAGGCTTCAGAGAGCCATATGTAAGACTTTTAAGACCTTTTAATGCTACATAGAACTGTAATTAAGATTAGTGTAAAACCCTAAATACAATTAAATATAGAATGGCAAAACAGTCTGTCTCTGATTGACAGGTCTCAAAACTTAACTGGGAAATAAAGGGAAAAAATACAATTGTAACATGAGGCTTATGTATTTAGATGAATAATTGGACATTTTGGGATATACACTTATTTCTTGTTGAGAGTTACCACTCTCATGTTTGTGCACTAAATATGAAGCTAGAGCCAGCACACGCCTCGCATAAAGACTGGAAGCAGGTGGGCATCTCGTTTGTCTGTACACAAACCAAAATGTAGCTGGTTAGCTTAGCTTAGCATAAAGACGGGAAACGGGGAAACAGTTAACCTGGCTCTGTCCAAAAGAAACAAAATTCGCTTACCAGTACCTCTAAAGCTCACAAATTGAATAAACAATTCATGCTTTTATCGGGGGTTATGTGCAGGACTATTTCATGGTTGTTACTGTTACTGTTGGACAGAGCCAGGCTTGCTGTTTCTCCAGTTTCCAGCCTTTGTGCTAAGCTAAGCTAACTAGCTGCCGGCTATAGCCTTGTACGTACAGACATGAGAGTGATATCTCATCTAAGTGTCAGCATGTTGTATTCATAACATTTAATACATGTGGATGAAGTTTAATGTTTAGGGTAGAAGAGATCAAACATCAATAAAAATCATTTGATACTGTGCCTGTACATGTATTGGGAAACAACACAATTCGTGGCCTTATTTTCCAACTCTATCTTCCCCAAATATGACAGAACAAAAGCATCTGCAAATAATCACTTAGATATTATAATTTGACATTACAGACTGACCCTTCCGCTGAATGAAACGCGAGGAACAAAGCACCATTATGTGCAGCTGACCCGCATTAGCTGGGACCTATTTCACACTGCATCTCCATCTCGTCTGAGTCAGCACCGGTGGTGTTTGAGAATTATGGTTAACTCAAAGAGCAGGCCCATCGGAGCGAGAGCTGCTGTAGAGTGCGTGACCCGTTCATACGGTAATATCCATATTTATAACCTCTTGATTTATTTTTCATGAGGGTCTTCACAGTGTCCTGAACGTCCCTCTGTGAACTTCACTTTCTCCTCTCACGTCCTGACTGTCTGTTCCATTTATCTACGTCTTATTGGAGCACACATTACATATTTAAGCCATATGCAGAAGCTGTTACTCGTTAATCACACAGTATAAATTTGCTTTCCCAATTGACATCTTTTCTTCCCTGATCCCATTTATTTGGTTTAATTTTCTCAGTGTCCCTCCCTCCCACCCTCTCTTTTTTGTGTATCTCAGCCCTCCGACTTATTTTTAAATGCCGATTTGTCACACCCCCTTTGTTTTCCCACACATTCCTTTCATTAATCTGTTATTGTTTTTTAATTGGTCTGTTCTGCTAATGAATTTGGAAAGTAGTTAGAGTATCATCTTTGTCTGTCTGGTTGTTGGCAAGATATCTTAAAGTGTTGCAGAACGTGTTACAGAAAATCTGGCTCAAATGAGATGCTCATCCCAAGGATTAGTTCAGTGCTATGGAAATATAAACAACTATTGGAAAGAATGCCATGACATCTTGTTCAGGCTTTCATGGTGCCAAGAGGATGAATCCTAATTATTTGGTGATCCCCTGAGTCTTCATTTAGCACCACGAGCAGGTCAAAGTTTTCACTCGAAAAGGTTGGGAATTTGGAATGGTTTACGACCAAATGCCTGCAAAACTGGTGTTAGCATGCTAACACGCTAAACTAAGATGGTGAACATTATACTAACATCAGCATCTTAGCATTGTCATGTTAGCATTTATCTCAAAGCACTGCTGTACATAAGTACAGCCTCATAAAACTACTACTGTAGACTCCTCATCTTGGTGGAATTTCTGTGCTAGTGGGCAAGTCTACAATATCAAGTCTACAATATCCAGGTTAGCCGTTAAACATCACTGCGTTCATGTGATATTGCCTTGGAAGATCAAACCCAGAAGACAAGCGGTGATTCGGAGGCTGCAGCTTTGCAAGATGGAAAATGGTTGAGCGTTGGCGTAGGTCTGTGCTCCGTGCTGAGTGCCTTCTAGTTAATTATGTGTTTCATTTAGATAAACATAGCTGTGCAAAGATGCTGTACGTAATGATAAAAAACAGAGGAGGGAAGAATGACAAATTTGTGCAGTTGAGATTTAAAACACACTTCAGGCGCTATTAAAAACATCCCTTCTTAAAAACAGAAACATGCTTGTGTCCCTTTGGCCCTTTCTCCTTCACATTCCCTTTCCTTATTTCTATTATCTCTCTCTTATTACACAGTAATTTGTGCCTCTATCCCACTCACCCCTTTACATTTTCTTTTCTTTTGTTTTTGTATTCTCTCAGTCTCAGCTTCTCCTGTTTTTATTGCTTCTCTTCCCTTTTCTGACGTGCCTCCAGAGGATCAAAAGACTGACAAGATACAGTGCATGTGATTGATTTACCCACTTCAAAGTGCAGAAATCATTGTCTGTCGGCCGCTCACTGCTCACGAGTGTCCTCTACCAGTAAGATGCACATGCTAATTCAGCTCCGCAACTGCACTTTCAAAGTACCTCCACGTCTCTCATACAGTATATGATCTTACTATGATCCCCTGTGTGGTGATATGACTCACTGAGGCGTCTTTGTGCAGAGAGGAGGGATGATTGCTTTGACAGAGGACTGAAAGGGAGAGGAGATGACGGCTAATCGCGTTTGAATCTTTCCTCTGGTGGAGAATGGAAGGTCAGAGGGGATGGATTGAGCCTGCCGTGGGAGGAAGGGTGAAATTATGTAAAGGTGAAGAGGAGCACGGCCTTGTTAAAAGTGATCTGTGTTTAGAAGCAGGAGAAGGGGGTTACTGAGGAACAGAAGGCTCAAGAGGTGATGATGCACTCGGTTGTAGGATAAGAGGCTGAGATGAAAGGAGGTGAAAGGTGGATGGTTGAAGATTTAAAGATTTACATTTTTTGATTTATTACATTTATTAACCCTTTTCACTTGGTTTCAGAAGCATGCTGTGTCTGCGGATGTGTGAAGCGCAGGTTGTGAGAGATCAGTGAAGTGTGCCTCTTTATAAACGGAAGATGCAAAACACAGACAGAAATAGGATTCATCTGGATTTATTAAGGTGCACTCAATTTGCGAGGGTCAGGTTTTGTGGAAATAGTTTCTCTAAAAAGCAGATTTGTGCTGGCATCATAACAGAAGGCTGTAGCAGGGATAAAAAAAAACAAAAAGAAAACTTATTTGAAAGGAAAAGAAGCAGAAGATGAAGAAGATGATAAATAAACAACCAACCATTCTATAAAACCAAACAATGAGCAGAGAGGGAGCTGTGGCTTTGTGCTTATTAAACCTGAACCAGACGTTCACTGGGCTGCTAATGCACGCTGGTCATTCCGCTCTTTCAGTATGCTTTTTTCACATGCAACCTTTTCTTTTAATGTGATTTAATCCCTGTCTCATTTTTTTAGAAGCTGAAATTTCATGAATAATGGACTGAATGAATAAATTGTTTTTCTCATGTAGAGTTGTTGCGGTTCGGAGACGCTACAAACACTTTTGCCTTCCATTGAAATCAGACAACCTGTCTCACAAAGTACAAGAAATCAAAAGAAGTGAGTGTCTGTATGAAGGACAAGCTGAAGTAAAAGTGAAAAGTAAAAAGGATCTACTGTGGTTGGATGAGATGTAAAAGAAATTAAACTTGAAGGGAGACTAGGCTTCCTCCACAGGGTATCTAAGCCCTGTAGAGCTACACTACACATTGCACATTCACCACATAGGGCTATTAACTGAGCACAAACAGGTAAAACTCAGGATGTCTATTATGGCAACCAAAAAGTCACAAGTGAAGTCAAAGCATGTGTGTGTGCACATGAACATTAAGCAGGTTTTCACATTCTAACAGGAAATTTTTTTTTTCAAGATATGAAACTACAAAGTGTCCAAAATGCTTTGACAGCTTCATGTGAGAGCTTTCACATCTAAAAACATTTAATTGGACTGATTGTTTTGTACATCCGATAAGCTATCAACTTCTGAGGAAGTGAGATGAAGCTCCTGCTACATTACCATGGGAACTGAAGCAGAGAAGAGTGTTTTCCCAGTCTGTGTGAGTGTACAAATATTATCACCTCAAAGGGAAAAATTCCCTGCTTACTCTGTTTTTGTAAAGCAGACCACCAAACAACCAAATGGAAAGCAAGGTAATTGCTGAAAGCTACCTCTTTAATTGCCTCAAAGTGTTTTAGGGGGATGTTTTTCTATAAGATCATGTCCAGAGTAACTAAGCGCTCCTTGTTTAAAGTTCATTATTTTTACTGGTTCCTCAATTTAATTTTCCTATTTCTTAATTTTGCCTGTTCCTTGTCTTCTTGACTTTATAAGTGCTCCTTGTTGGGTGTTTTAGGAGTGTTTCTTTGAGATGCATTTTAAAGGCAAATCACAACTTGAAACTTCTCCCTCTCAGTGTGTGTGAGGACTCACTTATTATAACTGTTCTGTGTCTGTGCCCATGGCAACTGGACAATTTAGTCAGGGCTCTCACTGCTTGCCGGCAGCTAATGGGAAGCCATAAGTGGCCCGACTGCTGTGGATAAAAGTGCAATAGGTGATTATTGCGCTGGTCTCCTGCAGACAGAAGAAGACAATCTGGTTTTTAACTCTTTGTGGCACAGATCTGGTATGTGATCTGAAATATTAGACTGATCAAGTGATTTTTCAGTTATTATTATTATTCAGGTCTAGACAACTGATCAGTTCAGTTGGTCGGTCCACCACTTTGGTCCAGAAAATAAAATATCTCAACAACTAACTTATTGGATGGATTGCCACGAAATTTTGTACAGACATTTATGCTTCCAAGAGGAGGAAGTCTACTGCCTTTGGTGATCCCTGACTTCTTCTAGTACCGCCATGAGGTTGACATTTAGTTTTAGTGAAATATCTTGACCAATATTGGATGGATTGGTACTGACACAGGTCCTAGTCAGGATGAACTGCAGCGACTTTTAACCTGACGCCATCATCAGGTCAAAATTTGAACTTGCCCAGTACTTTGATTTATAACCAAATACCTTCAAAACTAGTGCTAATCAGCAAGTGCTAGCATGCTGACATGCAAAACTAAGATGGTGAACATGGCAAACATTATACCTGCTAAACCTCGACATTTTAGCATTGTCACTCTGTGCATGTTAGCATGCTTATGTTAGCATTTAGGTCAAAGCACTGCTGTGCAGCCTTAGCTAGCATGGCTGTAGACTCTGATCATTTTTATACTTTTGTGTCATCAATTTCCTCATTTTTATGTTCATTTTACAGTATTTCACTGTGTTTAATGTTCTTTTCATTTGATCATTTATTGTGAAGCACATTGTAAGTCTGTTTTGATAGCGATGCTATAAACTAAATTACTGATTATCTTTCTGACGTTCAGATCACAGGTACATGTGATGAATTAATGATATGTGCGCTATAAATAGCCGCAGCCGAGAGTCACGATGGCTGCTCTGGCTTTGTTGGAAAACCTCGCTGATGTGACTCAATCGGTAAAACTGCACTTCTTTGCCGTTCTTTGTGTTGACAGGTCATATGAGTAGAGATATGCAAACGGATGATTGAGTGTGTCTTTATCCATTTATGGCTAGCTGTGTGAGTGGAAATGAGGGTCGTGAATGTGTGCCCAGTTCCACAGCGAATGAGATTTATAAAACAAAACCAGGCATACATACACAGAGTTTTAGTAGTGAATCTAAACATTTTTATGCATATGACATATATGTGATAGCAGTCTCGGGTGAAATTATATCTGGAAATGGTGTCAAATAGTTGAGGTTCTGTAACAGAGAATGTTCTGATTTATGATTCAATCCAAATGCAGCCTGAAAAGAAGAAGCCCACACAGTGCTTGTGGCTTTTCATATGAATCATTGATCATTATCAGAGAGAATATCACACACCCTGAATATGCTGTATGTTTCTAGGACAGCTGATATGTTACTTTCTCTGGGTGTTAGATATTGTAAGATAGTGTGTGATGCTATTAATTCTTCCAGCAAATACTCGTCTATAGGGTCTATAAATTATTCAGGTCTAGACAACTAAACAAAACAAGCACATTTCCTGGGAAATAATTCAAAAGATCGTTGGCCATGGGACAGGCACCGAGACCTGGATTATTTGTGGACGACGCTGGTCGTGCAGAAGTGCTGTCCCATGTTAATTACATGACAAAGTCATGTCTCAGCCTTGTAACACTCAGCCTTGCCTTAGCCTTTGTAAGGATGCAGCAAGTGATGCTGCACCTGGAGCCGTGTGTTTTAGTGTAATGTACAGCAGTTATTCATGTAGTGTCTACTTACTGCGCTGGTAGTGCCATCTGTGTCTGTTAGCCTCTGGTGCAGATCAAACCAGACCGTCTGCAAGGAGAAGCACAACAACAACAACAGCAGCAACATGTCAGTCAACAAGACCAACAACAGCAACTACTACAACCACAGCTTGAAGCAGACATTAGTCACACACAAAGGGAGGTATTAGTGGACATGCTGAGAGCAGAAACAGGCATGAAAGCAGGACATGTCTTTTTAAGATGAAAATAAGGTTCAGCAGGGAGTAAGGGAGGAGGGTTCAGAGAGGAGGTGGATGCAGCCCGAAATGAAACAGAATGACTCATATCAGCATGAAAGATCTAAACATACACTGAAATACACTGAACACTGAAATGCAGAATCTAACTTATCATGAGATGGTAGGAATGAGTTAAAAGAATTTAGCTTGTAATATCATCAAGGACTCAACAAACGTTCGCTAACCCCCCCACCCCACCCCCCTTACTGTTCTCGCAGTACGCGATGGCAGATTTGCCACTCAAAATTCTCGTAGAAGTAATCTTTTTTTTAACATATTTTTTTGGAAACAATGGGTGGTTGATTTCACACAGAAGTAAACAAAAGGAGGTCCCTTATTTCTAGCTGACGACTTTGGATGTTGTCAGCTGATATGACTAGCAGATATTATCTACTCTAGCTTGCTAGTGTAAGCTAATGCTAAAGCTAAAACAAGAGGTAAAGGTGTTTTAAGTGTAACATTACACGTGATGGCTACATGTATGATATAATGCATGTGCCAGGCAAAAAGTCAAAGGAGCCGCATTGTTCGTGTAACGCAGTGTCAGTCCTAGTGTTGCTGTTCAGTATTGTAAACAAAAATTATATATTTAAAGTGTTATTCGTTCTAACATAACCCTTAGATGGTTTTATTTTGACACTCAACACAATGGTTAAATCTGTGCTTTAAAGTCATAATCTCGAAGATTTTCATTTTGTTGTCTTTCACGGCACCTATGGCGATAATCGGTAATTGTAGGTGTGTTTTTGGACCTCACTTCAGTTTCAGTTTCCTCGTCTGTAGTCATCGACCTTTTCTTTGTTTGTTCGGCCATAGTAACCGTTTACTCGCAACGCTAGCAGAGACCAGAAAAACAGTATGCCGCTTCACACACAGGTGAGTTGAAGAGTCTGTTGCGTTAAAAGCCTTGTTAAAAGCCTAACTGTGCGCCGCTTGTGATTTTTCCAGGAAAGTCGCCACCGACACCCGGGTCATAATNCTGCAAATGCTGCAGGCTTTCATCAGTGGGCCATAGGCTCAATCACCATTGTGTTGCATCATTCAGCGATAGATAGTGACTTAACAGACATTTATTTAAATGAAAATCTTTATATTATAACTAATTAATGTCAATGGTAACAGTGGCTGGAGTTGCAGAAGTGTAAACTTCCCCAAACTAAACTATACACTACCATCTTAGCTCCTACACAGTGAATGTTCCAGTCCATACATAATATAACAGTTAGATAATGATGCCCCTTGCCTTTGGAAATAATGCTACTACTACTACTACTACTGTAGGTAGTAAGCTAGTTAGCCAGACATGCTAATGTTTGCAGCTTATGTTAGAGCAAACACTATGTAATCCATTTCTTACACTTTGGCTCTTGTGTTTTTGGTTTTGGAAAGGCTAAAAAAAAAAAACACCCTCCAAGCTCTTTACATGATGAGTTTTCCTCTCATTAGATCCCTGTGCTTCGGGGGAGGGGTTTAGTGAACGGCCAATTATTCACATTCAAGACTTAAGGGAAGTTCAATTAACAGTTGAGTTCAAATTTGCTCTTCAGACAAGACATTACGCCAGGTGGGCTAATGGTACAGTGTGTTTATGTGTGTCTGTGTGTGAAGATGAGGAGACATTGATTTCTAGTTTTCTCCTTCACTGTCAAAGCCTGTGAGTCAGAGTTATATAAACCTGTTCTAATAAATCACAGTAAGCGCTGCAGGTTTCTGTCACAAAGGTGACTGATGAGTATCACTGTTGCTACTGTGAATGAATAGTGTCTGCATCGCTTGCAGAGTAACTGAGATTTTTACCAAATGCAGCAGGGAAAGTCAAGGCAATGGGGTCTGTCACAGTGGGCAGGTGAGACACACACACACACACACACACACACTCTACCGGAAACACACTGAGTTCTAGGATGAATGATTTGAGCTTAATGTGTCACAGTCTGGTCACAGCTGGACTGAAATGGAAGGTGCTGTGTGTTGTTGGTTATTGCACTTGAGAGGTGAAGACTCAATGTCTGCTATTTCCTTCACCAGCCTACAGTTGTGCAGTTTACCCAATAGGCTTTTCTCAAGGTGGACATTTTGTTTTGTCAAACACATATGTAACGGTGTAGCTAGTGTTAATCAGCATTAATTCACTTGGGGCCAGCGGAAACACAACATTGACATATTATGGCTTCATAAATATCAGGATCTTTAGCTGCTAAATGCTCCAACATGTTCACAAGCTAGTTAGATAACTTTGTCTGTTTTTGTCTATACAGTCGTTTTTTTGAGCTTTTTCACTGACAACAGCTTCCTGCCACAACTGGAAATGACGGTGATGAGAGGGAATCAGAATAGAAAAGTTGTGGGCCGTAAAGCCAAAACAAAGAGCTGAAAGATGATAAAAGGCCCTGCAGAGCTGAGAGGAACTGCAGAGACAGGAGTTGGTTCATCACTATGAGCGTCCCCTTTCAGATTACACATAGTCATTTGATTTGCCTCCGTATATACCTTCATTATGGAAAGTGAACCCCAAATGTCAGGATCTTAAGAAACAAAAAGAAAAAAATATCCCTCTGAAAAAAAGATTCTTGTTTGATTTTTTAGACTGATGTTGGCAATCACTGACTGGAGGAGCTAGTTTCCTATCTTTGTATTTTCCACTGTTCTTCACTGAATACAAAAAGCTAGGAATGTCCAGATCGAGTCCTTTAATATTGGGTATCTGTCGATACTCAGTTCGATACTTATATTTAACCTGATGTTGGTTAAATACAGTATGTACCTGACACATTTAAGCAGACGTAGCCTTCTAAAGTTGGTATTTTTCATCAGCTACTTGATCCAAATACTGAAGGTCCCGATTCAAAACTATAAAGCTGGTCGCCTTAAGTTATTAATATGATACGAACAAAAGGTTAATTGGGAGAATGCCACTTTTAACACGATCAGCTAGAGAGAAGACTTATCGCTCGGTTGTCAGCTCACTCTCGGTTGTGCAGCGGTGTTACAGACTGATGCTTTTTTAACCTCATAAACAATCCGGGCTGCAGAGAGCACACAAACACGGCAACAGCCAAGTTTTATTTTGGCCTGCCGTCAAGTTACAGACAACTGATGTGACCTTTGGTCATTTTGAAGTTTGTCATTTTAACCTCTGAAAGTGGCGGTCAGTGCGGCTAAAAAGAGAAGCTGCTACCTGAATGTTTTGTACACTGCTAATCTTTGCTAATAATAGAGACGAGATAACAGATTTGTTACCTTCGGAGATTAGCCAATGTGTGTGTTTTGCCAACCCGGGTGTCAGAACAGAGTCGATCACTAGTGCGACCAAATAATTAGTCACATTTACACACTCTAATTTTCACTCGAAATGCTCGCAGTGTAGCCAGCTGTAGCCGCTGCAGCTCTAGCAGGCTGAGGAGGACTGACCCAGTACAGTTAAGTAAGGATCAGATGTTGATGAGCTTTATTTTAGCCGATATTGATCCATTAAATTACGCCCAGATCAGCCCTGATACCAATTCTTACGATCAGGCTGGCACATACAAAAAGCTTCGAGATCTGCCATTACAGGACAGGGCAGTTAAAGTTCAGCAGTTCATCAAAGGCAGCATTCTTTTGTTGAAAAAAAGAAGAGAAAGCTGCATCACTTTGCTTGTCAGTATTCAGCCTCAGTATCACCTATACCAGCTGTGCAGGTGAAATCAAAGGCTGTCATCCTGAGACTGACTTATCCGGGGGAGAAACACATTTTCTTGTCCGTGGCACACAGAGAGCAATAAATAAAGATATTTTGTAACCAAAAGAACAAACAAACTCCCAGGGGAGCGTGGAGGAAGACCGCGGGGGAGTCTGAAAGTGACACCGAGCAACAGAGGCAACGTGAGTTTGCCACTTTGAGGAAGGTTTGCAGGTAACAGGATTTCCAGTGCGTTATCACAGAGCAGTGGCGCCAACACAAGGCACTATTTTCATCTCGCCAAGCACCACATCACTCAGTGTGTAGCTGGCTTATTATTCATTCAGTAAACAATTCATGATTCACTTTGACGCAGTGTGATAATATCATTTCCTCTTCCAGACTCCTGCACAGAGTTAATACTGAGATCCATGCAGGTAATACCAGGCCACACAGAGAGGCAAAGACAAAGCCACGTTCAATACGGCTCCTCAAAGCCATATTTTGCTTTGATATGATTACTGCAGTATGTCTGTTCATTTGCTTTTCTTTTGCTCTGACTGTTCTGAAAACACACTTTCCTACATAAAAGTTTGGTGACCTGTTTTTTTTTCTATCTAAAGTGTTTTTCTGCTATTCTCTGTTGTCATTGGAAGGGTGATTTTTTTGGGTAATTTCTTCTTTTCACAGAGAAAATCTTTCACCAAAGTGGAAAGATAGCTAGCCAGAAAATGCTGCAACCTTGCAAGACCTCCAAATAAAAGTAGGACAGTACAATGTATTTGAAATAAGCTATGTTGGGCTACTTTGTTTCTTGTGCAGATTTTAAGTTTGGAAAGAGAAAAAATCTGCACTTGAAATCATCAATCTGGATGAGAATTAGACAGATTTTCTCAGCAGAATGGTGGTAGATAAAATGTTTTATTCTGGTCATTAAATGAAATACTTTTAATCTACACTCAATATGACATGTAGGAGATATTTTCTCCTATGTCATCAGCAGTTTTTGAAAGAGGCAAAACTAATATTTGAGCTTAAATACAATTATTTGCTTTCCTGCCAAGAGTTGCACGAGAAGATCGACACCACTCTCATGGCTATATTTAAAATATAAAGATACAGGCAGCAGACAATTAATTTAGCTTAGCATTAAGATTGGAATTGGAGAAACAGCTACCCTGGCTTTGTCCGAAGTAAAAAAAATCTGCATCCCGTTCCCTCTAAAGCTCACTAATTATCACATTATATCTCATTTGTTTAATCTGTTAAGATGTGATTTTATGGGTTATGTGCAGGAACATTTCTTGGCCGAAAGCAGTGACCTTCTGAAGTCGTCACTGTTATTTAAGTTGCCAGCCAACGAGCAGAGACTCAAAGATGCGGTCCCGGCCAAGAAATGGTACTGGCACATAACCCCCTTAAAAACCACAACTTTTTTTGTATGGATTAAACAAGCAAGATATAATGTTTTAATTAGTGTGCTTTAGAGGTGCTTGTAGGGGTATGTTTGAATGTTGGACAGAGCCAGGCTAGCTGTTTCCCCCTGCTTCCAGTCTTTATGTTAAGCTAAGCTAACCATCTGCTGGGTGTTGCCTCATATTTACCATACAGATATGAGAATGGTATCTATCTCAGCAAGAGAATGAATAAGCATACCAATAAGTGGGCCATGAATGTTGAGGGTTTTTTGGGAGCTCAGTTGCGAGGAAAACCAAGACCATCTGTTAGTGGATGGATACCATAGACAGAAAATCCAAGTCCTCAACTTGGCAATAGATCTTCAGTGGTGTGCTGTTTTTTGAACTTGAAACCACTTCACTCAAGTAACATTTCTGACATATGTTGACACCCAAAGGGAACAATAACTGATTCCATATGATAAACAATCTAATAATGTAAACAGCAAACGCAAAAAAAATCCTTAACCATAAACTACATTTTGAGAGGAATTTGCAGTAAAGGAGACACGACTGAGTGACAGGACTTTAGATTATATTCATTTGGGAAATGCTTTTGTCCAAAGCAACTTCACATGTTTTTCCCGAACATATACACACACACACACAAGAGCAGTATGGGGTTCAGTGTGTTCTTCAGGTACAATTCGACAATGGACATAATGTTGTCCATCAATTAATTCATTTCATGTCCACTGGTTCTGGCTTGGAGGGTTTTGATGCCAGTGTGACTAGCCCCCTCCATCACAATGATCTGATGATATGACTACGTCACTGTTCCCCAGTATTCTATTATCATTTCAGAAACATACTTTATGGCTACAGCTATAAAGGTACGCTCTTTTTCTGAGCCTAATGTTTTGTTCCCCTGTAACAACAGCAATGTACATGATATTATATGATGTACACATGTAAATGTTTTACAATGTCATTTTCAAAAGTATTTGTTTTTTGTAAGTATATCATGATTTTAAAATACATGACACCATGAGTCATTTCATTGTAATATCGGGACCCTGTTTTCCCCATTTTTCCTGTCTTGTCACCCAATAACAACACTACTTTAATTAATTACGACTGTAATTAGTATTACAGTGTAATTTGTTGAGTCCCTCTTAAACACAAAGTAGTCACCCCCTTATGCTCTTGCGTCCTGTCTTCTTACTTGCTTGCATATTTGTCCCGGTATAGGTACCCAGGACCAATATGAGAAGTATTTTATTGATACCAAATAATTACACTATAATTTACAGGCTGTAATCTAAAGCTTTATTTAACCTTTCATTTTACTCTTATTCATTTCCACTTCATTCATTAGCTACTGGCACAATGTTGGGATCTGACATGATTATAAGACTTCACTTTAGATTTAGCTTGTCGATGAGATGGAAAAAGAATGGATAAATTAAAGCAGCGTCACTGTCATTTCTATGTTTCCCTTTGTGGAAATTTCAAACTTCAATTAATTACTGGCTACTTTTACTCAGTAAAAAAAAACCCAAAACGCAAATAAATCATTCCTAAGGATTTCCTCTTCATTCCTGTCTTCATTCCTGTCTAAACAGGTAAAAATCAAATGTGTGTGTGTGTTTAGTCACCTGTGAGAAAATGTGCCTTTGAGCCACAGTCACTGTAAACAAGCGTCTGAGTAGAGTAATGGGCTCTCAGGGTTACAGGTGATTATTGAACAATTCTTTAGAGGAAGGCATTTCAATCATTTCTTCTAAAATGGAGGTCGCTCGACTGAGTGAAACAATTCTACTTAAACCTGATCAATTTGTTAGACGTATATTAAATTAGCATCTCAGGCGAAGGGCTAAAGGTCGTTTCTAAACACGTATCACAGTTGGGAGACACAGGTCTGTTCACACAAACGGGTATTCTATCATGTAAAACCTGATCAAAAATTCAGTCTCTCTTTATTCTCATTTTCTTTATGTGATTCCCTCCCCTGGCAGTACATTGTGTTTAGTTATTCTTAGATCTTTCTGCTGTGGTGGCCCACTCTCCCAAAGACAGCTGGGTCTGCTGGGGCTCCATTAGGTTTAACATGTTCAGTGCTGGACGAGATGCAGGCGATGCGGAGGAATGGAGAGACAAAGAGGGAGGGGGAGGAAGGATGCAGGAGGAGTGGAGGAGGGGTGTAAGGGAGGAATGATAGATGTAAAAATGGAGGGGGGGGGAGGAGGACGAAGAGGCATCTGGGACACATTGCAATAGTGTGGACACCAGGCCTTTAATTGCCTCCTCTGTCACTTTCTTCATCCACTCCCTCCCTCCATCCTTTCCTCTCCATCCATTAGTGTTAATTAACTCCTTATCCAACCCCCTCCTTCACCTTCTCATCAACCCCCTGCGTCTTCCTTCTTCTCCATTTTTCTTCTTCTTTCCTGTCCTCTGCAGACCTTCAACTTATAATACGCTGCTTTGGCATTGCCCAATTTGGCCAATGTAACATCTCCATCTTACAAATCCTCCACATGCTGACAACTTGATAAAAGAGTTTAGTGTGAGGATGAGATCACTGGCTTGTGTTGTTTGTGGACGATAGAGGAGTTCTAGCCGTCTAAAGGATGACTAGAGCTAAACATAAAAGGAGAAACCAACAGTGCAACAGAGTTTGCAGTCCATCTGTCTGTCTGTTTTAAAGTCTGGTTGAACTCAGTTTTTATCATAATTTATGTAATTTATTCTCTGCAGAACATTTAATCCTTTTACACATATTTATTCTATGCACAATTATATGCTTTAATTTATTTGTATTTACAATATGACAGTACAAAATAAGTTTACATACATTTGATCTACTTTAACAATGTTTCCTCCTCTGTATACCTGAATTTGCATGTGGCAGGCCATCATTTTGTGGGGACAATAATATATTCACATTGTCACATTATGGAAACTTTTATGAGGACTTTTATTTGTCTCGTAAATTACTTGATAGATTTACCTCTTCAGGGCCTCTTTAATGATGCTTTAAGTAGTCTCAGCTCAGAAATATGTAACCTTTGATTAAGGGGGCTTGGGATGACTTTGTATCATTTTAAAGGCTCTCAAGCCAAAAAGGTTAGAAACTACTAACACAGGGCTTGTTCTTACTGAAGATGAACATTTTTAAAAATGGGCCACAAATATATACTTACTTTTTAAAAGAGGCTCTGTAATTTCCTAAACATTTGGGTGCTATAGTTTTTAGCAAATGTTTCTAAAACAGGAGGAGCTTGCGTGTTTGTTGGGGACTATTTTCATCTGCGGATTAACACACACTTGATGCGCTAGTGAGTGTTTACAGCAGCAGGATGGTGTATATGGAACTGACTCAAAATAAACTACAGTGTGTGTGTTCATGGTAATGAAGGAACATGTCAGCCAGTGCGACAGTGTGGCTCACTGATGTGTTTTTAATAGTTTTTGGACAACAATGGAGCTCTGTGGCACAGAGGAAGAGGATATATCAGGCTCCTTTAGATGCACACACAATACTTATTAACAGAATCAATTCACTGTTNNGTTTTGTTCTTTTCATGAGATTTGATGACAATAAGGAAAATATTGAATATTGTCTGCCTTATCCTTTAAGACTTGGGCTTTGGCATGTAGTGGTTATGGTTAACGTAAGCCTCCAGGGAGTGTGTGAGTGTGTGTGTGTGTGTGTGTGTGTGTGTGTGTGTGTGTGCGTGCGCGTGTCTGTACAGTATTCCATACCTTATTCTCCAGTCGTCCGATTAGTTCAGCCAGGCGGTTGATCTGAGACTCCAGACCTTCTTTCCTCACCTCTACTGCACCTGCAACACACAAACATACACACAGTCTAAATACACAGAATGAATATGAATACACATTAACTTGCATTAACTTGTTTCTGGTTTGGGACTTGATCGGATGCAGCTAAATTATATTTATTCAAATATGTTTTATACATATTGAAATCAAATTCCCCAAGCCTAACCGCAGGTTGTAATGTCACTTGCTCTTGCCATGTTTATATCCTTTAAACCTGAGAATAAACAGCCCATCCATGAATATACTGTCAATCTATTTCTGTTACCACCAGGGCTGTCTTTCTCCTGTTTCATTTGTATTTATTACTGGACATCATGCATTTTCTGTACAGCTTCAATATTTCTCAGACTTTTTGAATAAAAAGGTAGTAGCTACTTGGACAAGTGGTGGTGCCACAGATGGTGTTATATTCCTGATTGGTCATATGGTTGACAAACTGCACACAAGACAGTAGGTACAGTAAAATTACAGCTACACTGAACACGTACTCCACAGTACATGAAGAATCATACCACATCATGCTACACTATCTTTGCTCTTTCCTTCTCATCTTTTTCTCTTTTCATTTTCATAGTTTCATCATGAATATTTCATGTAAAGTGGGAGTTCCAAAGAGGCTGATAAATAGGCAATTATATCTGTTTATCAGAAGGAACTTGTTCTGTTCAAAGACAGTAAAGAAATGGACGGATGGGAAGCCAGCTCCTTTGAGGTGCTCTGTTTAATTGGATCTTATTCCGGTGTGATTTTTGGATACCCAACCACGCTGGGCTCTTTGTAATTAGCTTTGGTCTTTAAGCAGTATTTCACTATGGCAGAAAATGTTTACTGTTTAGAAAGAAAGACCTCCAATGGGGTAGAAGAGTGTATCATTTGCATTGATGCTTTTTAATAACTTATTATCAATAACTGCAAAACATAATGGAATGATATGACCTCACCTCACCATGTACGTGTGTTAAGAAAAAGAAAACAGAATTAAGCTTTATTTGCAACATTTTTAATTGGAGGTACAGATCGATGCTTCTTGTAGCATTTTATGACCACAGCATACAATTAATTATAAAGAAGTAGAATGATTTCTGTAAAAAAAACAAAACTGACTGTTAACTTGTGAAGAAGATGTTGCTACCTGTCCCATGGTACTCCTCTGCATGTATTTGTTTTCTTAAACATGTTGGAATTTGCAGTGCAGAGCTTCTAGTCGTCTATATGATGCTCTTACTTGTTCATGGCGAGTATGCTGAGTATGTCATACTCACAACTTAAGGTATTAAAGGACCTTGATTGTCCACCTGTGGTCAATTCAATTGAAGAAATTCTAAAATCCTGTTTTTGCTTTGTTGTGTTGTCGTATTGAGTGTAGACTGATGAGGGAAAAAATCATTTAAACGAGTTTTAGCACAAGGCTGCAACATAACATAATGTGAAACAAGCGAAGGGGTCTGAATACTTTATGAATGCACTGTAACTTAAAACTCCACAGGGCACCTTTAATGTGTTTACAGTGTATTGATGTTAAAATGCTTCACATTGCACCTTTAACTATTCATTAACTCCCATAGTGAAATGTGCAGCGCAGAACAGAAATTCCGTTTGCTCCTCACTGTCTTTGTTGATGATGGTTGCTTATTTGTGTGTTGGTATAACTAAAAACTGCAAAATAACAGTAATGAACACTGAGAAAACATGTTGTTTCTCTCTCATTCACCCCACTTCAGATGAACGCCTCTATTTTCACCCTCTTGCGCCCTATGATTCTCTCTCCTCCCTCAGTTCCTTCCTCTTCTCCTCTCTCTGTCTTCTCCCTCCCCCCTCTCCTCGACTCTCTCCTGAGCTGCCGTCCTCTTTGCTTCCCCTGATGGCCCCGTCACAGCTAATTGGAGAGCTGGCTGCCCACTCTTCATTAAAAGCTTTAACAGCCAGTCAATTAGGAGCTACCTCCCTCCGCCCTAAACACACACTCATCCAACTAAACCATAGTCTGTAACCATGGAGACAGTTGGAGATAAAAGCCCGGTGGTCATTTCGACGGACTTAGAAAATAAGTGTCCCGGTCAATTATAGAAGTGTGTGAGGAATTACAGCTTTCGGATCTAGCAGCAGGGTGAGGGGAGGGAGGTCTCTATTGACTTTCTCCTCAATTAAACCTGATTTGAGTCATTCCACATTCACCTAATTTAACTTTCCATTCTGTGTCAGCCAGTATTTAAATGTGTTGACATGAATCATGAAAAAAGGTCCGCTGTCGTCAGACTATCTCAAATGAAGTGACTGAAAAGTTCACAAACGTTTGTTCTGTCTTGTTCACTTCTGCGCGTCTTTTATTGGATATAATTTACAGCAGTCACGACACACCAACGAGTTTACGACATGAAAAATATTTTGAAATGATTTTTCTTAGAATCCAATGGTATTAGTTCAATTGCACAGCCAAAGAACGTGTTGGACCCAACTGAACAGCCTAGTAACGCTAGTAATTATGGTCATATGTATCTCATGATTTACTAAAAAAGCCAAAGTTCATTGCCAAAGCTGGAAGTTGTGTGCTGCATGTCAAAAAATAAGGGTGCAGATGTCGGCATAGCGCACTGATGTGTAATATGTCTGACTTTAACACCAGATACTGGAGTTTGCATCCTGTCTCAACAGTTAATGTTGGCTTTTTAAACGGTAAGTAATTTGTCATTTTAACAAGGCCAGAAAACCTTTTCTTTTCATCTTAGAAACATTGCCAAAGTTAGTCCTTTTACTTGTTTATAAAGCCCTACATAACCTTTATTATTATTATTATTATTATTATTATTATTATTATTATTATTATTACATATTATTCGAGTTTCTGTAGATAGTCAGTTGGGTCACAACTATTTACATAAGATCATCTCTTTCTCCATAGCAGATTTGATTTTGCTGTTGGGAGCTGCCAGACATCTAGCGATTAGGATACAAAATATTACAGCTGATTTGGATACAAGTTGAATGATACAAAATAGAGTAGCGAGCCAACAGTTATGCTGAGGGCCTTCCCTTTGCTCTCCTCACACTGGCCCACTCATCCACTCCCACCCACTCAAAGACCATCGCCAGCTTTATCAGGACTGAAGAAGACCTCCTGTCATGGATAAATGCATCATCATAGTGGTTCAGAACAATTGACATTTCATGCTGATGGTACTATAATAATCAATGGTATCTACTTCTAGGACAGTGCGAAAGAGGAAGGGTGATTAGCCTGTTGGTTATGACGTCAGAAAATTCACATTTTTTTTCTCTACTTTTTCAGACATCTGTCTCAGCAGACTGGAAAACATATGGAGACTCCATTCTGTTCTCCATCACAGTCTCATAATGTCAGGCACAGCTGGGTGTGCACACACAGATGCACACAATACACATGTGTACTTAAATACTTCTGCATACAAGAATTGTTGTTTATGCTGTCAAAATATGCACAAGACTTACACACTCGGACTTGAATCAATCCGTAGATACAATATAAGGAAGAAGATTAATGTAAGACCAGCAGCAAACAAAGACCCAGCAGCAACCGCCATTAGTGTTGAAGATAAATACTTTTCTTTAACCTTATCTCCATGACCCCTTAATGAACACAGCTATACGCATGGTTGAAAAAAACACACAACATGGCTCAAAAAACAAAACAGAAACTAAAAAATCTGCACGGCATGGCAGGCCTGTCAAGCCTTGGGTTCCTCTTCATGTTGATACATGGGGCTGTAGTAGGAGCTAAAGCACTGCAACTTTCCAAAACCATAAACACAGTGACAAAAGTGTAAGGAATGGGCCAAACTGTGTCTGTATCTGCAGTCATTAGCATTTCCAGCTAACTGGCTCATACAGTATGTCTACAGTAGAACTGAGCATTACTTCCAAGGCCAAGGAGCACATTTCCCCACATGTGTGGAAGCAAGTCCTGGATGCTATTAGATTTTAAGGTACTGTTAGCAGCTCTATTCTGCTCTTAATTGGAGCGTTAACTCATTATCATCATGTTTTTGTGTTTCCATGAAGCTAATGTTAGCTTCATTAGCTAGCTAGCTACAGCTGTCATTTCAGCTGGTTGCCGTCTAGAAATCAGAAGCTGCTTTTGTCCACCTCAGTCTGAAGTCAAGGACCCATTCTTTCAAAAACTGCTGCGAAATGTGGGTGCTAAATCTGCCACCGTTATCACGTTATCATTGTAAACTGTATATGTGCAGTGAGCGCAAAGCTTGACAGGTGTAGCAACAGTAACTAAGACTTACTGAACGCTCATTTAGGGCTCACAGGAAAAATCTGTGAAACGTGAAATGAAACATGGATAATGTCACAGAACCGACGTCTGTTTTCCACAAGCGAGGACACATATTCCTACATAAAGGTACATGAACACATACTGTACACACACACTTTGGCCTGTGTCTGCGAGTGTACCTGTGACGATTCATGTGAACTCAACTGTTCATTTACAATTAAAACTCTTCAGTAAAGTGACAGATGCACTAAGAGGAGAAATGCACCGAAGCGTTGCACACAGCCACAATATATCATTGGATGCTCGACTTAAAGGTGGTGGTGGATATTTTTAGCTCCCTTTATCTCTTTCCCCCTCTTACACTTTTCCTTGCTCTTTGTTTCTTACCCCAGTCGTCTCCCACTCACTGCTTTGTCTTTTCTGCTCCTTCCTCTTTCCCTCCCCTCTCTGTCTGTCTTTCTGAAGAGACTCTCTGATCAATTCAGTAAAAACACACCCCATACACACACCTCTCGATATGCTATTATGACATGAAAAGGGAAGATAACAAAACTTCAAGGCAGCTTCATATGTATAGCCATATGTGGAGGAGAACAATGAGGGCGTGAGGAACTGACTCAGGAGTGGAAGAGTAATTCATATATATTGGAGGAGGATGGGCAGAAGGACAGGGAAAGGGGGAGAGAGAAGAGAGAGGATTTGGGAGTCATTAATCAATCGACTTGTCCTGACTCAAGACAAAACGCGGCTGACATCAAGGTCCTCAGCTGTCAGAGCTGACAGGAGGAGGTGGGGGAGAAAAACTGTGAGTAAAAGGGAAGGCATCAGGTTGGGGTAAAAGAGTCTGAGATTGACCACGACAACTAAAGGCTGCTTTTCCATCTTTGCCTTGTTTTGAAATCAGGATGCATCGAAGTAAAGATAAGTTTCAGGGTACAAGTGGGTAAGTATTGACGAGGTCTGGGAACATTTAATCTGAAATTTTTCTAAAACAAAAAACATTTCCTGTAATTATGACATCCATTTGTGCTTTCTCTGATTGTAGCGGTAACACTTCACTTTAACCTCCCCATTTCAAATTAACAAGCAGGATATAAAGAATTAATAAGCAGT
The DNA here is from genome assembly GCA_003416845.1 of Oplegnathus fasciatus. Lineage (NCBI taxonomy): Eukaryota > Metazoa > Chordata > Actinopteri > Centrarchiformes > Oplegnathidae > Oplegnathus > Oplegnathus fasciatus. Next base: position 77,207 of record NTHP01000404.1, on the reverse strand, counting down.
TTATAACACACTGCAATGTAGTTGGGAGCACATGTAAGGACATTTTTAACAATTACAGTATAACTCCTCCTGTAACACATTCATAACTGATTTATAAACACGAATATGGAATAGAAGGTATCAATTATATTTATTTACTGTATTAATTAATAAAGTGCATAGTATAATTATATGCATTATTGAAGTATTTATTCCACTATAAATACATTTTCTTCACTCTCAATCACAACTAGGCAAACTCCAGCTGATGAAGGCCACAAGGTGCAGTTGAGAGCTCCAGAGGAAATCTAGTTGACTTGAGTTTAGTTTTTGTCACCATTTCTGAAGCCAAGAACCTTCAAGCTCCAGATGTCATCATACATTTTTAAAGCATTTGTAAACATTTTTAAACCTCTAAACGTCGATAAATGCTTTATAACAGACTATGAAATTTGCTCATGTGTAATTAGATATCATTAAATATGATTATTAATCAGTTATGTACTCTTCACAGGAGGAGTTCTAGTTGTTGATAAATACATGAATCAAAACTTTAAAATGTCCTTATCTGCTCACAACTATATTATAGTGTGTTATAAACAATTTATTAAGTGTTAATACACTGCTTATTAATTATAAATGGGGGGGTTACAGTTACAGTTAGTGGTCTGAATGAGTCTCCTTCGTCATCTGTGGACCTCCCTTCATGCAACGTATCTTCATGGCATGTCTGTAAACTAAAGCCTACAGTGCAGTGAGCCTAGCAGTCCGGCTTACTGCAAAAATGACAAAAACATGTATTATCTGCCGCAGACATAAAACAGACTACAGTAGATTGGTTCATTATTACTAAATGTCTCCAACATGGAGGCTGTACAGTGACCGGAAACGTTCCGGTTTGAATTCCCAAAGCAGCTGGGAAATGCTGCAATCAAGCAGTGCTTTATCATCCAGCAGCAGCTACTGTCCAGCGATTCTGATGGTGAATGGTCGTTAATGTGAAGACAACTTGTGCTGAAATCAAACCTGATGACGGCCATTGTCGCTCAGAGCTGCTACACACTAATGTTTAGTCAAATGAGGACTAAAATGACTTTCATGTGAATTTTTTACTGCCCAGTGAAACTGTAGAGCTTGTTTGGGTTGATGTTGAACTCGTCCACCTCCTGTACTTCACCATCTGTCTCAAGCTCGCTGGGAGCTGTTACACCCTGAAGCAAGGCACTAAACTTCACGGGGACCCAGCGCTGTCGCAGATAAACTTGGTAAACTCTGAGGTTTCAGTTTTCAGAGTTTCAGAGTGCCCATCAAGAGTCAAACAGATGATGCACAGGAGGTGACCAGTCTGAATCAAGACAGTGGTCCAATTTGAACCAACATGTAAATCTCACCCAAACTATCACTTGTAATTCTCTGTTACTGTAGCAGCATAAATATTTCCAAGCCTGTGTCTGCGGTAGGTAGCTCGGTGGCCTTTTCTGACACGCTGTAAGCTGAAATATATCCCAGGATACACTTCTCTGACAGGTGACAGATGTTTGGACTCTGAAAGAGGGAGAACGGAAAATCCTGTCAGTTTTAGCTGCCATCTTTGTACGAGTCTTCCAACATGAATCGATTTTTCTTCTATGCAGCACTACAACTGAAGCACTTAGAGAAATTTTTCAATTGCTGTAGATCCCACCGCTGCATATCACTGACACAATACTTTTGAGTGTCACTCATGTTAAACCTGTCATTCTTTCTGCACTTTGATGCCTGAGAACAGAAAAAAAGAAGAAGAAAAGCTGCTGTGGTCAAGACAGGCAGCAATAATTACATTTTTGTGTATAGAATGAAATGTACATGACCAACAATCATTTCTTCATAATGAGACCATGTGTAGTAGGCTTATTTCCAATGCTCAGCACAAACAGTGTGCCATCCTCATTAAGGATGATGTTTGTGTTGATATATCATCTGTACTCACTATCTGTAATTGGATGAGAGGACAGTCTTATGATACTGCAACTCTTCAGTGTCATGCACTGTTTTGGTGAAACTCTTCTGAAATTCTGTATGAAATTGTTTTACTGATAGATGATAGAAGATTTGTGGTATTTATTTAGCCACAGAAATACATATAATATGCACTTTGTACAAGGCTTTGAGCAACAGAAGAAATAAAAAGCATGAAATAAGCCAAAATGCAGTAATTTTTTTGCTTTTAGTGCGGACTCTCTTCATTAATTAGGATGTTTCACTGGTTTACCACAGAAGCTTTCTAATCATAAAAATAGCTTCTTACTCAGGTTGAAAGCGAAAGCTTTATTATTTATCTCACATGATCTTAAGACTACAGAAATGACTGAGAGGATTTTTATTTGGATTTTGCATCAGTAGGTTTCTGCAGTGGTTTGCTTTATGTTTAAGTTGTTTAGTGTCATTATGTAAAATTATTTTATTTTTTCATTTGGTAGCACTTGGTATGTTGTTGAAATGGAAGGGTTTAAATAAATACAGAAGGGTTTAAATCCAGAAGGCCAAGTATGGCAGTCACATAAAGTATTCACTGGGGGCTACTTTATTACCCAGCAGCAGGTTTTGTCACTGTCAGTGGCCTGCGTCCTCTCCTGCTCATATCATCTCTATCAACACATCTGTATGTGGGTCAGGGCCAAGGGCCACATATCCTGGAGTGAGTCACTTAAAGGAAATACTACTCAATTAAAAAGAAAATATCTTATTTTATTCTTTCCCTAGAGCAGGTTAATCAATAATTTAGCAGACATAACTCTGAGGTTGAAGGTATAAAGCAGCCAACAAGGACTCTAATCCTTGTGCTGTCTTGATATAATGTAATATTGTCCAATACAGTATGTCCTGGTGACTAAGCAGGCTAAGATGTGTAATATGCACCTATAAGAACGTGGGTTTGATAAACACCAGGCACTTCTGTCATCTCTCTCTTACTCAGCTGTTCCTTCAAGAAATAGTTCAACATTAAGAAAAATGAAAAAATTGATACAACCCTCATATCCGTACATGCGAAGCTACAGACAGCAGTCATTTAGCTTGGCACAAACACTGGAAACAGCTAGCCTGGCTCTGTCCAAAGGTGTCAAAATCTGCCTACTGACATCTCTAAATCTCACTGATAAACACATTATCTCTTGTTTAGTTAATCTGTACAAAAAACAAAAAACAAAGTGTAAAAATGTCATGTTGCAGCTTTTATGGTGGGTTATGTGCCGGGTTATTTCAAGATTTTACTGCGCCCAGCCAAGACATAGTTGTTCCTGTGTATACGAGCAAACATTATCAGGGTTTTCAACAAAGTCTCATGCAGAAACAAAAGGCTTATATCTTTTGTCTTAGCACAGTATGTATCATGTATGAGGATGCATTTTTAGAGATATAGGATAAAGAGTGAACTGTTCTTTGGCAGCGTGCTGTCAGAATCAAGGCAGCCATGTGCAATCCAATCTGACAGCATTGTCAGAATCTGTGTGTGTACACCGTCCCAATGAAACACAAAGATTTATAGACACCAAGGCAACTGTTAGAAACACTCGTCTCACTTAACTGCACCAGTGAGGCCATAAATCACAAAATCCTGTCAAAGCAACCAACTCTCGTAAACCTAATTTGTGTTTTATGTTCTAGCCTGTACTAAAATGGGTCAAGTCACACACAACTGGCCTTGGTATATATAATGTGTACGTTGTAACAGTGCATTTCTACTTCCTGTGATCCGTTGTAGGAAGCGCTGTGGTTTTCTGTCACAGATTTAGTGCAGTGTGAGGGCCACATGTCGAACACTTGGTTTATTAAAACACAGAAGATCAATCTCCGCTCCACTGATCACTCACTAAATCAATAATGGCTTTGACAACAACTCTATTGCTTGCGCCTGTTTGCTCCACAGCACTCAGTCAGATGTAATCACAGAAACACCAGCCGCTTTTTCCGTTTATAAATGGACGTTTATAGACGTTTTCTCATTTAAGTTTGAAGGTGGTTTGTCAGTGCAGAAGGTATAATTGGCTAAATTGCATCGCATTTTCACGTTAATAAATCATTACCGTGTTAAATTTGAGACATCACTGTAAATGCGTACGATTTTGTAGAAAGAAGACGGTGTTGTTTTCCAGTACAAATGAAGAGCAACATGCCTATGGTGACAGGAGACAGCAGCTATACCAGTGGTTCTGTATGTTTTTACCTATATGCTGTAAATCATGAACAATTTAAAAATATATTGCCTTTTGCAAAGCATACTGTAACTTCAGTGGTGTGTCCACGGGAACTCTGATATCTATAATTTGACAGTCAGATGTTTTTCACAAGCTACAGTGTGTTGTCAGAAAGGTGATTCAATTCACAAGTCACTGGATGGCAAATTTAATCAAGAGCAATTACTGTTTCAATTTGTAAATCATGGTCTGATTCTACTGTTAAATAAATGGGATATAGTGTGTTCATCTCTCCGTATCCTTACTCTATTGAGTAAGTAACTCTATCTAGTGAGAAACTGCAGATGTATCTATTCACACTGTGATATGAATGATGATATGAATTGCATTACTCTTTACATTACACCAAACAGACCATTTCCAGAAAATAGCCCTGGGACTGGATGACTAGATCTAAACACCACATATCTTTGGCTCATGCATAAGAAATGAAACAACTAAATAATATCAAATATTTTTTTGTAATAATAGTGGGAGGGATAGTGGCAGAAATAGAAAATTGCCAGTGACAGTATTAGCATTAAAATAAAGCAGCAAAACATCTCATATGGGTTATTGCTGAAGCTAAAGCCATGAATTAAATTTTCTCTTTTAACAGACCAATGCATCTGAATTGGCATGATTACAAATTTTGATGCAGCTGAATGAATAGTTCCACCCATAAGCAGTCATGACGTTACGTGAAGGATTAAGAGAATGTGGTTTATTGCATTGAAAAGGTCACTGTTCGAAACCTTTTAAATCTGAGATATCAAAGCATCCATGAGCACACCAACAGGGAGAGTTTCCAAGCACAGCCTGCTATCAGCTGCATTACCACTCACGAATAATGCAACAACAAAATGTTAACTGTGATGGACTAACTGTCTAAAACATGTTTCAAGTCTGCAAGTTAATGTACTGATCAATGTCTGCCTTGGTAGGGAATCACTCTTATTGCTTATGCTGTGCTTTAAAAAATACAGTAATGTAGAGACAATTTGTAGTCGATGGGAAAAACCAATTACACAGTCTACTAAGCTGAGAAACATGAAATGAAAAAATCTAAAAAAACCCAAACAATATTATTGAGTTTACTCTTGAAACTGATCTGTGAAAAAGTTACAGATCGCTTTTAAAGGTACCATGTGGAGTTTTTGACCACTAGTAGCGCAGCAGAGCAGTGTATTTACGAGTTGGTCCTCATTTTGTTTGCATTCTGAATGCGCAACAGGACAAATGCGCATGAGCACGTGGATGGCACTATCTACATCCTGCTGTTGGTTTTCCACTTTCCTACTGATTGGTAGCACCAGCAAAGGCAGTGGAGAAAAAGACCACTAGCCAGCAATAAAGTGTAATATTTAAAATACTTTAAAAATCGGCTTTGCAAATGTTTTATGAGGAAGGAAATGCATTCAGCGTGTTTGTTACACATGATGCCTTCTGGTGTGTTTACAAGAAAACTCAGTGAGGTGTCATTGGGACACACGGGTTTCTACAATGCTCTCTACTGTACACAGTTGTTCGAAACCATCTGTTGGACACTGCTATATAAATGGAAGATGTAGAACAGATGCATTATCTATTGCATTTATAATATTTACCTCAGTGTGTCAGTATTTTTCAGGTTGAATTTAAGTTTGATTAGCCTTCGACTTTTCTAACCCCGCTCTCCATGGACAAAATGACACACTGACCCTGAAGCAACATCACAGCACTGAACACCTTTAACTGACACTTGTCAATAAGTGTGGAGTGATTGATTACGTTTCGCTCTGCCCTTTGAGACTTTCCTCTCCCTAAGCCTCGACTCAACTGTATTTTTTTTGTTTTTTTTGTTTGACTCCTCTCCTGTGAAGTTTGTGTTGCGATAAAGTGATGCCATATCTCAACGACTTTTGAAGTGTCATTTCTTCAGCGAGCAATTTGTTCGAGTGGGTGCAAAGTGTCAGGATGAACTACCAGCTGGTGGAGGAAGAGAGAGAGGGAGGACGGCTGTGACGGAGTAAAAGAGAGCGAGACAGAGAGAGAGAGAGAGGATGAAATTTACAGAGCGAGAGAAAGGATGAGGGTCCTGCACATCCTCAAAGAGAATCACCAGCCTCAATCAATTTGTGTCTGTTTTAGCTGCTGTAACACACACACACACACACACACACACACACACACCCCATAAAAAACAGCACTACATAGCAGATTTTAAGTGTTAAGTGCTGACTGGACTCATATACACACTCACAGGTCTGACTTTAACACTTTCAGAGATATATTAACCAACTCTCTACCTTCTCCCTTTGCTTCCTCAGCCTTCTTTTCATTTCTTGTCCCCTGGTCTTCGTCTTCCTCTCTCTGCTGTCTTCCTCCCCCCTTTCCCTTCTCTAAACCCTGTTCCCTCGTTTCTCCACCCGTTTATCCGTGCTGCCCTGTCTGCTGTAGGAAAGCTGCATCAGACCTGTGCAGGTGGCTGATTTAGGTGTTTTACAATGGAGAATAAATCATATAGGGATGGGAGTCTCTCTATGTGTGTGTGTGGGTGTGTGTGTGTGCGCGTGTGTGTGTATTTGCGCGCAGTGGATGAAAAACTGCTGAGTGGCAGTCAGAGTTTGATTTCTGCTCACCCAGAGTGATGTCCCCTCACTAAAGGTTGTGGATATGAGGCTAATCACACAGGCACATGACGGATGGCCTCCAACCGTGACTTCAGAGTGCCGCAGTGTGTATGTGTGTGTGTGTTTGTCACCTGAAGCAGTGTTGATGGTCCTGACAGCCTCCCTGGCACTGACTCTGTTGTTGGGGGGATAGTCAGGGACGGTGTTTTCGTTGCGCCTCTCTGACATCCGTGGGCTCACCTTGGCAGGTAGATGACTGAAAAACAGAGAGAGGGAGAAATAGAGAGAAGAGAAGGGAAAAAAGAGAATTAGATGATGAGAATATAGTGTGGGACTGCGGAGGGGTGAAGCACGGAGAAAGAGAGAGGGGAGAAAGAACAATAGAAGAATTTAGATGGTTGAAGGAAGGATCCACAGGGGTTGAAGAAGAGGAATAAGGTAGAGATAGAGGGTGATGAAAAAAATGGGATAAATGAGATGACAACCTGTTTCTGTGTGTGTGTGTGTGAGAGAGAGAGAGAGGCAGAGAAAGAGAGAGAGAAAAAGAGAGAGAGAGAGACACACACACACACACATTTTAACCAGAAAGGATTTGTGCTTGAAACACTGCCTGGTTTCCATTATGGCCGCTGACAATCTGAGTTTTACACATAATGAAATGATACATGTGTACGGTCATGAACACACACGCACCCACAAACATATACACACACGCATTCCCAATTTCACACATAACAGCCTGACACAGCGATACCCTCAATGGCTCACCCTGATTGGCTGTGCTGCTCGTCAATTGCGTCCACGGCACTCTCCACAGAGCTCAGGAGAGACTGGATCTGATTGGCTGATTCCTTCAGAAGGAAACGGGTCACAAACTGCTCCACGTTGGTTCCTCTCTCATAAACCTGGGGAAACAAAAGAGAAAATTAAGTATGATCGTGTACGTCATTTATAAAACTTTATTTGAAACTAAAAGTCATTCTGATAAAAGTTTTAATACCAAAATGTACATAAAAAGTCTGTGGAAGTTTATTTAAAAANNAAAAAGTAAAGATTCTTTTGCTTTATCATGTCTTTCACACATCACAGCGCAGCGTCGCAGCCTCCCTGTTTCTCACTCTGTTCCCGTCACTCCTCTGGAAAGATTTTCCAGCAAAAATCTCTCCGAGTTCCTTCATTGCATCCATTTAATGGTTGAAGGGATTCTCAAGGTGGTAAGGCAGCGTGCAGGAACAAGTAAAAATAGATAGGAATGTTTCCCTCTCTCTCTCCTCCATCTCTTCCTCTTCTCCCTCTGAGCCTCCCCCAGATTCACTGTTTGTTTCAGGTCTGCAGTAAACTTTAAAAACCTTTTAGCTTAAAGCCTGGCCAGTGGGGAATTAAAAGTGCTGTTTTGTGGGTTTTACTGTACATGGTTTCAGATTCAGCAGGACTAACTCGAGGTCAAACTGAATGTTATCTATCTTTTCTTATTAAACACAACGGCATTATGACAAAAAAAAGCCTGGAAATCAATAATAGTCAGTCACTTCTCTAAACAATACTGATTCACGAAGACAAACTGAGCATTGCAGCTCATACAACATTCAGCTCAAAGCGCACTGATCCATAGGTAATCAGTCATTTTCATAGACCTGTTTTAAATCATCACAACTGCTGCAATGGTACCTTGAGGGGAAATCTATCCAGAAACAGAATTTACTTGTGTGATAGATCTGTGAATGTGGACCGTTTACATTTTGTTAACCTGAGCGAGACGTTCTCAAAGACAGCAATGACATCCTGACGACGGCATCAAAGAGTCCCTGAACTGCACTTCTGACGGCGTGAACACAGTGAACTGTCAAAGGAGTTGGCTGTTTCAGATAAGACTGGAGCTCCTGCTTAAAAAAAATGACCTTATCACTGCCACCTTTTAATTATTTAGGGATTTGACTGTTCGCTTAAAACACCTCCCCCGAACAGTGACTGTCCAATCATAGCTTAGCAACTGTAACTAGGCACAGCAGGCCTGTCAAGCTTTGGATTCCTCCTCATGGTAAAACTGTGTGCACCAGACTGTAGAGAGCATAATTAAACAGTTTGGAGAGCAGTGCCGTTCTTTGCATTTCCAAAATCAAAAACACAAGAGCAAAATTATAAAGAATGGATTAAACAATGTGTTTGTCAGCATGTCCACCTAACTAGCTCATTACCAACAACCTAATGTTACTTCCAAGGCCAAGAGTTAGCATATCATTACCTAACTACATTAGTTTGTACAGGTTAAGTTAAAAAAAAACCCTTAAAAGTCTTTTCTTTTGCTTCTCTTGTTGTTTAATATGAATCAAATTATAGGCAAAAGAGCCTCCATTTTTTGAGGTTCTTTAATATTTCACATTTGACGATTACAAGAAACTAAACCGCCAACTGCCACGTGCCGCTCAGACATACTTAAGGCCAAAGAACTGTCAGAATAACACATGAAAACCTCACTATCAAACGCCAGGCTATAATTGACTACATATGTACAGTGCTCCAGAGAGCAGAGTCGGTCGGTCATGTCAGCTTTACTGTCAGAAGTCACAGTGCAGTGATTCAGGGAGACAATTAAGGCTCCTGTGCAGTCAGCCATTCTCTGCTGCCCTCTAATCAAAGACAAACGCTCCCACGAGACGCAGAATCACACAGGCCGTATTGACTTCCATTATCACAGTCAATGGCTTTTACTCACGCAGCCTACTCACACATGTCCGCGCACACAACATGCATAAACTCAAACATGCAAACACACAGACTTAAAGGAGGGTCATCCTCATTGGCTCATGTGTTGAATAGTCCAGTCAGCTTGTTCTGGCTTTCAACAGCATCCACTAAGAGAATAAAACACACATCTATCTGTAATACAAGCAACAGAAATCACTATGATTACAGAATTTAGACTTGTACTACCATTTTTATTTGTCATTTTACCCAAGAGGAACTGATGACTCACTAATGACTACCATGCTGAGATTCAATTACCAAAGTGGGATACACGTCTGGATAAACAGAAATGATAAATAGGAATTTTGGCAGTTTTCTTGAGGAGATTATGAGTCCATTATGGGCGCTTAGCCATTAAATAAGCAAATGCTGATAGATTCTTGATACGGCATGCCATTTATATGGCATATTGAGCATGCTGATATGTTTTCTCTACAGAGTTATGCAGGTTAAGCACTCACATTTATTAGAAACGATGCAATGAAACAAACTAATAAAGTTGAGAAATTTCCTTAGGTGGAATTCAAAAGGTAACCATGCGACTGTTTTGTAGATTCAGAAGAGGAAATGATGAGGAAAGGCATGATGGATGATAGAGGACAGCTCCTCCAATTGGTGACAGCTGAGGCAGGAATAAAAAATGGTGGGTAAATTGATTGTTTTTTATGGTCAAAGTGAAGCCTTTGGCACTGTTATCCAACTGCACACACACACAACACACAGATGCATTCAAGTGTGTCAGAGTGATTGGGACCTTTGAGTGGAGATATATTTAATGTGGTAAAGTATGGGTTTGCACAGACTGAATCACACCTTCAGCTGGCTGGATAAACACTACGGCCTCCAATCTGTAGAACCCTGCACTGATTTAGATGTTGATTTCAACCTTTCAGAAAAATGGAGGAATGTGTGCGCTCACACACGGCATGTAAATGTGCCTGTGTGTGTGTATGATTGCTGACCATAACTGTTCAACGCGTGACTGCTTATGCGCCTGGACTCAAATTAGATTAGATAGGTTAGATCTGATTAGATTAGAATGATCATCATTGAGTAATGGTGCCACTGGAGCAACAATCGTAATAGTATGCATCAAAGTATCAAAGTAAACCACGCAAACACGATTTGAGAAAAAGGAGAGTTAAATACACACAAGCAACCAACAAATTGAAGTATGAATTATTAAAGCCACTATTTTCTGTGTCATAACTCCAAATCCGCCCCCAATTTTTGGGAACCCATTGCAGTTGCCCACTTTTCCCGGTTGGTATGTATGTATGAGGTTATTTGTGCCTTCTACAAAAAGACAGAGTGTTGTGTGACATTGTAAATTCTACTTTAAAGATTCGCTCCACAGTTCACCCCATCTTCCTCTCCCCTCACTTTCTTCTTCTCCCTCCTTTCTGTATGTGTCTATCATGCTCTCTCTCCCTCTGCCGACTGTGTCCCATGGGCCCGGCTATAAAACCTGGGATAGAAAAGCTGTGATCTATAATTCACACAGATCACTGACCCAGGAGGAGATACACCGTCTCTCTCCGCTGGCTCCCCGAACACAGCCTGGTGATTAGCTACAGTGTGTATTATTGTTAGCATCTGTGTGTGTGTGTGTGTGTGTCAATGCGTGTGTCTATCTGCTCAGACCTGTGCGTGCTTGTGGACGTGAGTTCAATGCAGGAGGAATGAGTGTGTGTCAGCGTGTGCTTGTGTTGATGTGCCTGGTCTTGTGTGATGATTGATGACAGAGCTCTCGAGAACTTATCACACCTACAAGGTTCAACATTGTCATTTCTCTCCACATCACCAAAGGCTTCACTTGAAACTGCACACACGGGCAACACACATGGAGCTGCAATATGCCCTGAAGTCAGTTAAAGTATTTTCAAGTATTTTTCACACAGTGGAGTTGACATGATTTGTATGAGATCTGAAAAATTTCATCTGGTAGGAGTAATTGGCCGAGCCGGCAGGGTCCTGCGAGTGTGTGTGTAGAGTATATTTGTTGAGTGTATTTGTTTCAGATCTCATGTATTTCTTCCCATCTTCTTAAGGTTAACAACAAATCTCCTTATTATCATCCACCTACGCATCTGCACACTGCACAGCCTTCCCCTGCAGCGTACATGCACACACACGCACACGCGCACACACACACACACACACACACACACACACACACACAAACACACACAAACACAGTCTTTTGTGATAAGATGGCGGTGGCTGATTACAGGGGGTTGTAGAAGGTGGTAATCAGTGATTATAGAGGTTGGTCTAGTTAGGGGAAATTATTCCATCATCAGTGTCTCAGATGGAGATACAGAAGCTCTGTGTAGGGGTGGAGGTGACAAAGATGTAGGCCTCAGTTTGACTGGCATGATTGGCTGATAGCGCCCCAGCACAATGTTTTCACTCAGACGGAGTGTTGAGTGGAGCGGAGGAATATTTGTTTTCAACTTCGACTGATGAATTTCACAAACAAATCACTTCTGGACAGGAAGCACTGACTATTGGCAAAATATATCCAAGTCCATGTAATATTATACTGCCATCTTATCAGAAAAATACTCGAGCTACAACAGAAAGTATGTTAGCGTGTGATATGACAAAGAAATAAAATGATAAAGTTGGTATAGTACAAATATTTCTAATATTTTAGCAACATTATAAATTATGTAAATTAATTTAAAATATGTTCCATTACCTTCCATTTAATTCAGTCACTTCATGTAAATAACCTTCTTTCAGTCTGTATTGATGTTCTGTATCTCTCTTCTTATATAACCCCCAATCAATAATAATGACTGGGGTCATATAATTGTGACTGTAGTGCTGTTTAGTCTAAATAATGTCACAATAGCCTACCCACTGTGCGGGGACAAGTGCTGGAGTGTCAAGCGTGAGGCATTTTGAAGGTGTTGCAAGTTGACCATTGCTCAGATAGACAGGTGGGAGAGGGGATGTAAGTGTTGGTATTGATCCACTGATAATTCCCTATATCCCTCAGCTTAGTCTGAAGGAGCTTGATCACTCTCACAGGAGGAAAATCAAGCCACCTCAATCGGCTCTCAGAGGGGAGGAGAAGAAAGGAGAAGAGCCTCTTCGTTGCACCATATTTAAGTCCAAAAATAAACAACTCTACTGAATAATCTAGCCCTTCATCATGGTACCATCCCTCTGAAAGAGTCTTGCAAATACTTGAAGGTGTGTCAGATCCCTGGGCGACATCAAGCCACATAGTCGTGCTTCGTGCCAATTGGCAAAATAATACTTCCTGCGCTGTTCAAAATAAAAGCTGGAAAATAATCAGTCAACTAAAGCCATTCTTGGCACCGTCTTAGACACTGTAGGCCACATACATGTTTAAATGCACGTTTACATTACACCACATCCCCCTTACTTTATGTTCAACGTGAAACTCAACTGTAGCTTCTGTTCAAATCACTTACAATACAATACAGAGCATTTACATTTCACTTCTTTTTTTTTTTACTTGTTTTCCATGAATAACAGAAAATTAAATTCTTCACATTACCGTATTGTCATAGTCTCTTATATGAACACTTGTTTTTTTCTTGGTCTCAAAAGTGAAGTCTCTGTGGTTTTATTATTTCTCTACCTTGTTCTAATGTTGCCAGGTGCACTCTGAGACTTTGCTGTAGGCAACACAGTTCCTGAACTAGCTGTTACGGAGATGTCTGCATCAGGTGCTCACGTTGATTTTCAACCTGAGGCTCTGATGCCGGCATAGGCACTAGATGGTGACGATTTCTCCTCAGTGTCCCTTGCGGTTCGTTGACCAGGTAAGATCGTGGAGCTGTGGCATACAGATGCCACTGTGCCTTTGACAGTTTCACAAGATCCTTCACTGTGTCTCATATTGAAACATTTGGCACCCATCCACCTCCTCTCCCTCTCCTTGTGCCGGATTTTTATAGGTGGGTAATGCAGTGCAAAGGCGACGTCCCATGAGTAATTGTGCAGGGGCGTTACTCCGAAGTGTGGCTTTGTAGGCCACCAAGGCACGATAGACACTGTTACTCTTATGATATTTAGAACTGCTGGTTACATGATCATAACCATCATCAATGGAAAACTACTTAATCTCATGACCAGAGAATTGTGGGCTGTTGTCACTCTGCTGTGCTATCTCTATACATCTGGAGAAGTACTCCACTACCAGCAAATAAGTATTGTAAGTAAATAGATCTACACCTAGGTTTTGCCCAGGCTCCTCTCTGGACAACTCTCTACGCAGTGTTTGCAGATTGCCTGTTCGTTAGTGATTAGGTTTGAAAAAACGAACGGGACCATTTCGTCGTTTGAGGTCCAAAAACACACCTGCAATTACTGCTTATTGCCATAGGTGCCGCCAAAGAGAACGAAATGAAAATCTTCGAGATTATAACTTTAAAGCTCTAGCAGATGCCAAAACACTGCACAACAGTTTGTGATACTCATAGACAGGATTTGGCACCTCTGGAAAGTTATCACATCTAGGACTATTTTATCTTTTGTCGTGACGATCATGAGGTAAATGGTAGAAATACATCTTTCACGTTACTAAGTAACTACCAGGAATTTGCGCATGGCCAACACAGCGCCTTGCCGGATGATGTGTAAGGTGAAGTACTACACGAACCGGACGAGAACTAAAAGGTAACGATGTATCATTTTTTCCTTGGTCCGGACAAAATGGACCGAACTACAGGTGTAAAAGCACCCATAGAGCATGTAATAGACACAGCTGTAATACAGAGCTGTCTTCACAATAGTGTCAAGCTCCTCCAGCTCAGGAGTTGTAGAGGAGAGAAAGCCTCCTGTTCTTCCTGCACACCACCACAGGAGAGACAGAGAGAGAGAGAAAGACATACTGTTGTAGAGAAGAGAAAAGAAGAAAAGAGAAGAGAAGAGAAGAGAGTGCACAGCCTGTAGTTTCCAGCATGTAGCCTGTGAGCAGTTTTCTGTTCATGCACTTCCTTTCAACTGGTCTTCAAACAGCTTCGGGCAGTACAACGCCCACATCTCAGCCTACCAAGGTGTGCTCTCTGGAGGTTTCCTGAGCTGCCTATTTTTAGAATTTTTATTGCTTTTTATTGGTTTGATCTTCTTTTGCCATGGCAACCAATAAAAGTTGTTTATGTTGCATGAAGTCTGGATTGTCTGCCGTAAGAAGTTGTGTTGGTTTTCAGTGGTGGTGTTTCTTTATTTCAGCTCAAGAGGTATCAACTTTTATTTCACAAGTCTCTGCAGAGCCAGCAGTGTCTCCCTACAGTACGTCTCTATCTGCGAGGATAACAGAGGTTTGATGTGTGAGGAAGCACAAGCGGTTGGCCCGCTACCGTCGAAAACCCCCACAGCCCTGCCTTAGCTTCACACATCAACCAATTAAAATGGTATCCTAGCAACCCCAGTCAATATGTCTCTAAGCAACACCATTTTAGCAGTATGCAGGAAATGATATCTGAGCAGCAGACCTTTTACACTGAGAAACCTATTCCTTTTAAATGTCTCTTCTCTCTTCTCACTGTCCTGGCCTCCCTCATCACAAAGTCTCTCACGGTCTCATAGCTTTGTCAAGTCAGTGTGTACACACACACAGAGAGACACACAAACACAGGCACATGCACTCACTCAGCCTCTCCCCTCTGCCCCATCTTCTTTCACTGTACCATCTTACAATATCTTTCTCATGTGATGAAGACATCCCAGCTGCAACACTCGCTGACCATAGAGAGCTCAACCATGTGCGTGTACTGCCTGTGTGTGTGTGTGTGTTTGTGAGAGAGAGAGAGAGAGAGAGAGTGTGTCTGTGTGTGGTTGAGCACTAATGGTGGACTAGTACGACTGACCACCCGCTGCTCCTCCTCTGGAGACATCTACCAGTCCATTAGCAGAACACTAACCTGAGCATGGACACACACTCTGCACTATCAGCATCTGTTCTCTGCTTGGACTTTGTGGCCACTGTTTGTAGCTGTGGCTACTTAGGGGATGAGAAATAAAGATAGATACATACAGATACAGATACTTCCCTCAAAGAATTGAATACAGTAATATACTGTATATGCAAGCTAGTGGAGAACTATTAATTGCTATTAATTGACTATTAATTAATCACACCAAGTAAATTTGTCAGCTGGTTGTGGAGAGGAAGTGCAATGAGAGCTGTAACTGTGATCCAGATGGGACCAGGTCGAAAAGGTCAAATGTGGAACACAGAGTATATTTGTACAGCGTTCTGCGAGTTTTGAGCTTTTTGGCATCATCTTTGGTGCTAAGTGGTCCATCCTGTGTTGTTTAGTGGCTTCTGTATGTTATACACAGCAGTGTGTGTGGGGCTGTAGTGAGAGAGATACCTGGGATTTAAAGAGTTTTGAGCGTGGTGTCTGTTTTGTTTGCCTTTTCCAAAACCAAATACACAAAAAACGGCAAGAAATGGATTAAACCGTATTTTTATCTGCTCTAACTTAAGCTACAGTCGAAAGCATGTCCGGCTAACTAGCTTATTATCTACAGCAGTAACTGTTACTTCAAAGACCAAGGAGCACATCATTAACTAACTATATTATTTTGTGGGGGTACAGTTTTTGTAAAAAATAAAAAAGGCCCATTCTTAACACACTGACATTGACTGTGTAGTATTTCCACACTGTGTGAGAGCCAGTCCTGGATGCTATCAGAGTGTAGGCAAGTGTTAGCAGCTCTGTCCTGCTCTCTGGGGAAGTTTACACCCCAGCAACACTAGCCGTTACCCAACATTGCGTTACGTTCGCCAAACTCCAGCTCCAGTTGTAGTTTCAGCCAGCAGCTAGAAAAGAGTAGCTTGTTTTTGTCATAGTCTGAAATCAAGGAACCATTGTTTCAAAAATTTCAGTTGGTAAATCTGCCCTCGTTATCATCATAAATTGTATATGAACCATTGAAAAGCAGAGAGCTTAACAGGCCTAGCAACAGTAACTAAGGAGGGTGGGTCTTAGCGAAGGGTCAATTTTCCCCAGAATTTTATCTACAAACAAAAACATATGATATTAGACTAACTTGAAAGATGCTACGACCACATGAAAATTACAAATACATAGTTTAAGACATTATAAATTGATTAAACTCATCATCATTGGGGACATCTGCAGTCCTTGACTGCAAACACAATGGAACACAGCTATAAAAAGACAAAGATAATACATTACTAAATATTTGGTTTATTGGAGAGATTTAAGTGGTGGAAGTGACTGCTGGAAGTGTGGACGTGTTTAACAACAGGCAGCCTGCCTGAGTTTCTTTCTAAACAGAAGGCGAGCCCACTAACAGGCATCAGAAACATACAGACTCTTCAGATATCATGCCAGCTTCATTGGCCTTCAGAGGGGGAAGAGAATGGTGGGAGGCAAGGAGGATGATGGAGGTCGAGGGCGGGGAGAAACAGTAGGAGGGAGAGAAGGTGCTCGAGGAAAGGGAGATAAGAGAGGAGAGGAGGGAGGCGGGAAGTGGGAAAAATTGGAAGAGAAGTGCAGAGAGGGAAAAACTAAAGGGGGTTAGGAGAGGAGGACAATGTGCTGTACGTGGAGCTTTCTGTTTGATTTGTGTGTTTTACTTTCTCTCTCCCTCAACTCTATATAAAATCCCTAAGAGGAGTCCCTCTGTCTCTGCTCTCCTTTCACCCAATTACCCATCCACCTCTCCATCTCTCTCTCTTTCTTGCACACACGCACACAGACACACACACACACACACACACACACTCTCTCTCTATCTTTCTCACTCCTACAGTCCTCTGCATTATTCATGCTTTGGGTGTAACCTCATCAGTCAACACACACCCAGCTGACAACACAACACACATTCTGCCAGTTCTCTTTCTCTGTCACTCTCTCACACACACACACACACACACACTCGCACACATACAAATTATTCATGTCCACATCATTAAGTTGTCGGAGACACTGAGGATGCAGTCAGTCAGTCAGTCAGTCAGTCAGTCACATACTTGGTGGATTCGTCGCTCACATGTCCACCTCCGCTCTGTACAGAACCACGCCACGGCAGAGTGAACAGGTATACATATACATACCTATACAAACAGTAACACAGTTACAGTAACAAGCTGGCTGCTCCTATGTTGTTGCTCTAATTTTGAGAAGAGCTGGAAATACTCTATCTGCAATGCTAATGTAGTACTATGATGGCTAGTACTATTACAGTACAGGCTGGTTACACGGATGGGGATGAAAGTGGTTTGATTCTGATCTGGAAAAGTCTGCAGGTTAAAAATCAACTGCTACCTCATCAAAAAAGTACTGAAAGCTTTGCAGCTATGAATAACTACAGTAAACTGCTTTCAGGTGGGCTACCTGTCAGTCCTTTATAGTTTATATACGACAGTCTGCTGTTATAGTTCAGCGTAAGTCAGATGAGCTTGAGTTTTATGGAAACAAGTCTATAAAAACAGATGTAGGGCTGACATGAGAGGATCTGTGGGGAGCAGAGATGACCGAAGCTGAACATCTGTGCTGCGTTATGGGAAATGGGGCTCCTGGAGACATGTAGGGATTGATGGGATTTGGATTTATACACAAACACAGTCTCATGGTAGCTTACGTATGTAGTATACAGTGTCTACATGTCTTTTTCTCCATATATTCAGGAGAACATAAGTACATGAAAACATCTTAGTCTTTTCGTGTTCAGCATGGCAGGTGGCAGGGAGTGATGTAAGAAAGCAGGCGTGAGGATGGGCGGGATGAGCAGCCCCACCAACCAATTAGATGCAGGATGCAACCGTTGCCACCCACTATCTCAGTCAAGTCATGGCAGAAATTAGAAATTCCGCTGCGAGTCTTAACTTTCAGTGTTTGAATACAAAAGACATAAAGGCTCTGTGAAGTTGTGCGTGTTAGAATGCTAAAATTTCTATTGTAATTAGCACTAAACACAAAGTACAGTTGGGGCTGATGGGAATGGCATTTTGTAGTACAGATTTTTTTTAATGTAAAATGAAACTGAGCATCAATAAAAAGACTACCTGCTGACAGGTTTTACATTCTTTTATTCGCTGTGATAAGAGACCAGCGACGAACAGAGGGGCAGAAGTGACAAGAAGGTTTACAGGAAAGATGGCTCTGCTAGGTGTGTGTCTGAGTCTTTCTTCAGTTTTCTCATGTTGTCTTCACCAGCATCAGAAACCTCAGGAAAAAAACATAATCAGTTCTTATGATCTCCATGTCATATCTCCGTAGCTGCCATAGCCCCGACGTGTAGTTACATTTGTGAAAGGACACATGTCAGCTACAGCATAGCCTACAGCGTAACTAAGACAACCATGTGCTGAGGCTCAAATGCAACCCCTAAACCAACAATTATAGAGCCAGTGTTAGTGGCAGCTCTGTCTGTAGCTCAATCATATACAAGTTCAAAGTAAAAAGTTTTACATGAAAGAGATAAGCTACAGTAGGCGATACAGAAGTGGGATGTTAGCAAAGTAATGTACCACTCAGGAGCTGAATGATGAAATGAAACCATGTAATCAGTAATCAGTTTCACTGATGGAGCTGCTAAGCTTCCTCCTCATCCAGACAGCGATGGCAGCCATGAGAAAGATGTCGAGCTGTGTTTTTGACCTCCCTCACCTCTCTCTCTCTCTCTCTCTCTCCCTCCTACACTTCCTCCAGCTTCTTGTTTATTCCTTTGCTCTTTCCTTAATTTCTTTTCTCTCTTCTTTCTAACTCTACTTCCTCTTTCCTCTCTTAAAGTCTGTTCTGTCTTTTCTGTGTCTTTGCCCTTTGTGAAATTCTTTCCTCACCCTGACTTCTCTCCATCATTAAGTCCTTCACTTGCCCTGAGTCTAACTATACGTCTTTAACATCCAGGACACTGGTTACAGCATCCTGCTCCTTGGTAATCAGGGAAACGGTAACCCTGGTCACCAGGTTCTAGAGGCTGAAGGATGCATTTGCTATCAAGGTTGACACCACTTAGTGATACACGTATATATAATATATATATGTATGTGTGTGTCTCAAGGCCGCAGGAATGCCCCAGACTGAACTCCTGGCACCAGGTGGCTACCTATACACACACAAGCCTCACAAACACACACTCAGGAATACACACTGCTGCCTGTGCACTGCAGTTAAATCACCTGGGGACATTCAGTAATTTGTAATCATTAAACCTGCCATGTATGCAATTTACCAAGTGCCCTCACATTCTGGAGCAAATTATCTAACATATTATGTTGAAGGCAGGCCCCTTCTGATAATATTTCATCTGAGCTAATTCAACTTGAAAAATATAAATAAATAAATGGAGATTGGATGTGATTTTGCTGCCCAATGTTTCTTCTTCTAACTGCTAAATAATTAAAATGGAGTGTAAAAATAAATAAGCTTTATACTTTTCTTAAGATTTTCATGAGGTCAAACCCTTTTTTGTGATACTGTCCATGATTAGCATTTCTTCAGTATAGCTATTGGTGGTATGGTAGCTTTCATTGTTAGGGTCGAGTGTGCGTCCACCATTCCCTCGCTGGATTCAAATTGCCTTCACACAACGAGGGATTACTGTTTATAATATTATCTTATTGATATTAGCCCAGCTGTTTATGGTTCAGTCTTCTGCAGCCGTGTCAGAGCTGTATTAAATTAGCCCAAATCCATTTTTTGGCAAATCCAGATTGTATTGAGATTGATTTTAGAAAGTCTGGACAGCAAAAAAACACAAGAAATGCGATTTTTGTAAATCGGATCCGAGCAACATTTGGAGGTGGTTTGAAATGCGATTCCAATCAGATTTCTACAGATGCGCCTCAGTCTGGCCGCTCAAATCGGATTTCAAAGTGTCTTTTGAGTCACTCGGAATGCGTCACAGAGCCTCCTCCGTTGCTGAGTTTGTCTGGTGCGATGGAGAAGTTCTGCACTACGACTTGACAGCTCAATTGTTTGGAGGGCGAGATGATGGATTTCCATTTCTCATGCGTCTGCGTTGGAAAGCCGTGTCACCAGCGTACATAGTTACTAACGCCTACGTCATTACCACAGCAACTCATGCAGATAGGTTGGTGATGTCTGGACACACAAATCCGATCTGATCACTTGCAAATAACAGTGCGGACAGTCTGTCTTAAAGATCTGATTTGAGAAACAAATCTGATTTACCTGCAGTCTGAACAAAGCCCAACACGCCCCTCCAGCCGGCCGAGACGAAAAGGAGCATTTCAATTGGACTCAGTTGGACTTTAAACCTCACTTGCTGTTACAACCAGTAATCACTGGTGTTACCAAATCAGTCAGGACTGAAAGTTGAAACGATTATAACTTTCCCAATCAGTGAGTAAATAAAGAGAAAAGCTTATGTTTCCCTTTACCTGGGCCTCCATGAAAGTGGTCACATTGAGGGTTTGAAAATCAAACTCGCTCTCACAAGGATTAAAGTTCAATAACACAGGCTCGGCTTTAACGGTGCAAGACTCCATCACTGCATTTCCAACATACTGTACTGCATATGCACAATCTTCATCCGAAACCCCATTAAATCCTAATGAATAAATAATGAATGCAACGCAAAACTCATAGCGTACCCACTGACTGAGCCAGCTGAGATGTTTTACACACTGACTTCTGTTTCATCCTCTTATTCATCACTATCTTCACTTCCTGACAACCTCTCACCACACCCCCTTTTGCCTCACACACTCTCCCCTTCTCCTTTCTTCCCTACTGCCCTTTCTCCGCCATCGATCTTACTCTCTTAATCACTCCTTATTGTGTAGCGACCAAATCGCCTCCCTCTGCCCCGTGATCCGCTTCACCTTAATCTTCATGAAGAAAGGAGAGGATGAAGAGGATGAGGTGGGGGAGGCGGCCATGGCTTGGGGGTGGAAGAAGACAATAGAGCGGAGATGAAAGAGGAGAAGATGAGAGAAAAGAGAGGCGAGAGGAAGAGGAGATGAGGAGGAGGAGTCAGATGAGAAGCAGCTAAAAAGCTCATGGAGGGTCACTCACCGGCGCGAAACAATTTCCTGAACAGATTTTGAAAAAAAGATGGGCTTAACAAGATTTTAGTCTGAGAGAAACTGTTGGTGTGTGTGTCTGTGTGTGTGTGTATGTGCCTGTAGAGTTGTCAATGAATGTGGTGGCTCGCCCAGTGAAAGCTTGAAAAAATAAAGTGCTAATGAGAGTGGCTCATTAAACATAGCATTTATACAGGACAGGCAGGACGGGAGATTTAATGAATTCTCCCTCTTCTCTTTTTGTTGCCTGCTTCAGCTCTCATCACCCCCAACACACACACACACACACACACACACACATACACCATCCTCATGGGAGGGGCCGTTACTTATCTCCACCTGCTGGAGAGCCAATTAAAATTGTTTTCTGGAACCACTTCTGACTCTGATAGTGCCATAAAAGCTTTCACACTGAAAAAAGAAAAAAAGAAAAATAGTTGAAACAACAAGGGATTTGAAGCATTTCAACACATTTGCTGCATCCCTGTGGATTATATATTTGTTCTCTAACGGCGTCTAAATCATGACATTCAGAGGCGTATATGAGCAAGATGAATATGAGGAATATGAGCAAGATGCTGCTGTAGTTAAGACGCAGACTTGCAGGGGGTCTTTCTCAAAATCCTCATTCTCAAAAGCCAAACAAACTCACTGTCAGCCTTTCCTTTCCTAAAGTTTTCTCTTAAAACTTTCCTTCGCAGCTCATAATTTTTAAATGGCAGCCGTCTTTGATCTCGTTCACAAAATTAGGACTCGCTCGTGGAATTGAGTGTTGCCAGAGGAGCTAAAGTATGAAACTGTCAGGAAGACATCAGAGATGCCGAATGAAGCCCACAGTCTGTCCTGCGTGTGACGTTGGATGACGACATGAGGGGGATCTGCTCGCAAATAGAAAACTTTGGCAAAAGATTTCTTGTCTTAACAAGCTGGCTCGAGGTAGAGTGACATCAACTCAACCTGTCTCCATGACAACTGTCACCAAAGTATCCTGCCTCCATGGCAACTGTTATCATGGTAACCTGCAAGAACTCTTGATTTGATGCCATGCTGACATGAGCTGCAGTGGGATGCTGAGTTAGCAGTTGACACCTTGTTTGTTTTATTGTGAAAATAAACAAGTTGAAGAAGCTAATAAAGGCAACAAACTTAACTTACCGTTAACTTCCGTTAACTTACTTTAGTTGGAGTAACTTGCCACAGATTAATAGCACAGGTAACAGACACAAAGCAGATCATATTGTTTGTCCATCTCTTAAGTTGCTGCAGTAATCTTACCATCTAAAGATACAAATAACTCTGCAAAATAACTCTGCTGCTTCCTTTGTGTATTCGCAGGATAATTACAATTAATACCTGGGCTGATCTGATGTGAGGTCAGAGGTGATTTGAGTTTATTAATCACCACTAATTACTTTATGATCAGCTCATTTGCAGAATCTCATGAGCCTCTTAAGACAGGCTGCAATGACTGCTTCCACTAATTGATATCTTAACAGTCAAAATAATGAATACTGCATGAATGGAATGAATGAATGGAAATATCACATTTGCATGAATTATTAGTGCGTTGGTTTGTCCCTCTGGGAGCACGAAGGGAAGGATGATGAGCGACAGTGACACAGAGTATCGGTATATCTTTGTTTTCTAGCAATCTGCACAGCCGCATGGATTACAGCTGTGGATATCAAACTTTTTCTAAACAGAGACACATCCGGACGATTTATAGTCTTGTGAGAAAAATAATGGCCTAGAAGATTATGCAGGTATTGCATTGGCTACTGTAATGTGTTTTATTCCAGGAGCAGTCTGTAATTTTATTCATCCTGTCTTACACTGCAAGATTTGGCAAAGCACCACAGCAGAGCCAATACTGCTAGGGTGTAAATTTCAGCTGAATAATCTGGAGACCCATTTTATACTCGCTGCAAATCGCCCTTATGTTTCAACCAAATGCTTTGAAGAAAAAAAAACACTGTACAGTATTGTGGGTAACTGCAGAGTACCAAGTCTTCCTTCATATTCCACTCAGTCTTTCTCTGTGTGTCTATATCCATTGAGGTAGATAGAGAGCTAATCAATTCTCACTGGGCTCTAAAAGGCCACGGCTCAGGCTACAGCCTTCTGCTCAAGCTAATATCACGCTCTGTCTTTTAGCTCCACCCACTCCACCTCCTCACATCTGCCTCAATTTGGAGATTTTCTCCAGTTTTTACATGGATGTTGTCTTGAAACCTTTTTTAAAGTTAAAACCGCCCATTGGATGCATTGATTCTACTGTTTTCTAGTTCAGCATATAATGATTTCTATATCTTATTTTACCTTGACAGCTACAATATTGGATTATTTATCTTTTTTCAACATGACAGAATGGGTTAGAGAGAAAAGACGAAAGACAGAGAGGAATACAGTGGATGGGGGGCAGGGTGATCAAGTGAATAATGAGACCAGCAGTACAGAAAGGAGGCAGTGATATAGACGAAGAAGATAAATAAAGGAGCATCACTGGTGCTCCTATTTTTAAGGGTAATGTTAAATTGAAACATGTGCAGCTATTAATGCCAGCCCAGTGACTTAGGCTCTTATCCCTACTTGTGGATTAGCACTCAAACAGTCCACTTAGGCCTTTGCTGGGGAGCTGATAAGCTCCAGCTTCTGAAGAGACACGCTTTGCAACCAGAATTGGCTAACCATGACATACTATAAGTGTTCCTCAAACAATATGAAGAGTCATTTTGAGTAAGAGGCTACAATTTGGAAGTTAATCTGCACCATTTTGACTTAAAGTAGACAAATGTATTTACTATAACTATAAAAATGCTACCAGTGCATCCTATCATCACTACCAGTACTTGTGTTCAACATCACACATTTGTCTGTAAAGTTGCAGACTACATTTCACAGCTCAGGCAGCAGCTCTGTGGGTTCTTGGGAACTTGGAAAAATAAATACAAATCAGTTTAGGTGGTGTTGAAGCCTGATATCTTTCAAGAACTGTATGAGATCATTTGTCTGACTGTCAGCCATAATCAATTTTACACAGTGCCTAAGAGGCATAACCATGTGTGTTCTGATGCAGCGACTGGAGGCTAAAAGATGAACTTAGTTACCCCAGACAGCTCGTGGTGTATAAGCACAAGGTGATATTTGTAAAGGTATAAGTGATATAAGTTTCAGATGGACCTATGGACTGACTCATGAACTGCCCTCATCAGTAATGTTAAAAAATCTCAGACTGCTGTATACCACAGTAAATAAATGTGCAGATAAACCTCCCTTGACTTTCGTGAGTAGTCAGTGTTTTTGTCTGGGGTTTTCCTGCCAACATGGGAAAGTAAGCATGGTTGGGAATCCAACATTTTCTCTCCCGATACTGCTTCCAATACCTCAACTCAGAATATCTGCCGAAACCAAGTACTGATCCGATACAAGTGGCCAGGAATTGCTGTGGCACTGAACACTTGGTGAATCTGCTGCTCACCAAGACTGAATGAAGAGTGGAAACACTGAATTCTATAATGACATTTACAAAGTAACTGTATTCAATGCGGATTGGTTCATAGCTCTCTAGCGATATCCTAAATGTCTGTTTTTAGATGAGCACTCACAATCTTCCTCACAAGCTGGATTTTTTGCATTTCGCCAAATTTCGCCAAGTGACAGGAAACAAGGAGAGAGAAAGAGGGGTATGACAGACAACAAAGGTCCCCGGCTGGAATCGAACCGTGGATGCTGCCGTTATGTGGCCCCCTGTGGGCTGCGCTGGTGGGAGCGTGTTGTTTACGGTAGCTGCGATGACTGCGAGGTAAACATGAGGAAGGTTACACGCGTTACAAAGTAATCTACCAGAAATGTGCACTTGCATGTATTTGATTGGCCAACTGGCTCCACTCAAGTGAATGACAGAGCTGCGTTTTTCCACACGGAGCTACTGCTACTCCAGTGGTGAGTGTCTGAGCCACTAGTGCAGTGGTCACAAACAGAGTGACAAAAAGGCAGATGCAGAGAAGAGTGAACATAAGAGAAACACAGAGGGAGCATGGACGGGCTACTACAATGCAACAGAAAGGCTACAAATAATGTTTGTTAAATGATTGCAAGCTGCAGCCTCTGGGCTGTACTTAAAACAGAGATACTTTAGCCTCTAATCTCTGTCTCTCTCTGCAGTAAAATCTACTGTAGCTGTGAAATCTGAAACACACACACACACAAAACCTCCATCAATATATGACTCGTCAGCAGTGTCTGTGCTTCAGTTTGGCTATTTGACTCTTTATGCTGGTCCATCTCCTACACAGCACAGTTGGAGCTCTTCCCGCATGTAATGATACCACAGCCCCCAAGAAAGGAGACACGTGTGTGTGTGTGTGTGTGTGTGTGTGTGTGTGTGTTACAGGGAAAAAGACAGTGTGAATGAGAGTGAGAAGAAGAGAGAGCACAAGAGCTACAGCAATGGAACAAGAGAGACACTCAACTGATTGATTAAACAATGGCTGCTCATTAGAGAGAAACTAGCCTGAGGTTGTCTGTGAGGGAGGGCAAGTGTGTGTGTGTGTGTGTGTGTGTGTGTGTGTGTGTGTGTGTGTGTGTGTTTGAGCGCTGCTGAATGGCCTGCAGCTGAAAGAAAGATTAAGACAGAGCTGGTGGATAGAGATATAGAGACACACAGAGCAGAGTCAGAGTGCTACACACACACACACACACACTGAGGCAGAACTCTAACATGAACATGGATATGGGAGTGTGGCTGTGGACCAGCTGCTATATATAGCACATGGGGAAAACTAGGATAACACATTACTGTTCTCCAGCTGACTGCCACACACACACACACACACACACACACCAACACATACGCTCACAAACACATGCACTCACAATCTGAACCAGCACAAGGGAGAAACTTGACATACCACTCCGCAATGCACACACACACACACACACACACACACACACACACACTACCAAAGGCATACAGATGATATCCAGCCCCACAAACACATACATGCATCATTACACCTGATCTATGGGGATAGACTCACTGTACATTGCGCTTTATGTTTGGAGGGTCAAATGTGGACA
>NTHP01000404.1:10935-41952 GCA_003416845.1 Oplegnathus fasciatus | reverse complement strand
GCCTCCTGCTGGATGTGTGGCTGACACACATCCAGCAGAGAGACAGCGAGCTGCACTCTCTGGCTCTGGCTCAAGTTTTGACCACTCGGGAGAAAAGGCTTCACATGTTTTTTGAAACAGACTAACAAACTGTCAAAAAACTTCCAGGAACTCCACAACCATAGCCAGCCGCACTCTTTTTAGCTCTCCTTCTACCTGCTCTCCACCTCACTTTATACCTGTCTCCCTATTAGTCTCGCCATGTCTTTTACCCCTCCTCTGTTCTAGCTCCTTGTTAGAGAAACACAAAGTAGAAGCTGACTCTCAGATGTTGTGCCATGTTGATTTCTGCTGCACACAATGAGGCCGGGTAAGAAAACAGCTTTCTTTTGGTGACGCTTGGCATAACCTTTCCTCGACAGAAGGCATGTTTGTTTGAGGCGGACTTCTGAAATGCCACTTTTTGTGTTCCCTGCACCAGTCCCACTCTCCCTGTCTGCCCAGGCTCGACTGTTTGTTTGGACTCTGTGGCCATGACTATTTCTAACCTGCCCTTCTCTGGCACAGCAGTGAAGCAGCACTGAAAGCAGAGGCACTGGTGTTTAATTCAGCAGTGACCCAATTTACTGCATGCAGCCAGCTAGCCCGGTTAGACCCACTTAGGAATTCTCCAGTAACACACCAGAAACACACACACACCACTCAAGCAAGCAGATAGCTAGCTAACCCCATTTCCTAAAGCATGAAATACTCCCAAATTACACGTCTTACAAAAAACTACAGCTTCTATAATGCCTGGCCTATGCTATACCACTGTCAGATACTCAGATAGGCATGATGCCTTCTCACACATACGTAGTGGAATGTAATGTTTTACTTGCTTGTTCTCCATTGGGAAATTCTCTTTTTGCATTCACCCAATAGGACAGCCAGACACCACAGTCAGCTACTTATCAGCGTCCATAGAACATTTCAGCTGCTTCCATTTATCTACATAAGTCCTGGTCCTCCAGCCACCAATTCACCCTGCAAATCCTTTACAACAACCCTGACAACCACTCTCCTCACTAACCTCATCAGCTGGCAACAGAGGCGGTGATGCAACGGCAGAGAGCATCCTGTGTCCTCCAAATGAGACACTGTAGATTTGCCCTATTTGCTGAAATTACCATTATTTTACTGTCTAAAATGGTCCGTGGAGGGAAATCATTTTGATGCAAAGGAAATGACCCAAACTCAAAAATGTCTAAAACAGCAGGGAGGAGATGAGCACTCAGCTGCAAAAAAATAAACACATTATATCTCATTTTTTAAATCCGTACAAAAACACAGTGAAAGGACGTCAAATGGGCTGATTTTCAAAAGACTAGGTGTTTCCCCCTATTTCCAATCTTTGTGCTAAGTAAAGCTAACCGCATCGATCTTGTAATCTCACCCCCATCAAGAAAGCGAATTGACGTATTTCCCAAAATGGAAAAAAACTTTCCCTTTAAGGTGTGATCACTTACTTCCCACAAATCACTAAGAAAAGGGAAGACACAAGGTTTCATGGGACCAGGAACAAGGTGGATATGTCTGTGCCATTACACAATTTCTGAGCAGAGTCCTCTAAAGTCAAAAGTTACTTCTCGCTGAAACTTTGTCCTGCCAACGTATAGCACTGCCCACTGCAGCTCTGATTATGCACGTCATGTCTCCTCAGGTGAATTGTATTCCCTGTTTACACTGCTGCATTTTGAGTCCTTTTCATTTTGTACTAACAGAAAGTTCTGTACTGCTAATGGCACAGCGAGATTAAATTATGGAAATCACACACATACACACACACACACACACACTGTTAACTGTTATTTAGAATTGTTTGGGCAATGGCAAAAACAAATCTTCCCTCCACATTATGTAGAATGAATGAAACCCTGCTTTATTTCCTGGTAATGCCACTGGGGTGTCATTATAAAGCCCTGAGGAGGAGTCATAAACAGGATGGCATTTTCAGACCTCTTCCTTCATCAAAGTGCTTCATTTTGAAAATACCAAAAAAGGAAATCATGCAACTAAAAACCTCTTCGTTCAGCCAATCATGGAAAAAGGCAGATCTACATAGCTGTGGTGCCATCTGTAGTGCTGCAAATTACAGGCGGTGAAAATGCCATCGACGCACCCCGTCATTTTCAGGCTGTCTAACAGCAGTGAAGTGATTCAAGATTTGATTCACCTTTGTAAACACGACAGGTTTGTATGCTCGTTGGAAGCATGAATAATTTTAGTAAATTTTGTTTTTTTTGCAGAGCGACCAACCGGCATAAAAGTCACAGTTAAATAAAACCGACTGCAGCTGCCTTTGCTCTCATCATCACTGTGTTTACTGGTGTCTGGATGATGATCTGATCTGATGATCTTTGACATTCAGATCCGGTACTATTGAACTAATTTAACTTAATATAATAATAATAATAATATTCAAATGAACAAATGATTTGTGAATCAACTATTACTACCCAGTCACACCACTTTGACCATGTGCATGAACCATAAACTAGTCTAGACTCTCATATCCTCCAATTCCTGCTGCACTCCAGTAAGGCCGCATTCAAACCCACTTCAGAAAAAACACAGGCCTTTCATTCATTTGAATGGGGCCAGTCCAGTCTCCAGGTTAAACTTTTTCTGCATATCAAATCAATATTTCGAGCCCATTAACCTCATAGTTCTGAGTCGGGACCTCCATTATTTAGATCAAGTAGTTTGTGAAAAATCAAATGTAAAAATCAGTATGTCACAGCCGTTATTTCAGCGTGTCAGAACAATCAGTCAGTCAACATATTCATATCTTCTGCTGCTTATCTCGTTTTCAGGTTGTTACAGGTTATTTATAACTTATAAATAAAGTGAACAAAGTTACTTGCAAATGATGAAAGCTTCTGAATGAGATTCAATAAAGAGTTTCAGAGGAATCTGATTTGATAAAATGCTATCAAACCCTAGGTACAACATAATCACTGCACAAGGAAAAGAGTGTTAACTGTGAAGTAGCAGCTGCTTGTTCATTGGTGGAGCATCATGCTGCTGCCTGTGCCGTTTTGGATCAGGTCTAGTTATTCTTGGGTCTACTTTGGACTGTCTTTTATAAAAATTAAATTGTGCACATCGGGTGCAGGTAGGTTTTCAACGGGTCCAAAATAACCTCAAAACAACCTCTAAATGTAGCAACACGCCTAAGTCTCTGGTCCAGACTAACTCCACTCAAAAGTTCAAGGCTTCAAGAAAAAAAACACCCCCTCCCCCCTCACTGGGAGAGAGACTAATCCCTGCCCTGGAATCATTTCCAGCGTTTTTGCATCAGCGAGTGGAGCCTCTGTTTGACTAGTGCCGAGGGAGGCCATGTCTTCTGGACCATCAGGACAGTATGAAAGGGTTGAGGATGAACACTCAGGGGCAGAGACGTCTTCCGACTCAAGATATTCACTAATACAGACCTCGACTGCTTGGTGTGTGTGTGAGAGAGAGTGAGAAAGAAAGAAAGAAAGAAAGAAAGAAAGAAAGAAAGAAAGAAAGAAAGAGCGAGGGGACAGTCAGAGACCTACTGCACTAACTGCTCTCTCTCTTGTCAGTGCAGACTAAAGAGAAGCAATTAGCACTTCCTTCTTCCTGCTGGGCTCCACATCCTGCACACAGCACTGAGGAGGAAGAGAGACCGAGCGTGCCTTCACCGCTCGTTTCTTCACCACATGTCTGACACACACGCACACAGCCTGTCTCCACATGTTTTTACATACATTTAATCATGTTTGTCTCGAAAGAAGATATTTGCTCTCGGTTTCCTCTCTCCAGTCTCTCCTCTTTCTCTCTTTCTTGCAGTTTATCATTATTTTTGGGGCGCTACATGATGGGTTGTCATAGCAACAAGAAGAGGGGAATTGACCCTCCTTTCAGGCTCATAATATCACCATCTCTTTCTCCCTCTGTACACCATTAACGCACACACGCACACTTCTGCCTCTTTTCCCATTTCTTGGTTTCTCCTTTTTTCCATTTTCCCTCAGTCATTTCTCTCCTGTTTTCTTATCTTCCTCTGTTACTCACATAACAACTTCCAGTCCTCTTGATTTAACTATTTCTTGTCTTTCTCATGTCTTTCTTCCTCTCTTTATTATCTCTACAGGGATCACCTGCTTTGTGAGTGAGATTCAGAGATTTGTTCTCTGAGCTGGTATTTCCCTCTTTGTCTAAATGATCTCACTTTGCAAATAATTCTTATCTTAAGTGTGTGTGTGTGTGTGTGTGTGTGTGTGTGTGTGTGTGTGTGTGTGTGTGAGGCTGCCAGTGAGCTGTTTCATCTGATAGATGAGGAACAGCAGTGATTCTCACTGAGCTGTCAGCTCTTGTCCTTTCTCCCTATCCATCACTGCAGCCCACCTGGAACACACACACACACACACACACACACACACACACACACACACACACACACATATATACTATATATATATATAATGATTTGGCATCTCACTTAACACTCCTTCAAGAAACATTGTTTAAAAAAAGGAACAGCAGTGTCTTACTTTCTAACTCTTACAGGGCAGCAGGATCTTCTTGTTGGCCGCTGTCGGCTCTGCTGAAGTGTCCTTGAGCAAGACACTGGATTAAAGTGTCACAATATTATTGACTGGTGTCTTTGTGTTCTGACTCCACAGTAAGTATACACAAACACTCTTACTCACAGTAACACAGAAGGCTGCCCAGTATTCCTGATTAACACAGTCAGAGTAAGTGAAGCCCAAACCTTGGCAACAATCAAACTGGCACTCAGTGCACTCAACACTTATTTATGTTTATGCTATTTATGCTTCATGTAAGCTTTCAGTACAGACGTCCATTTATTAAGTTCATGAAAGCCAACCAGTCATACAGTACATCAGTCTGACAGAGTCGACTTGCCAGCTGAGATCCTTGTGGAACACGGGGGGAACCCTGACGACAGGTACCATGGTAGCACTGTGACATGATCGCTCCATTACTCTGCAAACTGGGTCATCAACTCTACCAGACGTGCAGGAGCTCACGGTGAACACAGCGTTGTGAACAAAAGGCTTCAAAAGAAACAGCAGCGATCAGTTACATTTCCTGTTCTAATCATTCATTCTTAACCTTGATTTGGAGGACACGTGAGGCCCTAACAAATAGTCTTAAAATGAACGTGTATTTGAATACTTAATACATGATGAACCTGATCTGCTTAAAATCATGAATATTTATTCATTTTTTGAAAAAGGACAACTTCTTTCTTTTTTTGCCTCGTTGCTTTATTATGTCTACAACAGAGGAACAAATCCTGCTACTCCCTTTTTTGCTTTTGCAGGTCACAAGCTGGAGTGATTCGGAGACCTTTAACTATTAACCGTCGCCTATTGTTGCATAGGGCTTTTTGTGTTCCTATTCTGTATTTATTAGCACTGAATTGAGAGAGCGAGAGTATGGGAAATGGAGACAGAAAGAGGATGCCACAGTGGCCCCAGGCTGGACTCGAACGTGAGATGTAACGGGGCACCAGGACTCCCTGTGGATTCCGGTTTTGAAAGCTCTCCTTTTTGGTGCAATGAAAGAATTCAAGACCTAAGAGTTGCCTGCTGAAAAACACTGCATTCAAGCTATTTAGTTGTAAAATCAGATTCAGAAGACCAGTACTAACCAAACATGGCCACTGTGCCACTGGTTCTTGCATTTAAAAGCGTGGTGTTTATCAAGTAACTCCCAAGTCTGAGATATTTGGGTGTTAACAAAGAGAACAATACATTGTTTTAATGTGTCGATAGTGTAACTTTGACAAAATGGTCAAGGTAAATAAGTGTTCACTGTGACTGTAACCACTGAAGTAAGTTTCATACCGTAGTGAAATCAATGAAAACCAATGAAAATCAATCTAACAACCTTTCTGATGTTCCAAGACACCTGTCTGGCACTGACACCCAGGAATCATTTCAGTTCCTGCCCCGACAGCACAACATGGTGAGTCAATTTGTAGTTAATGAGCTACAGCAAGACATGCACAACCATCACTTTAAAATCTGACAACATAAACATTGTTCAAATATCTAGAAACGTACACAGTAAAAATTCATATGCAGTGTGTGATGTGTCTAAGCTCAGCAAGGCTGCTTGGCGTGCAGCTAAAGCATCACCATCCTCCTAATTTTTAATAAAAACAGAGATGTGGGTCATAATTTGTCTTAATGAGAAGGACATGGTCCTCTCTCCATCTCCCCAGTGACAGATGGTTCCCTGGTGTAAACAATACGCTCTCTGTCTGTCTGGATGAAGAGATGAACCACAGTAGATGATCATCATTCACTCTTATCTATTTTCTGTCTCAGCAGTGAGTGGAATGATATGTAATCATCATCAATCTGCTGGCTGAACATAATAATGTTATTATTAGAGGAGTGTGGCAGCACAACACAATGGGTGTAATGGTGTGCAGAAGATGTGTGCGTGTTTGGTTTATGCGTACAGTTCAGGAGTTACTCTGTGTGTATGTGTGTGTGTGGGTCTATCCTAATGATGAGTAATCCTAGGTGATGGCAGATAATAGCAGCGTGTCAGTGCGCTAGTGAAGATGATGCATTCAGGTGCCTGCCTCTGCCACAGATCCTAACATCTGAAACCCATTGGCAGCCTCTCCTGCTTCAATCAGCCCTTTGGGGAGGCCTCATTTGCACAAATGGTGTTTTATGGTTCCTGTTACAGCCAGATATGCTCCTTCACCAGCCAGTAATTGACTACCATTGCCCACAACGGTGCTTTTTTAATGCAGCGTGATGGTGTTTAATGGCAGATAATAGAACATCAGCGTGCAAAACGAGGTCATTTCTGCGTGTCGTGGCGGCCCTCTTTGTTGTTAATGTTATCACATGGTACCCTGGTGGCTCAACAGATTAACAAGCTTGCCATGGAAACTGTCTGTATTGTGTTAATGCATGGGCAGATTTGTTCTCATTACAAGAATCAAAGTATATTCTTTTATTTAAAACGAAGCATTTTATACGCGAGGAAGGAGATGTTACTATTTATTGCCTCTAACTACAAGGAAATAATTTCTACTGAGGTGGCGGGAACATGTCCCCTTCACTTTTCAAAATCCTGTTGTTTTCTCCTCAATTTTACAATTTTAGTTTGAGTTACTAACTAAAATCTCTCTGAACAGAGTTTTCTTACTGCCACACTGCCATAAATCAGATGAAACAAGAAAGGAGTTAATGAAAATGTTGATCCCTTCGCAGAGTTTCTCTGCCCTCGGTTTCAGCTCTCACACTAGTCGAGGCTACTTCCCTGCCCTCTCATTGGTGGAGGTTGTACCCACAGGCTGAGAGGAGGATGAGAGGTTCCACCCAGGGCTGGAAAAAATATTGCAAACTGCTCTGCATGTTTTATGGGTAAAAAAAACCTCAACCATTTAATCTATATTTTCATTTACAGTCAATATTCTCCTAAAAGACGTGAGACTTGAACATCAAAGAAGATAAGGCAGTAAAGGATGGTGCTTAGTAAAGATGCAAATACAATATTTGTCATAAAGTGTGAAGTCTCCATCAGTGTAATCTAAATGTCATTTTAAGAGGCGTTAGTGTATCACAGTGTAATTTACCTACCATAGTATTTCTAATTTTGTTATTCGTTATTAGACCATGCATTTGGAAAGCTTAATAAACCATTTTCATTATAATGTGTTATTTACTCATTTGATACAAATATATAAGTGCAAGAAATAACCAGTGTGGGGCAGTAATGTGATAACTTCTTTCAGTAACAAGTAAGGGATTATAATTTGAAATGAAAAATTACATTACAGTTACTAATCCCAATAGCGCTCCGTTACTTTGACAGTTTGGGGGTTGGCTTGTTAGCTGTCTTAGTGGGAGTTAGATTGAGGGCTGATATCATTTTGGTGTCTCTTAGTCGACAGACTGGGACCTGTTTGCTTGGCACAGAGAGGGTTAGCCATCACCAAAAGAGAAGAAATGCTTCTCTCGGTAACTCCAAAGCTGTCTTATTCACACATTTTTCAGCTGGCTTACTAACCATGACCTACATTCAGGAATCACCTGATTTTGTTCAGACTTGGAAGGTGATTGGACCTTTAGTGCTGCAGTCAGTCACTGGGGCTAAAGTTATGCTATCTGCTGATGGTCAGTAAATGCTTCTAAGATATAGGCTGGCTGCTTGTTAAACCATGACTTGTTTTCTATTTCTACATTAGTTAAACCCACAATAACTGATTTTTTGGCCATAACATTGACATATCATCACCTTTTAAGTTGATATGGCGAACTTATTAACACATCTAGCAGGTTCGGAGGAACATGATCATTTATTTGGAGTTGTGTTTGTGTCTACCTGGCGAATGTAAGTCCAATATTCACTCTCTTTTAGTTTTGTTTTTGGTCTCTACCAACTCCTGAGGGAAATATCCAGCTCTTTAGCTGCTAAATGCTCCACTACGTTCAGCAGCTCGTCACTGATTGTGTCTGTGTGCTGTTTGTTTCTGACCAGGTAGTGTACAGTGGGTTTTTTGAGCTTTTCCAGTGGAAACAGCTTAACAATGAGCTGAAACTGACAATAAGCTCTGTAAAGCAGAGGGAAGCTGCAGATTCAGGTGAATTCTCTGTAATTTCATCACTATGGCAACCCCTTTCACATTTGATACACAGTTATTCTAAAAAATATTGATTATAGCCACTTTAAATACAGAAGATGTGTCATGTGGGTGTGGAGGCTTTGGAGTTTTGTTCACAGAGNNGTTGTAAGTAAAGACTAATTATATCATCTGCTGAGCTCAAACCTTAAGATGTTCAACTATTCACATACATCAGGGAGCTCCATTCACAACATCAGCCTTCTCATTACTGGCTACATCAGTATAGGCCTATGTTACAGTCAGAGGGGTCCAGGTTTCACCAACATCTAACCGGATGTTTGGGACGACACAAAGTGCTCCACAACAGCAACAATTATACTGAACAGGCTGGAATGGCAGCTCAGTTTACAAAGAGTTTCATAGTACTTATGGTCATGGCCTGCACAGAGTGATGATTAATAGAGCTGTAGAAACCTCTGACAGGTAGAGAAAAAAAGAGATGCTGAAGAGTGGAGAATGGAGGGGAGTTCAACTAAAAAATGCAAAGAGTGAACAAGAGGAGGACCAGAGAGAAAATGAGAATGAGTTAGGGCTGTGTGTAATCAAGAAGGGGTTTCAATCATTGTTTGCTTCCCTGAGGTCCCTGTTCTCCAGGCCTTCTTCATTCTTCATCCCTCTTTCCTAATTCTTACCACCAACTATCCACTCCCTCCTTCCTCACACAGAACTACTAATGAAAAACTCCACATTTTATCCATAGGGGATTAAAATGTTTCAATTATATATTCACCCCACCCCCCTCTCTCTCTCACTCTGCCATGGAACGCAGCATCCTCATAAAAGAAAGATAAAAAGAGGAAGAGAGCGGAAGAGAGCGGAAGAGAGCGGAAGAGAGCGGAAGAGACGGGTCAAAGTTTGGTTTTATTCATTTTCTGTCAGCGAGCGAAGCCGCTGGGCTGAAGGAGGATGAGAGGCTTCGAGGCAGACAGTTAACAAGGCACACACAAGCACACACACTCTCAGCAGCGTGGATGACACTAAAGCAACTCTGCTAGCCTTCAGTAAATGGCACAAACACCTTGACAGAGGAGTCTTTTTTGAATAAGATGAATAATGAACCTTTACCTTGACAGCTACTTTTCTATAAGAATTTCTATTGGACGCTGGGACCCCTGCAGCAGTTTTAGATAACATTTCTTCATACCAATTTAGAGACAGAGTATTCTTTTGTCAACCTGCCCTGTGGCCAATCCATCCTTTGATAAACCTGAGAGTGTCAGTAAAGAGCAGGAGATACTGCGTACTCTGCCACCTCTACAC
Organism: Oplegnathus fasciatus; assembly: GCA_003416845.1. NCBI lineage: Eukaryota > Metazoa > Chordata > Actinopteri > Centrarchiformes > Oplegnathidae > Oplegnathus > Oplegnathus fasciatus. The sequence continues at coordinate 32,021 of NTHP01000404.1, read as the reverse complement.
CATTCAATACTTCCACACAGGGAATGCGATAACAGAGTCAGTTTTAGCCTCGACTCTGCAAATCAACAGCAGAGGATGAAGCGTGTGCGGCATGTTGTTGTGACTGAATATATATGAGCTACTAATATCTGTCAGCTGAAAATGGAATTTCTGGCCTTTAACCTGACAAGTGTTTTTGTCAGTTCATCTTGGCAGCAGTGTGATTTAAACACAAGACACAGAGATATGGTGCCAAGAGATAGCCAACATGCTGATTTGTCATTGCTTCTATTAGAGTAGCTACTAGAGTAGCTGCGTCCCGTCTGTGGTTGAATCGAACACGAATAATGTCTGAATCAAGTAATTGCATGAGAATGTCCTGTGGTGTCTGATTGATATATAGAATGTATTCATTTTGTTCATCTGCTCATTCCTATTCAGGGTCACTGGGGACTGGAAGCTATCCCAGCATGCATTGGTTTTGAAGGGAGAGGAACACAATGGGCCGTTCGTCACCGTTAACACACTGAGAGAAAACCTGTGTTTAAGAAAAACCCCTGAGCAAACTGAATCTAGGTCCATACAGAGCAGACCCAGTCTGGAATTTAAACCCAGGTCATTTTCGCTGTGAAAGCAAAGCTGCAAACCACGGAGCCACAATACAATTTGAATTTTCTAAACAATTCTCTGGGTGATGCAACGTGGGTGTATGTCTGTAGGTAACAGATGTTGCACTACATGCCAGCTGCGAGGTGAATATTAAATCTAACTCGACAGTAAATCAGTGAAGTGTGTCGGTAATATGGGAGCAGCTGTGATGTGAGGGCTGAGGCATAGCTGCAGGTGTTGAGGGAGGCAAATATCAAATAAAAATTAAAAGCACACAAAGATCAGAGGTGACAGCGATGGTAAATATGTGACAGACTGCTTTGCCAAAGAGAGAGTAGTTGCACAGTGTACAGCAGTCATGACGGTCAGCTGGCACCATATACTGTATACTACTTCAACACAAAAATGTGACCCACACATGACAGTGACCTCTTTAGTTACTTACATGTATGGCCACGAGGCAGTTTTCTGGGCTTAACCCAGGCGGCAACTCATTTTCAATGTTAGCATGCTAACGTGCCCACAGTGACAATGCTAACACGCTGATGTTTGGCAGGTATAACGTTTACCATATTTACCATGTTACATTCGCTAATTAGCACTAAACACAAAGGACAGATGAGGATGATGGGAATGTCATTTGTTTGGCAGGTGCTTGGTCATAAACCGAAGTATTGGACAAATTTAACACTTGAACTGATGAACATGGATGGTTGTACCAAACTTCATGACAATCCATTCAACAGTTTGAGACATTTCACTTAAAACCACCAATAATAAGCTCATGGTGGTGCAAGTGGAAAAGTCAGGGGATCACCAAAGTCATTAGGCTTCATCCTCTGGACACCATGAATGTCTTTCCAAAATGTTATTTAAATCTGGACCAAAGCGATGGACTAACTGACACTGCCATTCCTTGTGCCAAGAATTACAGAAACTAATCATAAATTAGCAAAATAGTTGATAATCGATAGTAGATTATTTTTTTGTTGATCGACTGAATGTTTAACTGACTCTCAGCTGTGGACTAAACCAACCTGAAAATCAAAAAGAACATTTTGTCACTCGGCTCAGTGTGTCCTCATATGGTGGGCAACACCTGAGTGCAGAACAGCTGCCCACAGTTTGTGACAAAAACAAGACCTCAGCAAAGAACTGTTCGTCTTGTGCAGAGGAATTTTTTTTCTTTTTTTGGGGGGGTGGGGGGTGGTGGTTAATTTTGGTGTCATGGCAACTGCAGCCCTTAAGGCCTCATGGGAGGAGAACAGGGGGATGCTGTAACCAGGAGCAACTGAGTGGTAACTAGGGTTACTGTATCCTTGATCTGAGCAGAGGTAAACTGCTTGTTCAGTGCTTTATTACAGAATGTTAAAAGAGGGCATTTTTACCTTTGTGTGCAGTAGTTCTTTGCTCTGTTAAGATGAATTATCACTGGGCTTTTTCATTTGTTAGCTGGTGAACTTGCACCTAATAGCATGTGTGTTGTAAGCTTTGGAGTCTTAGTGATGGACATACAGTAATATCTTCAAGTTTATTTCAATGTTATTAATCTCACATAACAGTGCAGATGACGCAAAGCAAAGTTTGGAAACCACAAATAAATGCAGTCACTGTTTGAGTCTACTCCATCCTGGTTGATTCCCCTAAGAGACCTTTAGGTAGAGTTATTATGCACACGACACACACACATTCAGACACACCCGGCGAGGCCACGGTGTTAATTATGTGGCACGTAAATGTCATGTCTTAAGTGCCCCTGGTGCTTTCAAGCTCATAACAGAAGACCCCCACTCTTCCAATAATACACACAGACGGTGTGCACAGATACTAATCAGAGCACACACATCCTCTCCTGAGTGGCAGCTCCTAACCGTTGCTCATTAAGAGAGAGAAAGTCAGGAATTAGCAGCCGCTGCTAGATTCTCTCCCAATATGAAGCTCATGGAAGAACAAACACTGAGCGGCTTTGCTTCTGATCATCAGCACTGCCAATCATCTTCTGTGGCTGCGCTCACCATGGTAACCCCACTGCTTTTTGACACTGAGGCGTCTCACTTTTCAAGTGCTGTGGCAGGTACTTTCTCTGCTACTGATGGTGTAATCCAGCAACAAGCATATTTCAAAGCGAGATAATGGATGCTGCTTCTAAAACTTGCATTGTCAGATGTCACACGCTTAATTACTTTTCTCTCTCAAAATCCACATCATTGAACTGAGATTGAAACTTGTGGAAATTTAAAGTGGATGAAACACATGTTGCAGGCATATTTCATTCTCCCCCGTTTTGACTGGCCTGAAATCTGTGGTTGTCCTTGGAACACTGAAGAAAAGGGCAACAAGTAAGTGAATAGTGACATTACAAAAAGGATATGATGCTCGACACACACAATTGTCATTGTTTTTAAATAAATACATGCTAAATTGGTTTTGTGTCATTTTAGAGAGGTTTATGTGGGTGTGCCTTTACCAAATAAAGTGATGAAAGTATTACTGAACTGTACCGTAATTGCCACAATACGATGACATCCCCATACTAAAGCCTTTCTCCAAAGCTCTGATTGGTTGATAGTTTTTCCAAACCGGGAAACACCATCAATAAGCACAACACCAGACATATTTGAATCGTTGTAAAAAATCTGAGATGTGGGTAACGAGTCTGAGGTCTGGAACCCGCCTACTGTGAAGTAGCTCCACTGTGAGTGTGTAGTAAAGAGGAAAGTCAAGTTTTTGTTCCAAAACAGCACAGAAAGTAAGTTCTGAGAGTCAGAAAGAAATATATGAGTAATTGGTACTCAAAATCCCAGATTATAACATGAGCATGGAAAATACTTCACAGCTCAGATTATTCCAGCAGGTAACTGTTGGATGGTGGCAGGCATTAAGAATAACTATTAGAAACTAATAGAAAATAGAAATAGAATAGAATAGAATAGAAATAATAGAAATCTTCTCCTTGTTGGTCCCGTTTGCTTATGTAGGTCATACAGAGGTATCGGTATTTAATTGAGACTGTTTCATAACCAGTTAAAAACTCCATAGAGTGCTTTTAAGTAAACATTCCAGCTTGTCCATTATTTTTATATGTATCACACCTCATCATGTGTTAACATTTACTTTTCATTCATTCATTCATTTTGTGCTACAAGACATTAAAATCCTTCTTATTTCATCCTTAAACATCAGACGTGAGCAAGTGAAGCGCAGGAGTGACTAATCCCAACAATACCAGTGACTTGGAACTGGTTAACCTCAAAGTAGTCATTTAATTGCTATAAATCACAGCTGTGGTTTTTCTGCAATGACATGATCATTTTTTTTTAATTTTTATAAACACTGGGTGCACGTCTGCTGTGAGTCTAGACATGCTGCCAGCTGAGCTTCTTCCCCGTCTTTTCAATTATCCAATAAAACCTTTGTAATACACTTGACTCCATGCCTCCCATTCTTAATTTTTCCCTGCATACACACACACACACATACACAGCACAGCACACACAATCACTAGGTGTAATCTGTTCAGGACACAATACAGCTCTGATCTCATCATTGTTTGTTTGTTCAGATTCTCAAGAGGATCTTTGTGTGTGTGTGTGTGTGTGTGTGTGTCCGTGTGTGTGTGAGAGAGAGAGTGGTTGAAAAGGTCACATCAGTGAATCAACGATTGCCTCTTACACCTCCGACACTCAAGTAGAGAATCTGGTCGGACTGATTAAAGGCTTGCTTTGTTCCTGATGACTTGTTCAGACTCATAATTTCCTTGGCCTTTGGTTTCAATCTTTTCCTTTTTCATAACATCAATCAATTGTCTGAGAACCTGCGTTTGTGAAGGTTTCTAACAACCGGTGAAAAAGGCTAACCTGATGACGCAAACATGTATTTTCTATTTGCTCTTCTATGTTGTGTAGTCAATGATAGATGGGTGATTTATAGAACCACATGCTCTAAGTGCTTGTTGCTTAGTTTGGTAAGTCTGTGATTTAGACAAGCGTAGAGTTTAGAGGCTTGTTTACTCCACAAAGAATAAAATTCAGCAGGACACTGGGTTTTTTTATGCTTTGGTCTACTGTTGAAGCAAAACTGTGGTTTGCTTAAGTGCTTATATACAAAAAACGAATAAGCAAAAGTACCTGATTGTATGTATATCTAACATATAAAGTGTGAAGATTGTGTTTTAGCGTGCAACATAAAAAGATCATTATTTTTTTTTAAAATACAGCCCNCTGATCGTCTCCAGTGAATTCTTTGAACCTGTTTTGGGACTCCAATAGCTACTCAATCCTGAAGAAGACAAAGTGTTGGTGAAGAGGTCCAGACTTAAACTCTGGCCCAGACCTGGACTTCTGATCTTCAACACTACACAAGGGGTTTTTCACCCCTATCGTGATCGTGATCCTAACCCTGCTCCAAGGTTCGAAACTACAGCTGGAAAGATAATGTTGCCATAGTGAGTTATGCTGTGGACTACAACTTAACCCCAGTTTTTAAACCTACATTTGTTTACATTTTGGTTAATTGCCACCATTATACGTATGCCTAATTAGCTATTAGCAGGTCCTCTTTGCAATCTACCCATGGATGTACAGACAACTATCACTGGATTACTTTGATACTCGAGAAAACTGAAAAACGTGATGATTCTAAGACAAGTTCTGGGGTTTGAAGGAGAGTCTTTTTCGATAATTTCTAAGCAGTTTAGAAATCGGAGATATGATATCCTCAGGAAGTGTCGGTCACACTACATCTAAAAATATAATAAAATAAAATAAAATATTATGTCTCTGTGTGACTGAGTTAAGAAAGGGTACAAGTTTTGACACAAATTGCGGCAATCGGGCAGTTTTAAAGTACCTTAATTGTCTCCATGAGCTTTGTGTCACAGCCGCTGGTGCAGCTCCAACTGCTGACTGTTTTGATAAGCAGCCAAATCAACAGCCCAAACTTTAATTCATAAATCAGTTTCACTGGTTTTATAACACCTTCATGCACCTGTCTCTTTCACCTCACGCTGTATCATTGCCTCACATCTCTCCCTCCTCGCCCCTTCTTCAACTCTCCCAAGGAGGCGCTTCTCACAGTTTGAAAACTTCTGTTCTACATTGATATCCGCCTTTAAAATGCCATATTCGACCAAATCCTATTTGAGACACCATTTCATAATCTTTAACTTCTGTGAATCAGTTTAGATCTCCTTTTGTCTGTCCATCCTTTTCTCTGTTACATCCCTCTGTCACACGCTGAGAGCTCTATCTGCTTTGGAGAGGAGAGCAGGAGCTGAAGGAAGGGTGGAGAGAGGAAAGCGAGGGTAGAACAGATGCGATTACACAGGCACAGAGAGAAACTGGAGGATACACTAACTGAGAGAAAAGCAGAAGGATTGACAGTGAGAGATGAAGGGGAAAAGGCACAGACAGCCGAGAGAGATCGAAGGGGAATACGAGGGAGGAGTTGGAGAGGAAAGTCTGGAGAATATACAGAAGGGGGATGCAGTGAGGAGGGACATGGTGGAGAAAGAGAAACAGAAGGGGAAGGATAGGTGGGTGACGGTGCCAAATGCCCACTCATCCCACAGGCTTTGTTTCAGCAATGCTGCCAAATGTGGCTCGGCCAGGGAGTCCTGCCACGCGAGCACCGAGGGCCAGTTTAAAAAGCCTTGGTGCAGCTCACACTGCAGAGAGGGAGGGAGGGAGAGAAATGAAGGTGGATGGAAAAGAAAAGAAAGGAATAAAAAGAAGAGAGAAAGGAAAGAAAAGGCAGTTGTTTGTAAGGATTTTGCTTGACTGACACAGAATGAAAGAAGGAATGAAGCACAAATAAAACTGCCAGGAATCTTTCTGCCCAAAATACAATAAATACATTCTCAAGAAAAACTATTGAATAAAGCAAAGTTCATATATTTTGACTCTTCTGAAATCAAAAAGGCCCCACAAGATAAAAGACTTCTCTTATATTCAACTCTTACTGTATACTGGACTGATATTAAAATGCGGTGCCCAAATCCAGCCATTCTCCCCTCTTCTAGCCTTAAAAAAGCTGTTTATAAAAATTACAATTCTGTATCTAAAGGTTTCCATTTCGGCTCTGTGCTCTTGCAGTTTTTATATACCGTGCAAATATTCAGAGTGAAAGAGCCGAAAAGAGGGGGGGATTGATCCCGACCCAGCAGAGGGCAGAAAGCGTCAGGTGAGGAAAACGTCTTCAAAGGGCGTCTTAACTCTCTGCCTTTGATCCAAATCCAGAAGACCAAGACGGTGAACAAAGAGACTTCAATCCCCTCTGGTCTCCTCCCTCCCTCACTCTTTCTTCTGTAGGCCACCAAAGGAACCTGCACACAATCCTTTTTACTTTTCATTCCGCTGTTTCCTTCACATCACATCACTCCTGCACCACAACGTTAAGTCATTCAGACCTACTGCTGTTTGTTACTGAAAACTGCCGTGTTGTATCATGCAAAGCTGGGAGCCTAGTCAGGAAATATTCATTTTGAATATTTCATTTTGTAACCGAGTGTCCACGTGGATACTTGTAGTCATCATACAAAAGAAAAAGTCAAAGAATTAGTCGCTCTCTTTCATCCCCGCAAATTCAAAGGAATAGTTTGACATTTTGGGAAACACACTTAATCGCTTTCAAGAGTTAGATGAGAAGATCTATAGCACTCTCATGTCTGTACGTTAAATATGAAGCTACCACCACCAGGCGGTAAGCTTAGCTTAGCTTAAAGACTGGAAGCAGGAGGAAACAGCTAGGATGGCTCTGTCCAAAGGAAAAATAAATCTGCCTACAAACATCTCTCAAGCTCACTAAGCACTGCTGGCAGAACGTTGCCAGAACGCGAATAAGTGTATTTCCCAACATGCCAAACTTTTCTTTTAATTCCTCATTTTGCATTCTTGACCAGGAATATTTCTGTATGTAGAGAATTTGGTTAAAGACTTGCAAAATTGGTCATCCTTTTGCAAATTTCATTTTATGTATACAGTTCTAATTTCTCTCTGCTACATGCTGCCAATAATGTGTCGAAATTCTGATGTAAAAAAGATGACTGACTCTGACGTGGTAACACTCTTCAAGTAAGCAGTGAGGTCTTTTTACATATGATTTAATGGATGATAGAGATACATCTCAATAGTGTGAGATGGTATGCTCAGGGTAACACACTTTTATGTCAGTTTTACATATGCTAAACTGATCCAGGGTCTGGCTGTTTAGGGATTACTGTCACCCGTGTATACTCCACATCTATAGTAAAAGAGCAGTATAATGACACTATATTACTGTGTGTGCCAAGATTTGATATTACAGCTAGTCATCAGCATAAATGTATCCACATATCACGGAAAGGAAATGTATGAGTATAAATGTATGTAGATTGGATAAGATTAGACAGGATTACAACAAAACCTGCACATTGTACTTGAGAGTTGTGGCAGGAGTTTATTGAGAATTGCATTCTTGATAAAGCTTTGTCTAACGCTAATCAACCTGAAAAAGCGGCGAGTTGAGACAGCAAAAGAGTTTATATTTCTTACTTTTTCTCTCACACTGTGTTGAAGTCCAACGCTGTAAGCAGCAGACTGGATATGATTTCAGTGGTCCAGCACCATACAGAGTTTTAATTAAGTCATTTCAGAAGAACCAGCCACCCATCCACAGCCCTTCAGCCGACACGCACTGAGATACTGAGTGAGTGTGAAAGAAGACAACTTTCTATCGCCTCAGACTTTCTCTGCAATCACTCCTTTTGAACGCAAATATGGCCAATCACGCAACCGCAGGTGTCATTAAGGCATGTTTGTTTATTTTGTCAGACGGGTTCTCGAGCATAAAATAGCGATTTGATTGATGTCTCAGAACAGCGGTGAAGCAATACTTTGCCTTGCTCAACAGGTAACATATAAGTTCAAGTTAAGTTTCATTTGTCACATATAATCCCAACTGGGTATAATCGTAGTGAAATGTGTGATCTGTATAATCATAGTGAAACATATGCAGTTGTCCAGCAAAAACACAAAAAAACCCAATGAGGGATTTAACCTGTTTTTTCCTATTGTTCAGGCACTTCACTGTGAACAGAAATCTTGGAAGTATCAATCTTGCAGGTTTTTACACTAAGTGGGCAGCTGACCGCAACGACAACATACTTCGTCTGCAATTTACACCTTTCAGTTGTTAGTTTAATTTAAGGAAAATAATGTATTAGGTTTTCCAAGACAAAAACAGAATAGTGAGAGCACACCCTGACTTTCTTGTTGTGTCCTACAGCAAAAACATTCTCTGTGTGTTTCTCCTTCCTTTCCTGTCACTCCGACAGAACTCCCCCTCTCCATTCTCTCGTCTCTTCTCTGTCTCCCTCGGCGTGCGGCACTCTGGGGCTTGTTAGCAGCAGTGTCAGTGATTAAAGACTGTAGGTAATTAGATACACATGACACCATTCTGACTGACTGACTGACTGACGAGCTGCGGCGTCTACTGGCGGAATGTTTTACTGTTCCCAGTCAAAATCCTTCCTCCTCATGATTCCAGATAGAGACTTTATTTGACTTTCTGCTGTTCTTTATTTTACTTTAAAATTAAATGTTAGTCTCACCAGAGGCTTTAAATGTCCAGGTATGTATGGAAATAAAGCATCATGAGTTTTTTCATCCCTTAAATCCTCAAAACACTCAGTTATTCATGCAATGGACCAGTCATCTTTGGCATCTATCAGTTTATCCAGAAATTGGTAACATCATGTCACAGCAGACACAATCCTACAATATGTTCCTAATTTTAACAATTCTAATTTTTAAAATTTCTTATTGGTCAAGTTATCAAACATTTCATATCACTCATGTAAAACCAAACACAGTTCAGTTGCCTGAGGCGGTTGATTATTCTGATCACAGTTGCTCATGAATAATTGTATGATACTACTACTACTACTACTGCTACTTACAAAATAGTATGAATTATATGTTATCTACTGTATCTGGTTTGGTTTGACTCATGCTTCCATCCTGGTTTCAGTCCATGTGTTCTGTGTGGTTTCACACTGATGGTCGATCTGCATATTTCCTGGGTTACTAGTTTAACATGTGAGGGCTACAGTAAGAGTGGCAGATGAACTGGCTTACACGAACTGAACACAAACTGAGGAACCAGCTCGTTGATATGAAGCCCGGCTGTCTGAAAACATACGCCCAGCCTGGCATGACTGCTGAACTGATGGAGTGAATGACTGGCTGGTTAGCTTACTGGAGGACTGTCTGCCAGTCTAACACTGCTGACAAGCCAAACGATTAATACAAAATTATATTAAAATTAAATCAATGTGGGAAAATTTCAATTTAAAAGAATTGTTTGAAATTTTGGGGCCAGCTAGATGAGAAGATCGATGCCACTTTTATATCTGTATATCTGCTTTCACACGATGGAATTTCACTATTTTTTCAGACCAAGGTTGATTTTTCCGAGGTTTCGCTTCCGGTATGTACACATCTGACCAATCAAAATGCATGTTGTTGACAACGTCACACTCAAAACATTCAACATGGCAGCTCGTTTGTAGTTCTTTTCCCTTTTATCATAACAAACGGAGTTCTGTGAAACAAAAACAATCAAAGCCAATGCTTTCAAATACAAAGTATGGAAAGGAATAGCGAATGAGCTTCAGTATGACGATAGTGTGTGTACATCAAACTTCAACAGTTACTCGCGCAGGCAGGTTACCTGTCCCTGCCCTCCCCATAACTAACGTTAATGTCACTTTTTCAAAGTCATGTCAGTTTGTTTGTTGTCACAAAACAACGAATAGGCGCGGTTTTTATTACAACCTTAAAATAATTTATTCACAAAGTCGCGTCATGCTTGATGTGAACAGTAATAAATTCACCTCCGAATTATTTATAATTTCGTGCCGTTTATTCGCATCGCTGTTGGTGTGTAAAGGCCTTTTGGGGAACAGGAGTCAGAGGAAGTCTATCTTCAAGACTCAATTTTAAAGAAATTGTTCGGCATTTTGGGAAATATGCTTGACCTTTTTTTTGTTTGTTTTTTTGCCAAGAGTTAGATGAGACGGTCAATACCACTCTCATGTCTCTGCGTTATCTACAGAGCTAGAGCTGGGAGTAGATTAGCTTAGCTTAGCATAAACACTAGAAGCAGGGCGAAACAGCTGGCAAGTTCAAAAATACACCTAGTATAAAGCTCACTAATTAACATGTTATATCTCAGAAATGTAAAAACTGAGGGGCTGGTAGGCTGATTTTTTAAACTTTGGACTGAGCCAAGCTAACTGTTTCACCTGCCTCCAGTCTTACGCTAAGCTAAACTAACTAGCTCCTTGCAGTAGCTTCATATTTAGTGTTCAGACATGTACAAGCGGTATCAGTCTTCTTCAGAAGTGCTGAGACATCGACCTTAAAAACTTCTACCACAGGTTTGGGAAAGAGACAGCTAACAGAGATGTAATCCAGCCTCTTTTTAAGACCTGTGCACCAGTGAATCAGTGAATCCTGTTGAATAAACCATGAACTAAATGCTCCAGTACGTGCCATCATGCTGTCTGTCTGCACTGCCTCATCTCTCACTCCTGTTTCTCCCTCGTGTCTGCCACTTGTCAGTTTGTCTTTCTCAACTGATTCATGTCTTGCTTTTCTCTCTGTCTCATTCTTTCTGTTGACAGCGATACTGCAAGCTCTCTTCATCCAAATCTTTGTCTTCATCCCCCCTCATCTCCTATATTTATATTCCTGCTACAAACGGCATCACTCTGTGACACTCTTCAGCCTCTTAGTTTTCAGTTTCTTCACGGCATCTTTTATTTGTCTTGTTTTAAACTTCTTCTCTTCTTTCCAACTATTCTGGTCTGTTTGATTATTACTTACTGTAACCTTAGTTACTGTACACATTATATTTTTGAGTTATTATTTAAGTTATGCTTACTAAGATGTACCACTTTAATTATTATATTATTTATATATTTATATGTGTAACATTTAAGTTGCTATTTCATGTCCCCTTTGGTTAGTATGATTTTAGTTCCTACCTGTCACTGTCACTACGAGGGACAGTTGTGGTGAAACACAGGTAGAGTGACATGTGCGACAGTGTTTGGAGAGACGACTGTGAACCCAGAAAGAGTGAAGTTGGGTGTGTACTGTCATGCCGTGTTGGTGTTAATTAAAAGAAGATATTCAAGAAGAAACTGTAGCGCTTATTACCCACAGGCCTCGAGAACGCTACCTACCCAGAAAGCGGGTTTACACTTACCTTTAATTTCCCTCCAGTCTTGCCCTCATTTGCCTCCTTGCTTCTGTCTGTCTCATTCATCCCTGTGCTCCTGTAAAGGCTTCGCACTTGGATCACAGATCTTTACGCAACAACAGCTGGCCTCATCATGAAGAAAATTATCAATGTGCAAATATTGGCAATATGCGTAAATGACAACCAGGAAGAGAAAAGATGAGCACCTGAGTGAGGAGTTGGCATTCATGAGTAAACCACCCCACCCCCAAAACACTATCAGAATGGTTTGCTATTGGTCGATGGTGTGAATTAGCGTGTCAAAGTTCACCAAAGTTGAATCCACAGATTGCGAAGATTCCAATGAAATGCATTGATTTCACCCAACATTTTGCTGCTTTAAATGCTGGTGTGACCTGGCCATTACTTAAATATGTACTTTTACTTCTCTCTGGTTGGTTACATGTAAATACAAGCAACGAATAACCAGCAATGCCAACTGCTTGCTTGAAAAGTGCCTGGAACTGAGACAACAGTAGTCAAATGATACTAAGCGATGATGACTAACTGCTGCAAAAAGTAGACCCAAACTTTCATTTTCAAGCAGAATCTAGGAGAGAATTGGCAAGATGACTGGAGTAATGGCAACTTGCCATATTGTATTAGCTATGGCAGGGTGCAAATATTGTTGAAGCACCAAAGACATCTGATGTATGAGTTGCCAAAGAGTCAATTCATCAAGAACAGCACAGAGAAGCTGATAAATAAGTAGCTCAGGATGCTGGTAGAGCCAACTTACAGTTACACCCTGTCTGCAGTCTCAATATATGAACACTTGTTATGGCCAGTAGAAAGAAGATGAATTGGGCAAAAAAAATCAATAACACATCCCACCAGCCCCTATCACACACTACTACTGAGGTATCCTTAAAATATTTATTTGACATAATTTCTGTTAAAACTGAATATTTAGGTGAGATACACTTTGGGCAAGAATTATTCAAAAGTGTGAACGATTCACACTTTCTCTTCAATAAGGAAGAGATAACCTGTCTTATTGCATTATGTGGCAGTGGGGGGAGACTGTTCAAAAACCTGTGATGTACAGTATTTATTTATTTATTTATTAACACGTACTGATGCACCAAAACAGAAGAAGAAGGAATTTCAGCTTTCATGGAGGTAAATGTAAAGTGTCAGTAGGCCTATCAGATGACGCTGGGGAGAGAAAAAGGGAAATGAGACATTTCTGAACATTTACATCTCTACCTCAATTGCTTGTTTAGACAGAAAAGACTGAGTAGGTAGCACAAGCTATGATACCATGAGAAAAAGAGAAAGAAATAGAATCCCAGAAACAGACAATCCCGGAAAAAAGAGGACAGATTGACAGGTGACCTGACAGGTGGAAGTGGAGTGCACAGCTAAGAACACTTGGGCACCAAATATCCAGACAAAATTCAAATGAAATGAGGAAGTCACACTCATTAATGTAACAGTGATGAGCTCTGTTTGGCCACACTGAACAGAAGCAGCTGCGCCCTCCTATTTGCTTTTAGTTGCAAGGTTGTAATTCTGTCTAGTCTTGACAGCATGGATAAACAAGCCTCCCTAAACTCCGTCTGCTTTCTGTCTTTATGTCAAACACTGTGCCGATAATTAGCAGATGGCTGATGAGTCACAAGGCAAGAAGCAAGAAAAAGGAAACAAAAACCTACCCGCTAACTGATGAGAACACAGATACAAAATTCTTCCATGTGTCCCTGGTTGTGTCAGTGTCTCTCCACCAAGCACCAAGTTGTCAAAGTCCAAGGTGTCATGAAAATGTTTTTCCCATAGTTAGAGCAGGTGTAAAAGTCGCAGGGCTCAGTTAAAGGCCCTACACATCCATTCTTTTCACTTATACTGCCTAATTAGACCTCTCTTGGGAGGTGCCCTAAATCCCTCCCGCATTCACTCATTCACCACTTACTATATAATAGTATATAACATATTCAGTAGTGAGTGAATAATAGTGAGCAGTAATTTTGTGAAGGTTTGTCAAATGTATACAACATCTGTATCTGTATAAAAGAATAGTCCATCTTCACAGCAGACATTTTGGCTTGTCAAAGCACAGGTGTAACTGATAATATTAAAGATGGCTGCATTCTATTCGGTAAACCGGGACCTGGTATTGTGCCACTGAGTGGTGAGTGATGGACTGATACAAATCCACAGATAAATACATGTGTGCATTCCTTTTTTTCAAGTAAAAGGGAGGTCAAGCTGCAATTCATGTTGTAAATGTTGAATTGGGTTTTGCGGCTAAGGATTCAGGATTGAATGCGGTTTGAGTTTATTTTCAGGAGTGCAGGTGTAAATCAAATATAACTTGATTTCATTCAGTCAGCATCTACAGAAAATATGCAATTAAAATAGCACCCCAAGTTATTATTTCATAACATTTCCGTTTTTATTTGCAAAGATGAAGTTTCAAACGGCAGCAGCTTGATGGACTGTGGCTTATTAGAGGTGCTACTGCAAGTGCAAACAGTAAACTAAGTGCTGTCAAATGATGCAAGTATTTCAGAAAATTATGATCTGATGAAACACTCCACCAGCTGCATAACAATGGCTTTGAGTCAGCCGTGATAGTCACAAAACACACACACACACAGAATGCACACATACACATGAACGCACACACATGCAAACAAGCTCAGGCATACTGAGCACACTTATTACTTATATTACACACTAGCACACACAAAAAATGTGCACTGATGCATGCAACTTGTATTTGAAGTAGACGTGGATGCATAATGCACACACACACACACACACACACACACTCCCTGGCTTGCTGTTTCAGCAGCTCGGGGGCAGGAAGGCTGGCCCTGAAATCTGTGCTATGAATGTAAAGACAGAACTTGGCCAATTAAACCTCAATTACTGCCCCGTTGTCAAATATACGATACTCTTTCTTCTTCCCTCGCTCTTCTTCCTCTCCTCGCCCTGCTCTTCTTCCTCTTTCTCTCCATCCTCCTCTCCCTTTTAGACTCTGCCACCTCCTGCCTCTCTTTCTGTCAATCTCCCCCTCCCTGCACCTTCTTTTCTTTTTAACAATTCTCTCCTCTCCCTGTTAGCATCTCCCTTCTCCCTCTCTCACTCATTAAAACAGTTCCCCGGTCTTCTCCCAGGAGAGAGGAGAAGGATAAAAATAGCTCTTCTTCAGTTTGTGCTCGCTGGTTCCTTCTTTCCAGCCTGCGTTCCATACATCAAATAACTACATTTCTTCATAATAACCGTGGTTTCTTCTTCTTCTCTCTTTGTTCCTCACTGACTCTCAGTCTCTCTTTCCTCTTGCTCTGTACCCCGTCACCCAGCCACACTCATGTCTGCCTCTTTAAAGACAGTTTGCAGCTGTGTGTTACTAGCAGCAGCAGAGTTGTTGAAACACCCCAAGAGACTGTTATCATAAAGTTGCATACAATCCTACAGCTTGCTTGTGATGGTGAAAGAGCTGCTTTATCGTTGATACAACCGCTCTGCGCTCGGGATAAGATCAGCATGAAATGAAAATGGAAATATAGTTGTGTCTTAACTGGCGTTCTGTATCTGAGCAGTTGGTAATTAGAATTGGTGCGAAGACTTAAAATGTTGACAGCTGATGCCACAGTCTGTCGTAAAGGCACAATCCTCTCTTAGAATAACCCCAGGCGAGAAGAGAATGTCATCTACAGCAATGATGTCAACAGTTAAATCATCTGGAAAAAACTGTTTATGTTTGCTGGTCTACAGCTTCACTTGATAAATGCGCAGTGTGTATCTACACACACACACACACACACACACACAGCTATTGTGCTAACAACTAATAAAACAGAGGTCAGACAGATGACTAAGCAACGACTAAATAAACCATCATGGTAGTGCACATTAAAGTGAACAGATATCTCCTTTACAGAGACACACTTTGGGAACATAGCTGTGCTGGAGAGGAGGCAAAGAAGTAATAAGCTTGGATAGCAGAGAAACCCCCTGCACACACACAAACATACACACACACACACACACACACACTCACACACAGTGGAAGAGCAAATGGCCATCTGGCTGCTATGAAGGCAAAGCTTTTTATGCTGTTTCCTCATTAGTTAAATTCTTTTTTGTCAACGACACAGTGATAGGATAAAACAGGCGAGGAGGAAAAGGATGAGAAAGAGGAAAGATGGATAGAGCAGGAAGAGATGTAAAGGGAGAGGAGAAAGAGAGATGTAGAGAGATGAAGAGATAGAGAGAGAGAGAGAGAGAGAGAGAAAGTATCAGTACATGCGATGCCAGAGGGTATAAACAAACTGCTTACTGGCAAAGCTACACAGCAATATAAACTTTCCCCTTTGAAAACACTTTGAATGTCCCAACATGCTAAAAATACAGCACACTGCAGCAGCAGCTCAGACAGCAGACAGACAGAGCTTCACACTTGGTAGTTTCCCACCACACAAAAGGCTTCAGAGACAATAAACCTTACGTTTGTGTTGAGACACAATCATCTGTTTGAAAACCTCCCCAACGAGGCCAACATAATTCAGCAACAGGTTGTTTGTTGTCACTTCTTGTGAATTTTTGCCCCTGGAAGCAAAACTGTAGATGCAAACTGTATGAAAACAGCACTGAACTAGAAAACATTCAGAGAGCATGCAAACCTCTGCCAAGGCCGTGCAATCCTCTAAGGTTGTTATTTTACTGATAAACCTTCCTTAAAGCAGACATTTTGACTTGTCTTTGCTAGAAAAAGCACGGATGTAACTCCATTTATACCGGTGAGCAAGTATGTTACCTACTAAGTGGAATACAGCCATTATTAATGTTATTAGTGACACCTGTGTGTGAATAGTAAAAATGTCACCAATAAGAAAGGTCTATAAAAAATTTTTGGAAATTATAATTTGCATGGACAATCAAGAGATACATGTACCATTTTTTCATTAAAGTAAGTGCAGAAAACTGTGAAAATGTTCAAATAAAGAATAAGGAATAAAAAGAATGAAAAGAATCTTTTAGTCTATATTTATTTGCACAATTAAAACATCACGGTAAAAGGTATTAATAGATATGCATGGGGAGCTTATCCATTGATGCTCTACTATTCTCTGTTTTTTACCATGATGTATTAATTGTATGAACAAATAAAGACCAAATGATTTTTTCCATTGAAATCTGATCTTAGATATCCTGCTAACTATAAGACAAACAGACAAAAATAAATGCATCAAAAACATAACCTCCTTGGTGGAGGTAGTTATAATAATGAAAATCTATCTGAGAGTATGAGTACTGCCTACCATGTGTAAAACGGTGAATCCTCTTAAGTCAGATGAAATCATATTGTTTATCAACATAAATGATTCTATGTTACATTATTCAGTGTATCTCAGAAAAGTCTGTATTGGATAATGTTCAACAAATACATTATATGAACTAAGATTTTCAGATGTGTTTTCTCTCCAGATCTGCAGAGAGCAATCAAGATGAATTCAATGAACTCACTCACCATCTTTGTCAGCTCTTCTGAATATCTGTGAACAGAAAGCAAGACAGTGTAGTTAGTATCATTGAAGGTATCTGCAGTGAGCTGCAGGAGGTACAGCAGTAAGGATGTACAATCATATAAAAGCCATTGAATGAGGGCAGTTTCAACGTACAACAATATAAACACAAATATGAGTTTTCTGACACGGTCTCAACAAAAATGTATGTACTGTATAACATTATAAGTTTCCCAAAAATACTGTTTACTGGAGGGCTATTTCATTTATTTTCATCGTTTTACACAGGTGTTCATATTATTGTGTCTATCCCTTGTATTTTTCAATAAATATTGTATTAATCTAGTACAGGTTCATGTGTGTAGGTACAACTACGTATCATCTGCATAACGATGCATCACATTTCCATAGAGCTGAGAGAAAGCATGTACACACAAAAGGCAAAAGGACCTAATATTGAACCCTGGGGGACACCGTAGCTGATATTTACAGGAGTCTGTGGAATTTACTGATTTGGTCCAGTAAGTTTGATTTGTGTGTGATTAAAAGATTTTAAAGATTTTAAGTGGTTTAACAAAACTGAGTGGTCGTGTGAAGATCTGTGCTAACCTCCAATAAATATAGCATTTGCTTGTATCTGCTGTAACTAAAATCATGTCTCCCACTTTCACAAGTGCCGTTTGAAAGACTGAAAGACATTGAAAGAGGGCCTGATAAATCAGCCAATATTAGCTGATCACAGATACTAGTATTAATGTATGTTGGCCAATAACTGACAAGAAACTGCTGTACAGAAATGCTATAGATATTATATTAAAAGAGTACTTCACCGATTTAGCATTGCACTCCTGTACATTCATGATGGATAGTTTAAAGAACAGGTCAAAATCGATATGGCAGAACCAGAGATATCGACTTTTTCTGTGCTGACTCAAGTGACATCACTTGAGGCAGTTTCTCAGATTTCACACAGCTCCCTCTGGAGCCACAAAATGCTTTATACAACTTTTTTCACATATGCAGTAGTACTCCCCAAGACCTGTGAACAGACTTAGATGTGTAAAATCGGTGTAGTTCCCCTTTAAACTGTCTAATATTGATATCAATATTGGTCACATTTTGTTCAGAAAGAGACAGAATACTGAACATCAGTATTTGGTTTATCTGTTCTGTTTTTCAAATTTGGTTTCGAAGTTATGGAGGAAATTTATAGAAGAACTTTAGCATAAGAAACAAAAAGCTACTTCAGATGTTTTGACAGGGCCATTACTAACAATTCAACACCCTGTATTTTGAGACTGAAGCTGATGCACTTTTTACTTGAATGAGGTTTGTAAATCTCTCGGGCTCTAGGGCAGAACATTTACATGAAGTCACATTTCAGCTGAAGTGAGAGATGGTTAAACACACATAATGTGGCGTTTTCATAAGTAGAACAGAACTACCAATTCTTTGCAGCAAAAACAGAACCCCGTGGGTGAATAACTGGAAATAGAAATGTTTGGTCTTCCATTCAATTTGTTAACCAGTGCAGTCACACAACAACACTTGAACAAAATGTGTCTCAACCAGATAAGGTGCAGTGGTGTGTGATAAGACTTGTTAGGAGCCACGGGACTGAAAGGTTCTTTAGTGTGACAGAGGATAAAAACTCACAAATAGGCTATGTACACACACACACACACACACACACACACAGAGAAAAAAGTAACTGATCTACAACTGACTGATGATTACTTGCTGTGTACGTGTGCACCACATTCTATGCCTGTATGCACACACACGATTCTGGGAGCTAATTTATAGCTTCAGTGAAAGCTTCTTTCCCTATGGAATTGAAAGTGGCAGGTCTGGTACTTTCAGTGTTTCAGAGTGTGATATAAACTGTTCCTACTGACAACAACTGCCAGAAAACAGCACAATGACAGAGGGGAGGTGGGAGACAGAGAGAAAGACACGGTGAGGGGGATGCAAAAGATGAAATGAACAGACAGAAAGAAAGTGGGAGGTAGGATACTTATTTTCTTCTGAGGAAACCTGTCACCAGTGGACTGTTGCAGCGGTAACTGTTCTTGTGAAGGACAAAACTGACAACTTTAATAGACGTCTTTCCAACCTACGGGGGATGAGTGAGTGGTACTGAAAGATCTTTGGTGGAGTCTCTCTTTAACTTCGCCCCATTATACAGTCAGGATGTGGAAGTCTGTGAAGTACACAGATTCCTTTCCATCACACCTGAGAAGAGAACTGGAGCAACTGGAGTTAATAAGAATTCTCACCTAAAAGTGTATGAACTGTCAGAAAAAAAGGCCTTAAAGCTTGGGAAGGCAATTTATTTTAGAAGCATTTTTTGTTATATTCATTGAAATTCTCTTTACATCTCGACAGCAATCAATAAGTCAAATACTCTGAAGAAAAAAAAAGGAAAAAGAATCTGGTATCTGCAGGCCTGTGGTAAGCCCATCCAATCATTTCATTTGGACTGAATGAAATGATTGGACAGCCTATCTGCCTGTCTGCCTGCCTACCTGTGTGCACTCTGACCCTGCACTCATTGCGCATGGCCAGAGTCTTCCACAAGGCTAGGCGACTAAAGCTAGCAACCTGTTTACGTTCAGTCTCATAATGTTCGGTGTTTTCTTACATGTGAATGAGACATGAGGTAGTTGGACACTGTTAGCGATGAAAACGATGCGCTGCGCTCCTCTCCCCAACACTCTCTCGTGGACTCATCCTCCAGCAGTAGTCAGGCAGTGCACGTTTATGTGTTTTGGGGGAGTGGCTTTGACCGGAGGCTGGGGAGGGCTGGGATTTTTTTTCGGTTGGATACTTTCAAAATCTAGCTTACTCTTGCTGGTTTCTCCAAAGTTGCCTAACCTAGCTTTAAGGTATGACACTGACTTTTGTTATCAGTTAATGGGAATGTCAAAAGAAAAAAGTATTTTACTGTTTAAGCTAATTATTTTTTTGATTTTGTGACTCTCACATTTAATATTTCAAGTGAAGCTGAAATGATTAATCAACGCGTTGATCAAGGGAAAATTAATCAGCAACTATTTTGATAATTGTTTTGTTGTTACAGTCATTTTTCTAGCAAAAATGCCAAATATT
This sequence comes from Oplegnathus fasciatus, assembly GCA_003416845.1. NCBI lineage: Eukaryota > Metazoa > Chordata > Actinopteri > Centrarchiformes > Oplegnathidae > Oplegnathus > Oplegnathus fasciatus. The sequence continues at coordinate 11,565 of NTHP01000404.1, read as the reverse complement.
CTCTGTTACCACGATTTGATGCTTTTCTTTGTCGTATATGATAGTAAATTGAAGATTGTTGGGTACTGGACTGCTGGTTGGATAAAAAAAAACCAAGTTGAATAAGTCACCATGGGCTCTGAGAAAATATAAATTCTAATAAATTATATTTTTTCCCTATTTTCTTACATTGCACAGACAAAACTTTTAACTAATCAATTAAAATAGTCTGCAGATTAATAGGTAATGAAAATAATTGACAACAATCATGACCAAAGTTCAAAATCATCAGGATGCAAGTTTAACTGGAGGAAATTGAAAAATAATTAGTTAATGATGTACTGTACATGTACAAAAGCACATAAGCTAGAGATCCTTTACAAGTTTATTGCTTCTAAAACTATAAGTATGTGGTGCATTCAGGCACCGACGGCAGCCTTCTGAACAGACCAAAATGAAAATCATTAACTGCTGAGACGCACGACGTTCCAAATGACAAGCTTTTCTGCATTGTTCTGCTCTCCGGCTGCACCCTGGGGCACACTCAGCTCCACAGAAAACAGCCAACTCTGGAGCTGCTGGAGACAGACAAGCTTGGTGAGGAGGGAAAGTGTCACAGTGAGGAGGCGGTGTGTGTGTGTGTGTGTGTGT
>NTHP01000403.1:529147-557155 GCA_003416845.1 Oplegnathus fasciatus | reverse complement strand
TAAGGCACTTCCGCATTGGCTTCACTTTTCAGACCCGGAAGCTACGTCCACTTCTTTTCTACAGTCTATGGTCCTGGCTGGCTAATATGTTAGCGCTAAGCTCCCCATCTACAGTAGTTCAACAACTAACCTCTAGAACCACATTATTACAAAACATATATTTTTTTCACCAACAAGCTTTTTTTTTTTTAATTTCTGTGCATATTTTATCATTATATATTATTATATTTTGTTTTATGTATCTCTGTATATATTTTTGGGGAGCTTTTATTCTGTGTATTATATTTTCTTTACATGACCTTTGACCCTGTGTGCGGATGTCACCACCTGTGTGCTTGTTCCCCAATCAGCGGAGGCTGTGCTGAGGAAAGGTGAGTCTTTGCTAATGCTCCTGTCAATTAAGTGTTAAAACGTGGAAAAAACGCTAAACAGTGGTATAAATATTAATTTGTAGATAACTCAGACTTTGTTTAATGTTGCTGTATTGACTAATTTATCTTGGAAAAGTATTTTTGTCGAGTACAGCACTGCACTTAATTCACTTATATCCTAGTTTACTGATATTTAACGATAGCTAGGCTTGTTTTAGCACACAGGTGGTTACTAATGAGACTAGCTGTTCTTTTTCCCTCTTTCCTTTAAAGGTGTGCTTGTAAATGCAAAGTCATATGAAGCTACTGTACAGACTTATTTCGTTTTATTCAGGTATGTGAGCTTGAACTTATTTTTTTGTTTCACACTTTATATTCCTGTTCAATGTTGAAACTTGCTTTTCTCATTATAAAATATTAAAATAATAATACACATTTATTTTTGCACATTTTTTTGTTAAATTAGTCGGTTTTGCTGAGCTGTAATTGTCATATCAGAAAGGAATATGTTTAATTTTCAGGATTTTGAGTGATTTTAATGTTCCTCCTGAGGGTTGGTGTGCATGTGAGAGGCCAGTCATGTGAAGTTCATGTACTCACTTTATTTTCTTTCTGTCCAGAGGAGTGAATAAACCCCCAGCTGGAATGAGAGCAGTGGTACTCCTCTACTGAAACTTCATACAACACAGATATTGAAGATGAAGTTCTATGTAAGGTGAGATGAGGCTGTAACACACGAACAAAGCTCGCTCTAAGATGTGTTAATGTGAATATACATCTCTCAGATGCACAGTCCATTTAATAAGGCTAGTATTGACGACAATACCAATGCTGTGTATCTGATCGGAGAATCAATTCGATATCATATACTGCTGCTGCCGCTAAAATACAGCTACTACTCCTGAACTGCTCCCACTATTACTACTACTACTGCTGTCGCTTATGCTACTTCAACAATAGTACTAATCAGTGGTGGAAAGTAGCAATGTACGTTTACTCAAGTACTGTATTTAAGTGCAATTTTGAGGTACTTGTACTTCCACTGTATGCTGCTTTATACTTCTACTTCAGTACATTTCAGATTATTAACGCAAAATATAATCGAAAAATAAACTATGATGTATTTTCATATATTAAGCTACCCTGCAGTATATAAAGTAGTTCGAATTAGCCCCACATTTACCTGCTGCAACATTAAAATGATGCTTACACGTCAATAATTATAGGCTGTTACTATAATAGGCTGTATATTATTCTGAAATTGGCCATTCTGTATAATGAGTACTTTTACTAGTATTTTAAGTATATTTTGATGCTAATGCTTCTGTAGTTTTACTTAAGTATGACATTTAATGCAGGACTTTTACTTGTGACAGAGTATTTCTACACTGTGGTAGTAAAAGTACTTTTTCCACTACTACTACTTGTACTACTCCCACTATTATTACTACTGGTACTGCCACTTGTCCTACCGCTCCTGTTGCCTTCTGTCACCCTCACACATTTAATTTATGAACTACACCTTTTCTAGTTAGGTTTGTAGCATTCACTTTGTGGTATGTTGATGTTGACATTGGACATTTATGATTTTTATGAACTACTTTTGGGTTCAGGTTCAAATGTGTTTAGCTTTGAGTGTGTGTGAGAAGAAACACTTCTCGTCGAGCCTGTTGGAAGTGCGGAAGCGCTGATTCAACAGAACATCTTTAATATCCACTTTGTTTAACATCCAAGCCACGTTTGTACATAGACAGTGACCCAGAGGGCCATTACATAGATTCATGTATATTGGTAGGAGCTCCTTACTGCTTTTTACTTCAAGTAAGTGCGATCATACAACCTCTCTGCTGTTAAATCACAGTCCAAGCCCTAAAATATCCTGTATTTTGAAGTCACGCAGTGCACAAATGAAACCCAGCGTGGTAATATGAAGCAGGATATGTAGCCTCACAGCTCTTCTGGACCGAATAGCAAGTGTTAAATGAGAGAAGAGTGGAGTCTTTGAATAAAGAAATACATTCTTATTGGGGAGGTGAGGGGCTGACAATGAACCCCCTCGCTCCTAGTTGAGCCTGCGAGAGGCCGACTTGTTCATCCCTTGTTATGCCGCTAATGTGTATGATTTAAGGGGGAATTATGCACATCTCAATGTGCCTATAAATGACATTATTCATGCACAGGTGCTGCACTAAGCAGCTCCTGAATGATAATTAAGATAATCTTTCTCTTTTTTTCTTCCTTCACGCTCGCTCCCTCCCTTTTCTCACGGATCCACTTTGTTCAGGCAATATCTCCTGTGTCAATACCTCGCTAGACTGCAGCCCCTCTCCCCACAGCCATTGTCTGATCCTTATTCAGCACTAAAACCCGCACTAACAAGTGAGACCACGTCTATGTTTCTCCCCCGAGCCCGACGGTATTTCTGAGAAATAACGTGCCAAGTTGAATTAAAGTGAGAGAATAAAAAAAAAAAAAACTTTTGCAAGGCAGAAACTTGGCTGCAGCGTTCCCGAGGGAATTCACCGCGCAATGAATTTCTCAAACGAGAATATGAAGACATTGATGTCGAGCACTTTGCATATGATAAGCTCTTTTTCCATAAAGAGAAATGATTAGTTTTGGAATGGTTAGGAAATGTTGCTGGGGAAAAAGTGTTCCAGGCTCTCAGATATTAAGGACATTTAGAATACATTAAAAAAAGAGAGAAATTTTGTCATAGTTAGGAGGTAAGTTATGCCAAAATTATGGTTTAAACTCAGGTTTTCTGATAAAAATGCACTAAAGCTAAACTTCCACAGAAATGACACATGAATCACATTTTTCGTGATCTGTGTGGACAGTAGCGAGGCGCACAGTGGTAAATCTTGGTGCAGAAGAGCATCATCACAGAGATAGAGTTAGTGAATCCAGCTTCGTTTGTGTTTTTGGGGAACCAGAGGCTTTTGGGGCTGGAACCCCTCTCCACTGTGGTAAACAGTGAGTGATGATTATCGTCGCTTACCGAGAGGAAATCCAGCTGTATTGTTTTAGCACGGCCACTTGTTTACAAGAACCTCTCTCCAGTGGATGGGTTGCGCTTGATTCAGTTTTCTTTTGTGTGCAAATCACTCGTTTTGTTTGTATTTTTTCGATTTTCTTGTTGTGTTTTGCTCCGAGTCGGCCCTTTCTCCGGCCCATGTTGTGAGGGAAGCCATCCAGTGTCTTTGCGGCCTGCAGCTGGGTTTCATTACCCGGCTTTTGCCACACCCTTTGATTTCAAATAAACACACTCGGTATGTATACCAAAGCAGGGACAAATAGGAGCTGCAAATAATTCATAGCATTTGTTTTAAGCCGCTCCGGTTGCCAGATGGGTGGAGTTTGTGTCAACACTGTTGCTGGGACTGTCAACTAAGGTGCCAGTCACAGGACAGGTTACACATCTGAGATGGAAAGTAACAAAGTACATTTAGTGATGACCCCACAGGGATTATCACTGTTGCATCCCAGGTGGGTCTAGGGACGCTTCTTCCGATCCTGATGCTGCAAGTTGTTTAAGGTTAGGTCACTTTCCAATAATGCCTTTTCAAAGCCAAGTTAGGATGAAAGCATAATAAGAAAATCTAAAAGAAAATAATTTGAATTAAGTACAGTTACACAGTAATTAGTGACACTTTACAGACTCAACAGCAGCTCTTACAGTACTATTAAAGAAAAACGTTGAACCACAGACTACATCTGTCACCGCTGCAGTCGCAAAAGGCAGAATTAACTTCCTCTAAAACCCAGATTTCCTCTGCAAATGACACTGAATCATATATATTTGAACCGTGCCTCCTGGCTACAGCGTGTCCTGAAATGTCTTTAATAAGGATGAGGATGTTAAGGGGCTGGTATAGCTCCAGTTTTAAATTAGAAATAACCCGGCAGAACGCTTGACTTACAGAAAAGGTTAGGTTTAAACACAACACATTAATCTCTGCTTCTCGTTTGCACATTTATGGATCTGAGTAAGTGTGTGTGTGTGTGAGTTTCAGTGTGTGTGTGTGAAGTCTGGACAGAAACACCCACTGCCATTAACCAAAATATGAAAAAGCAATTACAGAAATGAGGGTGTGCAGGGAGAAGTGTCCACTGATATCCTGACTAAAATATGAAAAAGCAAATTTTTAAATCATTGTTTTCTGTGGAGGGAGGATTGTCCATGCTATCAGCTTAATCTAAATATGATAAGGCAAAGATGAAAATCAATAATTATTTGGAACATAATATACTCTGAGGATGCCGCTCTGTGCAGCCCTGCCGTATATCAGCACTCCCAACAGCAGCAGGAATGTGTGCACAGGCCTCACAATTTCCACCTGATTACAACGATAGAGGCTCATATCTGTTTTCACCGGCTGTGCGTCTTTATTCCTTTTTTTCCGTTGCAGAAATTGCAGCTTTTACTGATGACAGGCAATTTGAAAGTGCCCTTGTTGAATAGTCACAGGTGCCATGTTGTTTGAATCAAGCAGACTAGCTGCAAATAGCTGAAGTGCTTTTTATTTTTTTCAGTGTGCAGGAAGGGAGCACACAAAAGTCTATTCAGAATGAAATGCTGTTTTATGTGGCCATTAGCAGATTGGAGTTTTAGTTACACAAATATTTTACAGAGGCAGCAATAGTCTCATTGGCTGAGGTAAACCACACGGGGCGGAAGCAAAGAAGTACAATTTCTTTTCTTGGCATGCATCTTAAAGCTTATTCTGTGGAGTTTCTGACTTCTAGTGGTGCTATGGAGCAATGTTTTTAAGAGCAGGTCCCCGTTTTGTTTATAGCACGCAGCAAAGCAACACACCTGCTGATGGATTTACGCTATTCCACTGGTTGACAGTTGGTGGGGGAGAGAAATGTACCTATGCACCAGTAAATGGCAGAGAGGAAGATTGCTAGCTAGCAAGCTGTTTTTTTTAAGGAAGAAAATGCATTCAACATAATTTTGTTTACACAAAAACTCCACAAATTACCTTTAAAACGGAATGACAAACAAGGACGTTTGATCAGAACAAAGCAAAAATTGTATGGCATAAAATCCTTTAGTGCGTTTGGTAGGGCTGTCACTTTTTCCAAAAGTCAAGTCAAAGCCGAACGGCCCGACTTAACTTCTAATACTAATAGCCAGAAACACAAGTCTATCAACTTGATCGGGACGAAGTGCGGCTCTCTTTTTATTTACAATATTACCTGCCGACGAGAACACCCGTTGATGGCATTTTCACGAGCTTCTGCTAAGAGGCCTGCTGAAGCTCAGCGTGCTGAATAGTAGGAGGTTGTACACTTACTCCGCTCGTCTGTGGTGCCTCTGCTGCCTCACTTGGGTGGCAAGCTAGCAGGTGAGTCCGCACATTTGTTGTGTAGAGCAAGACAGCTGATTGATTTGATGTCGTGATGTCATGAGGACGGCTTTGCCCGCTAGTGTCATCCATTTTCGTAGCAAACAACAACAACATTACTTGCTTAGTTTACTGATAGGTCAACAGGGAAATAGGTCAAGCTGATCGTGAATTTTTAGAGCGCGCTCTGCTGGATCATAAGGCAAACTACTTCAAACGGTCTGTTGCGCTTATAGAGTGTAAATTTTGAATTCGAAAATGTCATTACAGTTCGAATATGAACTTTTTCCCCCACATTTGAGCGAACGTTTGAATTTCGAATGAAAAGTGACAGCCCTAGTGTTTGGTGCTTATGATTGTTGAATGTCCTCAGGCTAGCTCAGCTTACCCGCAGGCTAGTATAGCTGTAAAGTGAACTGGGAAGGTTAACTAGGCCAATTAGCTTACTTTTCCTCATTTGGCTTTCTTGACTTGGCTTTAGAGTTGTTACTATTATTAATAGTTTGCACTATTGTTTAAAAACTACAGAACTGCAAAATGATTTATTTCATATGTGTTATAGATTAATTATCTGCTTCGTCGATCAAAGAAAATGTTAATTACAGTACATTCCCTATAGCTCAAGGTGACGTCTTTATGTTCAGTGTTTCTGCTTTTTAAACGACTGTAATTTATTTAATTGTTAACTGATTGTCAAAATGTTTGTAAAATTACTGTTTGCTCAGTAGTTAGCTTAGCTTTTTTTTACATCAGAAGATGTTTTTGATGTTCTCGACTGCTGCCGTACATCAGAATCACTGTGATCCTCAGATGTCTACGGAGCATAGAAACAAATAGCACACGTTAGCATCACATGATCTAGTTCCAAACATCTTGAGAGCTCTGCAAAAATCACTAGACGTGTTGTTTATCATTTTAAGAGTTTCCAACAGGACTCACCTTCAGATGTTTTTGTATGTTTACTGTCGTTGCTAGCCTGCCACTAACATTAAACAAGTCCAGTGAGATTATCTCTATCTCCAAGACTGAAACAGCATCTGGAATCAGGTGTTTAGCAACAAATTTACAGCATTTATGTGTTTTGTCGCCTTGAAGTGCTTAGCTGCCGTCATCTGCATGTGTGCAAAATGCTCAGGTTTCTGTCTTTTGTCTTTCACCTTCGTTGCATTGCTTTCACGCCGCAAGAAAAGAGTTTGTGTGTCCTGTACTCAGCTCTATCCCCACAGATGTGTATACACATGCGAGTGTGTGTTTGTGTCATATCATTTTCAATATCCCCATCTCTAAGATCATACACAACCGAATCAAGCAAACATTGGAAGGAGAGATGTGTGCAGGGGGGGTGAAACATCTTTGTTCCCTCTCCTCTTTAGAAAGCTTTAGCCGGCCCGTCTTCACTGAAGCGTACAGGATGTGCCTGATGTTTCCTTGGCAAAGGAAAAGGTAAAAATAGAGAAGATTCATCTGGTTTGAGTTCTGTGGCACCACATTACTTTAGGGGTGATTTTTTTTTCCTGCACTTTTTTTGTTCAGCGGTCCTGGGCCCTTTTGTGTGATTGAAGCTCAAACAGACCAGGAAATGCAAATAATCCCAGTTCTGAAGACGTCCAGTGACGTGATTGTTGGGACGGTACGAGGAGGCTGGCCGGCTCGCCACATTAAAGGCAGAGTTTGAGCGAGAGATGAGTGGAGACTGGGTTAAGTTAAGCGAGAGGAGAGGACTTCAAAGCCTGCTAGGTTGGCCTGCCATATTGAGAGTGACGAGATGTGTCTTTTATTAATAGCATTCACCAGAGTTTCTTGTTTCTGCTCTCAACTTGTTCCATTGTTCTACAATCACCGCAATGTGGGGACAGAATCAAAGGAGTTGTTTCACAGCTGCAGAGCAAATTACACCTTGATTACACGTGAGGGAAGCAGATGAAGGATTGCTGTTTGTGGCTGTTTGTCATGTCTTGCTTTTATCTGAGTTTAGGCCCTTTACCACCTTGTTAAAAGCACTGTACATGAACATTTAACTCGACTTACAAGTTTTCCTTGCAAGGGCACATAGTTGTTTGTGTACATTTTACATGACATTGTCCTAAGTTTAACTCCTTTTTTAAAATTGGATGAATAAAAAGCTTTGAATTCATTGTTTCCTGTAAAACTGTAGAGAAAAACAATTAGTAGAGTGACATTATTCGTTCTATATCGTACGAAGTCCCATACTGTCCTTATGTGCAACATATTGTTTATAGGATCCTTGCTAGTCTTCCTGGGGTCCATTAACACACACGAAATATCGTGAAAATGTTATGTAAAAGTCATAAAAGACAAATTAAGAAAAGTAAGACAGTAAAACAGTAAAACAAATACCAAATGATACATAACCCAGAAAGAGATAAAAGGAGGGTTGAAAAGATTAATATTTAGAATTTGGACTTTAACAATAGACAATACGACCTAAACCAGTGGTTTCTGGCCTGGGAGCCGTCAGAGGGGTCACAAGATAAATCTGAGGGGCCACAAGATGATTAATGGGATTGAAAAGAAGGAAAAACAAAGCTCTGCTACACAAATTTGTATTGTATTTGTATGTATTTTTCTAAGAACTTTCTAAGTCATTTTTGGTGAAATGTTGGATAGTTTAGACTCTTCTGGGCTCCAACCATTATTCATATGAAACAATCTAAGAGGCCTTTTGGGAGAAAACTACTTCTTGATGCTGACTGCTCACAATCCAGTGACACATGCAACTTGTGACTAAAGGGGTACAAGCAGACATTCCTTCATTATAAGGGGTCACAAGCCAAAAAGGTTGGAAATCACTGACATAGACTATAATTCACTCGCAATTTGAGGCTCTTAGTACTTTCCAGGAGGTTGCAAGGAGAGTTTGTAATACATTTTGTCCATGTTATATGGACAATGCAGAGCTAATCTAGCAATGAGTCAATGTCACGAGACATTTATTGTACCTTGGATTTCTAGTGATTCTTCTGCTTCTTATCAGCTCTAAAAAATAAGTTTCAAAATGCAATCTTTGTCAGTATGAGAGGATCACTCTGGAGATCCACAGATAGCAAAATCTGGCGGGGAGTGTTTGGGTGTTACTTTATTTTTCTTCTTCTACTGACACAAGTTTTGCTCTGCCTCCAAAATCTCCTCAATTATCATAATAATTTAGCAGTATTGGTCTTCATTCATATCCACTGCTGTACAGAAGTGCATCAGACACTATTTCAGAGCTGATTTGCATATTATGATGTGAGCACTGCCCATCATCCCTTCTCCTCATTAAACATCCGGTATCTCGCCTTCTTTTCGTCTGTTTTTAGAAAAGGGAAAGGGAAAAAAAAAATCTTGATTCAGCCGCTTTAATTCTCCTCAGCGGACTTGTAATTGGTGTTTACGTGATTGGCTTTTACTCCGTTCGCTGCTTTTCCCATAAATCCTTGTCAATCTAAAGTCAGTCTAGCATGTTATCAAGCGAACAGAAACAAATAACGCCACAAAACACCACAGTAAACATTCCATAATTGACTGTTTAGGAGCGCGATCATCAGTTGGGGTTTGATTTGAGGATGTAATCTGCTTTTGCGTACGCCAGGCCATCCAACCAAAATGGACACGAGAGTTAATGCAGCTCTAACCTCTGAGCCATTTATGCTCGTTGAATGTACTTGTAATGATTAAGTTTGAAAGAGCCATGTTTTATCATTGGCCAACACAAGAGTTGACAATCTTAAGACCTTCACTAGAAATAATTAGGATCTATTTGAATGCTGAGTGTGGTGCACAGTGCTGAGACAAGAGCTAAGCTTGTTAACGAATGTGGTGGCAATTAAATGGCTCATCCCCCCCCTACTGTTTATGTTTTTTTATCACCTGAAAATTGATTATAATTCTCAGCGTTGCTTGACCATAAAGTTTCAAAATCTCTGCCAGCGTAATTGAAAATGCCCGTTCTAATGCTGCGACTGAGCATTGTTTTTGTGAGGTTTTAAATTGTTTCCCCCACAAAAGACCAGAAGTATTTTTAGTCCCCGCAGATCCCACATGAAACCTGAGCTGGCGACATGGTTGAAATTAGTCCGTGCTGCTTATTTGAATGTTTTCCCCCCTTCCTCCTCCTCTTTAATTTCTCCACATAGTTTAACATTAAAAATCAGGTCAACCTTTAAGATTTATGAGCAGAGAGGAGAAAAAAAGAATTAATGGTATGCTATTTTTATTCAGTCAGTCGTCTGTTAATTTGGTATGACCTTAGTCAAAGGCGGTGAAATAACAAACTCTACTTACTTCTTCTTAAGACCAAACCCCTGGTCTCCCATGTTGCTTTGCTGAGGATATGAGAAGAGAAGGGCCCGCTGCCAGCCTGCGTTTCTTTAACTCTTATCTGCAAAACTCAACACACAGGATTTTCAGGACATCAGTGGCACTAAGAAACTAATACTCTTTCATCTCATTTCATAGCGCATTGTTTCAAGTAAGCATTTTTTATTAGTCGATTGAAAATCTGTTTTTGAAACAATAAAAAGGCTCCTCAAGCGGCACTTAGACACATTTAGAAAATATATCCTGACAGCCAAATGAGGCTGCTCATCATCCGATGATGTCAAAGAGGTGGCGAGAAATGGTGACCATAAAGGTTGGCGCGTCGCCTCTGAGCGTCTTTGTCCGTGAGCCAAAGCAGAGGTGCGTCACCTCCTTTATTTCCCACCTTTCTCTCGCTGATGAGTTCCCAGTGTGACTCTCCTCGTGACAGCATCCAAACTTTGCTGCCGCAGAAGACCGAGCGCTCACAGGCCCCCATTGAAGCATCCCTGCAGGGGTTTTCTTCACAGAGAGGCTAGAGGGGAGGGGGTGAAGGTGAAAGTTTGGCACAGAGCGACAGATCTCCTACAGCAGAGGCCTTTGTTGCCAGGTTGCTCACGCTCGGCAACGTGGTTGAGCCAGGTGGCCTCTGACCTGACCTCTACTCTGAAAGAACCGGTGGGCAGAGAGGCTGAAATAAAAAAATGAAAGGAATGGGCAAACTTGGTTGGAAGAAAGGATCGGAATGGAGGAAGGGGAGATTGTGGGGGGACGGCATGAAACAAAGTGTTCAGAAATAGGTCAACCAGTATCTCATTTTTCTTGCTAAGCTTGTAATCACCCTTGACAGGCACACTGTGGAACAGGCTATTCAGTTGGAATTCAGGGCTCATCGTTGAATTACGGACCCTAACCATCCGTCTCATGATGTAAGGGAACATTTAGAAAATGGAAGTTCTTTGTTCTTTCTTTATTTTGCTGACGAGGACGAGTTGCCTGTGTTAATCTGTGTTAGTTGGGATTGTCTTTGGGTTAAGCCAACCTGCTGTTCTCAGTGTCTCCGCAGAAGAGAAGGAGATAGTGTTGATGTTCTGCTCAAGGGCACCTTTAAGGAAGACAAAGGATTATTCATTCACTTCTCCAGACCTGTCCAGCCATCTTTCACCTCTTGCACTTCACCCATCTTACAAAAAAACATATTTTCAGAAAGATGCAGATAGTTTTGGTTTTATTTGCCCAGGTTTTGAGATGTTTTCTGTTTAGAAAGTAGTTCCATTGAAAACTGTTAACATTGGGCTCGAAGGATTATCTAGAGTAAGCAGGACACTGTTTCTGTAAAGACACACTGCTGTTGAATTATTTAATTGTCATTTTTCAATTCTGTGAGAACCACAAATGAAATTTCATTCACCTCAATTGAATGCTGAAATCTCAGAGACCAGTGTCACAAAACCTGGGCAAATAAAACCAACTATCTGCTCGCCTTGATGAGAAAATGCTTATTTATAATTTGGTTGAACTGACCCTGAAACCTTTTTAAACATATTTTCACCAGGAAATCAATAAGATCTTTATGAATTTCTCACAAAACTAGATCAGAAATTGAAGCAGCCTGGAAATAATTGTGTCCCGCTGATGAATGTTCATCAAGAAGAGATTCCCCATCTCGCCACGGATTTAAATGTGATCTTGTTAAGCCACCAAGGGACTGAATCTCGCCCATGGGTGGCCAAAGGATACTCTGTCGCTAATGAGGTGTGCACGGGCCCCGTGGGTAATGGCAGTGTCACGCCAAAGCTTTTTGACACCTCGGGGCAGCCGTACAGTATGGCCCAGGCCTCGGCTGTCGGCTGGCATTCATTTGACGCTGAAACAATGAAACACGTCGACCATAAAACTGGGTTTTCATTGGTAGTTTTGATCCCTTCCACTCTAAATACCCATTTTAATATGCACTTTACCCATTATGTCTGTGTTAATAAGAAGTCTCTTTGAGAATGTGCCCATTGTTGAGTGAGTCTGTTAATTATGACAGCTCAAAGTGCTGCTGTATTCTACTGACTCTTCCTCATAAGAAGCATGATTATTCATCACCACGATAAGAATTAATATGCAGCAAGGCATGCTCCCCGAGAAATATTGTTGTTTTTTTTCTCTTCCACCAGATTTGAATGCTCCAAATTACACATTCAATCCATCTTTGTTTGTGTATTTAACCCTGTTAAACATGGCAGCACTTTGTGACTTTTAAAGACCCGTGGCTTATTGGACTTGGAGCTTGCATCGCTAAGTGACAATTTGGATTGTGTTTGCTATCAAATAAACACTTAATGTATCTGGGGATGTAAACAAATGTTCATTCTCTGTCGTGAATCTGCTGGAAATAAAGCTGAGCTTCAGGAAAGCGTTACAGAGCTTTCGACCAAACTGACACCCGTTCTGATGAAGTATTCACGCCCGCTGTATTTTTATATGATTAGAACAACACACTGTGGTCATTTTCTGATGATATAATTGATTGGCCTCAGCCGAAGAAGGTCAGAAGCAGCACAATGAGCGAAGCTCTGTAAGCCCTGAAAACTATAATGGTGAAGGGATCAAAAACCCCTGCTGTTTGTATCCAGAGCATTTAATCAAACTGGCATTAGTTCAGCACTGTAGCTAAAACTTTGCTTACCTCCCAGTTCCGTCCGGGAACTTCATATTGTTGACAGTAGCTCTGAATTCAACCATAGACTCAGCAACTAAAAGGATAAGATGGGCTTAAAGGGCTTTTTATAACCTGGCTATTCACCCTAATGCACTGTCAGTCCAGAGGACACACTGACTCCAACACCTGTCTGAGAGTCCAGGAAGCTTTCAGCCAGGACAAAGCAGACATTTCAAATTAATTAACATGCAGATTTGTTGACTGTTGATTGCCATTTCATTTTTTTTACCATCATGTCACTAATGAAAGCATATTCTTCTCTTTTCGCTGCCCATTTCTGTTGTCAGATGATGAAAAGGCTTAATAAATGTTTTTGTCATTCAAAAGAAGCCGAACTGTACCTGTAGTAATTAGTAAAAGTGTTATTTAGACATCGTCACTACCTGATTGGTATTGGTTTGCCAAAAGGTGGTGAATGACATCATCTTCCACTTTCCAATGTGTTTTGATAAAATGGCAGGCGTTGTCGCTGGAGATACAAGAGTAAATGGTGTTCATTGTTGTGTTTGTTCTAATGATCCTTGCTGTGACATGGCGGCACATTTCTTTGACCAGTCGTGATCGACAGCACAGTATGCGTAGCCTGAAAGTACCTTGAACTTGGATTTAGTATCACCTCCTTAGCAGGGCTGACAGCTATGTTACATTAGGTTTCATGAAGTTTCTGTAGTGAAAAGGGGTAAACGTGCAGGTTTGAGTCTGCGGACTTTCCAGCATGTCATCGTCACTCTATCCAGTTTGCCTTGTCAACATCTACCATTTATACTTGTATATAATAAATGCCTTCAAACAACATCAGCAACCAGAAAATAAAGTGGAAGCAGCATCTGACTGGCTGAAAACCAATTTCAGCTAGATGCAGCAATAAGACAAACCTTCCATCAGATCAGAGCATTCATATGACATCCCTGCAGCCAGTTCAGAGGCTGCACAGAGCAGTGTGTTTGTGCATGTTTGTCAGCATTTGTGTGTGTATATATGAGTAGTTACATATCCGCAATAATATAACTGAGAATCATGATGCAAGCTTTTCGCCCAGAGTGTTTTTGAGCTCATTTTCAAATGGTAATTTGCCTTATCCGAAGCAAACTCACTGAGTGTAAGTAAGTGATTATTTGCATGGCTGACAATCATTCGGCATGCCTGCGGTCTTTTTCCAAAGTGCTCCAGTTTGTCCAGTCTTTGAAAAAAAAAAACTACTCAGGGAGGGCCAGTTCTCTTTGAAATATCCTTTCATTTACCTTATCATTAGACACAAATGTGGGATAGTTAACAATGAGTGAAAAAAAGAAAAAACATAGCGAGCCAGTACTTCTTCATAAGGCTGATGAAGGCTTTGCAGCCAAAAAATCTTCTTTGTGACTGCTGAATAAAGACAATCATAATCATTTTCAGCAGCTACTTTCCCGCTTTTTGGCATTCTTTTTGCTTTAACTTTCTTAGGATTTTGGTTTGAGCACCTCAGGCTTTGGGTTTTTATCAAAGCGGCAAGTTTCTTTACTCCTGTTTAATTGGTTATTATCCCATTAGATGCATCATGTTGCTTGGTAAAGTGCAGTAACGACAGGACGCACCGACAGCAGAACAATGCAGTGATTTAGTATCTGCACTCCCCCTCAATCACACTCAAATGTCAGCCACAGACTCATCAATGCCCCTAACCCTGAGCGCACCCCTGAGACACACATACACTCTCACACGCAGCCCACATGACTACACACCAGCCCAACATCAGGGCTTGCGGAAAACAAGGCATGAGGGTGCAGTTGAAGATGGATTTTCCAGAACTCCCTCTGTCTGTTTTGGTCAAAATCAAACACACAGCAGTTAACATTATTGTTACTGCAAGAGATGAATAGTTTCATTTTTTCCACTTTCAACTCAGCCCCTTTCAAGCAGCCATTCACAGGTTTATGAGAGCAAAAGTGTAGATTTTCTTCAGAAAGGTGGTCGAGGTGGGGTTTTGTAAAGCAGTTTTTTGATGCTCACTTATGTGGCTGGAAGACACTGGAGTGTTATTCCTGCACATGTTAGCATTGGTCTTGTACTTGTAACCTTGTTGCTTGTACAATGTACAATTCAATTCCTTGCGTGACATGAAGGCACCTTAATGCTTTGGTAAAATAGAGTACCCCTCAGACTAGCAACCTTTGCTTTAAAGTGACAAAAGTGTCCATTTAAAAAGGAAAAATAAATGAAGTTATTTGTGCATTTTTGTGGGAACATTTATGACAAGCACACATCAGTAAACGTGGTATAAAAAGTGGGAAAAATCAGAACTTTTTTTTCCTATTTTGCTCAAAATTAGACACGTAGAATCCATGATTACATGTGACTAGAAGATCTGGACACAAATCCTAACCCACAAATGTGACAGAAAGTAAAGTGTTGATTTTTCCGCAAAATTTGTCAAATTTGAGTTTTGGAAAGCTCCTTCTCAAAGGTTCATTGCTGTAGCTGGAAGATATTAGAGTACAACAATTAGAGTACTTCTAAAGGAACAATTAAGTTCCTCAAGTGACAAAAGGCACGTAAATGCTTTGGCAAGAGTACTCTTTGAAAAGGTACTGACTGGTAGGTAGTGGTTCTTTGGGGATGAGACTGCAGCTTTGTGCTGTAAAATGGTAAAAAAGGGGCCCTTTAAGCTCAAAGAAAAAGAAGAAAAATATGTACCTTTTGCTTTTATAGAAGGCTAACTATTGCAGTGAAACACTTGTGACAATAAATCTTTAGAAATTGTTTGAAAATGGGCAAAAACCTGCTTCTTACTGATCACATTTGAAAAATGACAAATTGTAAGAAACACAAGGGGCAAGAAATATGCACAAAAATGAAACAGTAACAAAACCACAAAGAACAATTCAGGAAGAAGGCCACCAGCCTGCATTCAATACATGTCAATAACAATCTGGTATAGGTTTCCCTCGCACTGAGAAAACTGGGAGTGGGAAACAAAAGTCATAGGAGTCCTTCATTTGCCATGCTCATCCATCAATCAGTATTTAGGACATTGGCAAGTGGTAATTTAATAACCAGTGACCTGGGCTGGCAGGAAGCTGGCCTGACAGACAATACAAACTCATTTATCATGGGGGAGTGACGGTGCTGTGCTGCTGTGGATCCTCTCTCTCTGATCCTGTGATTGTTGCTGCAGGAGTCACCCTCGGCGAAACACTGAGGGGGTTTAGCACACATGAAGCTCAGCTCAGAGATAATACATTTAAGTACAGCTGGCTATATGGATGCTGTGAGAAAAGCTGCACTGAGTCTCAAGACTGTCTCGGGTTACAGTATTTATGATTTGAAGTCAATGTGAAATTTTAACCCTGATTTTCGCCTTTAATTTCTCTTCAAGTGGCATTAAAGTTAGTAGAAACTCTTTTCCACCGTGTAAGTGAACATGACATACATTCTGTATCTACTTGTTCCAACCTTTCATTACAGCTGTATGATGCTTATATTGAGTGAAATGTTCAAACCCGAGATTCCATGATTTTTATAGCTGCACCATTACATCAGATGGAAATATTCTAGAGGTTTTGTGTATCATTTCCACAAAAATTAATCGGACATGTTTAGTATCCATGGAAACATGCCGTTCTTGACTAAAATATACTGTATAAATTAAAGTTATGCCAATATGAACAAGAAATATACTTATTTTAATACATTCTGGGACTAGTTTTTGCAATGAAGCGTTGTATTTACTCTTTCGGTGAAACCATTATTGCTGAACCTGCGAGGCTTACCTCTTTTTAAAACCAGATTGCCTCTTGTCTTGCTGCTGCATTGCATGATGGTCTTGGTCTTGCTCCTGTGGGTGTGGCCATTGGTCTTATGGGTCTCTTTTTCCAAAAGATTTCACCCTTCATGATTGAGAACAGTATTTCAAAATCGCTGATGTTTTATGTTTCTAAAACATTTTAACATTTGGTCACAATGAGAATCACGCCATGAAACAAGCACAAAAACTGTATCAATACTGCAGTTTAAAAGGTAGATTTTTCCTTGACCACAACTTTTGAGAATCCTTATTTTAATGTTTGCTTTGTCCAGGCAAAGAAACAGTTCTTCCCCCACATGTTGCGACCTTTCCTTGCATGCAAAAACATGTTGCTCTCCAGAGAACATGCAGAATGAGAGGAGGTTATTTCTGTGAATATGAGTGCGTTTTCACGTCTTTACTAGCAAGCCAGGGTCAGTTCAAGATGCACGCCTTGCCCTTGTTTGGCTTAATCGCTCAGTTTTGTCGAGCCGATCTATGTTTGCCCACATACAGTAACATCATATACCTCTGTGAGCTTCTGA
This sequence comes from Oplegnathus fasciatus, assembly GCA_003416845.1. Lineage (NCBI taxonomy): Eukaryota > Metazoa > Chordata > Actinopteri > Centrarchiformes > Oplegnathidae > Oplegnathus > Oplegnathus fasciatus. The sequence goes on along the minus strand of NTHP01000403.1, from coordinate 540,113 downwards.
TCGCGTTGCTGCCAAATTGCAATCAGTGGGCAGGCGTCCACATGAGCTGCCATTAGGCCACGATGCGGCGAGTTAGCGGGCCTGCCGATGACTCACCCAGCGCGTTTCACTCCTGAGGAGGCAGTAAAAACTGTAATGTGGATTTTAATGTGCTCTAATGATCTTTTGTTTGTCTTGGGTGCTTTCTTTCCGGCCAGCACTCGCGTTACAGTCGTGGCGTCTTCTTCCAGCGGCATCACCTGTAAAAGTGACCACGCTAATGAGGATGGTGATGGTGCTGATGATGTGTCATAGTGACAAGCTGCTGCATAATAATGCCCTCGCTAACCTGGTAACCTCATTTATCAACCCAGGCGGGGTTAGTTATGTCGGCAGTAATGCATGATCATATAAAGCGTGATTGTATGGAGATAACATGCAGTACTTAAAGTGGCAGCAGTTTTATTGTGTCACATCGGTACTGGTTGACAGGTTTATTGACCAATACCAATTTATCATCACTTTTGAGATTTGAATCTCAATGAGACTTTTACTTTTTAGAATACAGGAAAAGTAGAAAAAATAATGAGTTAAGTGGCTTAAGTCCCAACAAATGTCAGCTATGATGGCTAAAGACACATTGCTTAAAGGTGCCAAGAGGTTAAGTCCTTGAGACTTTGGTGATCCCCTGACTTTTGCTCTCAAGCCACCATGAGGTAGACATTCTTCGTTTTTAGTGAAATAGCTCAACTACCTATTGGATGGATTACCATGAAATTTGGTGCAGACATTCGTGGTGCCCAGAGGTTGAATCCTAATGACTTTGACCATTACTTGACTTTCCATCTAGTGCCGCCCGCAGGTCAAAATTTCCACCGATCCAGTGAAATATCTCTACATCTTCAAGATGAATTGACCGAAAATTTGTTCCCCAGAAGATGAATCTAAGCAACTCTGGTGATCTTGGCTTCGGTGATCCTGACCTTGACTTTTCCTGTGGCGCCACCAGCAGGTTGACATTTGTGGTTCAGAGTGAATTCGGGGCACACCTTTATGGTCTTTGTGAACTTGACTTTTCATCTAGTGCCACCATCAGGTCAAAATTCCAATTTGTCCAGCACTTTACCGAACAGTTCGGTTTTCTTTACAATGAGCATTTCAGCCTCACAGAGCTGCTAGCGTGGCTGTAGAATCTTGGTCTCATTTAAAAAAGAATGTATTTGTAAGCAATTTATTGAGTTACATTAAGTATGAACAATTAAGCTCTGGGCTGTATAACGCCAGCCTTATCCTTTAACACTGTGAATACTGAAGTCGGTCAGCTGAGGCTGCCTTTCTCTCAGTCTCGAGTCCAGATCAATGGGATTCTGATTAGTGCAGGCCAAAGGGACACTCGTGATTATTACCAATAAAGGGAATTAGATCAATAATGTTCTTTTTTTTTGGTTAGGAGACTTCAAAAACCTGCAGCTTGATCAAATTTAAGATCAAGTCATCAGTGGAATTGCTGTTGATTTATAAATAAGATAATTGGACCACCACCTCACTCTGCTGTGTGTTTCTGCTCTCGCTGGCAGTCCAACACTTTTATTGCTTAGTCAAACCTCCTCCTTCCATTTTTAAATTGCCTATTGAGTGGATATCTCTGCGGACTTGCCAGCCTACCATTAGTATCACCTTCATGCAGCTTCTTTTCTTCGGTGAGGAAATGTTTAAGGTATTTACTCTGCGTAGCAAACATCCCCATGTAATTTAATTGTCAAATGATACAAATCATGGCCATGTTTACGTACAGACACAGTTTCATTACCCCAAGGCACATAAAATCCATTCAAAGCCCATGATAACATGTCATAAATGCATCTCAACATGTATAAACAAAGGCTTATTTTATGAATTTCGTGGAAAATAAGAATTTATTCCAAAGGTATAAAAATAAGCAGCTAGGGGTTCAGTGTTCTCCTCTGGGGATCAATCCTGTGACACCTCAAATTTAAGATTTATAACTCAGTCATGATGAATCTGGTTGTAGTCAGGTGCTTTCCCCTGGTGAGAAAAAACAACTTCACTTCTGTGTAATTTTCAAAAGTGTTGTCATTTTTACATTTAATTTTCAAGGCAAAAAAATACCTTTCAACACTTGTCACTTGAGAAAAGCAACAATTCTGCTGTTTGTGATTCATACCACAGCATTTTTCTCACCACGGCTCTTTGCAGGTGATAATTTTGTCTTCGAGTCGTGCATTTGATGTCCGTGTTGAATGAAACATCACCTCAGATTTTCAATTTTTTCCCTGCTCAAAGTGTATCATCTCATTACAGATTTTTAAGCGGCATCTGCAAAAAAATGAATGAGAAATGTTAAAGGGATCCTTAAATACGTACAAAAGATTTTTTGTACTTTCTTTCTTAGGCAGTTCATTGCTTGTTTTTGCACTGAACATGTAGGAAGCCACCTGTCAGATATTGCCGTTTCAGTATGTGGAGAAAAAAGCAGATTCCAGAAAAAGATTCATAAATTAATTCAAAGTCGTGACAAGAGTTTAGATTTCACATAACAAAAAGTATCAGTAAATGTTCCTAAATTATATACAGTCTGTGTAAATACCAGCAATGCTTTTGTCAGGACGGGAGGTTAAATTCCAGTCCCATACATTTCAAAATATTTGAACTAAATGAATGAAAGTGCTCACAGAACTAAACCCAGATTGGCCGTCACAAGAAGCTCCCCTAATTCAAATGAGGTAACCCTGCTGAGTGGAGGCTTTCCAGTTGAGCTGCTGCAAACTGGCCTCATTGGACGGTTTTCAGTCATTCTTTGGTGACGGGAGCCAATCAGGACCAAGTCCAGCTGTGATGCATATTTTGGATTTGGTCCGAAAACTGCCTGGAAAGAAAGCAAAGATTCAATTGCCCCCCTCTCAAACACAATCAGATTTAACAATGCTTCTATTAAACATGTGTTATGGTATGTGGAAAAGGCCATACTGCCATTTCTGTATGTTTAAGCCCACTTAATACATGATTTTATATCACTGTCAACTATTTGCCAGAGTTTACAGATGTCCCACCTTCCTGGCAGTGAAATGAACTTTGATTTCAGTTGATTTTGCGGCAGTACAAAAATCACTACTACTATTTAGAAAATATGTTGTGTATTCAAGGAGACTCGGAAATGAAGATATAACACATTTACATTTTCCTTTTCATTTGTCCATTTTTACCTGTTTGTCCTCTGAATCAGATTTTGTAACAACTTTACCGTTATTTTTCGTAGAAGTATGTGGTGTACACTGAGTTCATGTATAGGTATTTTTTGTGATACATGATGGTTTTTTAAAGTCTTCTGAAAGTCGGGAAATCATACTGATACGATTTGAAAATGGTCAGCAGTCATGTAAAGTAAATGTGTGCGACAATGTAATGGTAGCTGGCACTGGTGTACTCCTTTTTAGAAGTCTTTTTTTCTTAGTTGGAGCTCATGCAGCTCTCTTGCCAGCCTTGTGAGGCAGAATAAATCGCCACCGGTGCTGCTACCTGCTCCTGCTCTGTGACTGTCAGTATCATCTTCCTCCGCTCAGGGACTAGCTTCACCTCGCTAACAGCTGAGACCCCCCTCCCGGTGTTTATGTGTGTAAGTCACCTGGAAACCTTGTGTAGCGGAGGTATCAGTGGGGCGCAGGTTGCACTCCGAGCCCCAGGGAGCCGAAGTGTTGAGAGGGTGGGGGGCTGCACATCCTCACGGCTCAGATGGGATTACAGGTTGCTAACACTTGATGACACAAGCTGTTTCCAACATCTCGCCCACCTTGTGTGCTGAACACACACGCCCACGTAAGCTGCCGTTCACGTGCGCTGAACCCACACACGTGTTAACTCGCTCATAAAATTGAAGTTGTGTGTGCATGCATGCTGGCTTGACTTCTTACATGAATGCATGGACACACGCATGCTGCTCACTCACACACACACACACACACACAGTGAATAGACAGACTTGTACATAAAATTGTATTTGTGTTGGATGGAAGAAAACAAGCAGGCAAGCATGAGTGAACAAGTGCAACCTAACCGTCATACGCACATGGCAACACACACACACAGAGGCAACACGATCTTGTGTTTAAAATTGTGTCGTGTTTACACACATGAATGTAAGAAGGCAAGCTTGCGTGCATGCACAAATTCAGCCCTAGTTTCCCCAACACACACACACACACACACACTCTTCATACACAAACTGGGTAACCGCACAGCTCATCTCACTAATGGAATCACTGTGTGATGTTACACTAATATCCATCACCGTATCATTGTTCATGGCAGTATCAGTGTTTTTAATTGACCCTTTTTATGATCACTGGGCTTCAGATGATGTACGTTTCTGTGGGAAAATCTGATATTAATTACATTTCAAGTCCAGGAAAAGAGACCTTTTTTCAACTCTCAAACAAAGCTGATTGGATCGAAAAAAAAAAAAGTTGCTTGTGCTGAAAATGCAATGCATGGTTTGACCCAACAGTGGTCCAAATCCAGCGTGCCTGGTTGCCAGTCTCATGCCAGAGTCATGACAAATGACACACCAGAATTAACCCAAGACTGGTCCTATTCTGGGTAACAACACTGGCCCAAAACTATCCTAACTTAGCCAGCTAAAGGGAATTGATTCTCAGATGAAATTGACCCAAGTCCGCAGCCATATATTTATTGCTCTAATTCCACAGTTCTATATTATATGTGACAGCATACCATGCCCACAGAAAATACTTGTTTGTGATTGGCTGTCAGGTGTCTTTTAAAATGTTTGCACAAAGCTCTTCAAACAGGGGTTTATACATCAGCACGTGCAGGATATATGAAGAAATACGGCCTCAGTAGTTTTAATAATGCATAACATTTATTTAGGATACATTTAGGATTATTTTACTGTATTTATAAAACTATCGGAGTGCATAAATTCAGAAGCAACAAAGTTTAATGACCCGTACTCACCTCGATCTGGCCAGAACCGCAGGCCTCTCTCGCAGGGTAAATTAATTTTCTCCTCTCTGTCTCCTTCTCTCTCCCTCTCTATGCCCAAAGTTATTTAATATCCACTCAGAATCAGATTCATTATTACCTGCTCGCCCCCCACGCTCCTCCCCAGACCCTCCAGACACGACTTTGAAAGACCACAGTATCTCCGAGGCCTAATTAGAATTGAAAGTCTGCTCGTTTAGAATTGTCAACTCTCACCTCAAGCCTGGAAAACTTTGCCTTGAATTTCAAACATACCCCGTAACACTGACTTCATGGTGTAAGATACTGTACGGTATATAACTTTGCACTGTCCTTAGGTGAATGAACATGGATGCATGTGAACACCAGCTTCAGTATGTGTTTGTGTGTGCGTGGTGAGTAAATTATTAAAAACTATTAGGGATACCAGCTCTGAATAACATTGTCTCTTCTCCTGTACTTCCCTTTTTTAAAATGATACAGCGGAGGGTATTTTCCTAACTCAGCATGTGGCCAGTAAACATCACAATCCATCAGTCTTGGATGTTTTGGGGGGGTTGAGAGGTGGGGGGGTGGCAGGGGAAAAAAGACGGTTTGTTTTCACACTTAAGGAAGACATGAAATAGAGTGTCCTTAACTTAATCACCACCTTGTTTTACTACATTTGCATACATTTACATATTAATTGGACCACCGATTAAAATTGGTTTTGTAATTTTAATTAAGTGTCCACAAAGGTATATGATTAGCACTGTTTAAAATACAGCCTGACATAACTAGACGCAAAAAAGGCTCTTTGCTGCAGATTTTTTTTCTCTTCAAACCCCCTCCCAACACCTCTCTCCCCCCTTCTCCTTTCAGAGAGGAGGGGATTACTTACAGGGAAAGCCTGTTTCATGATAGCCATTTTTTAAATCTGCAGTAGATTAGGCTGCCATGGAGACTGAGGGTGCTGGTGGCGGGGGCGGGGCCTTCAAATCATTGAGGATATTTAAAGATTCATATTTTGTAAGATAGTGTTTTCGTGGCAGTAATTGGTAAAAAGCCCTTTTAAGTGACTTGTGAATTGTGCCCTGTTCAACCGCAACTGAAATGTGGTCCCAGTGCATCTTTTCAGTGTCAGTCACACAAGTTGCAATAATCATCCGACGAATGGTGAAAGGTGATGATGGTTCCAGGGGCCCACAGCTGGAAAGGGCCAACAAAAATCCCTTGGGGGCTATTTTTGTAGAAAAGCCAAGATGATAGCTTTATTTTTTCTGCCCAGAATTGCTGAGGTTGTGTAGTGTTAGTATGCAGCCTACTGTCACTCAGTGCAGTGTATTAAAAGTGTGAGGCCCGCTAGCATTGATCTTCAGCTGGGCCATACGGTTGAAATCAAAATCACAATATTAATAGGGATATTTTTACAATGTGCCAAATGCATGCTAAATGACATGTAAATGAATGTCAAATTAATGGCAAACATAATGAACTGCATACCACTGTTATATATTACATCGGACAAATGACTTTGAATAATTTTTTATTACAATTTGCTTGAATTCATTGGTTTGGACAGTAGAATTTTATTAAGCAATAAAACCAGAGAATCATATCATCACGATACTGTGCCATTGAAAGTGAGTAAACGATAAGATTGAGGTATCGCTCAGTCCATCCCACAACTATGTTTGCTTATGTTGGATAGTTGAGACAGCTAACTGTGCTAGCAGCAAAGGGTAGCTGTGGCTATGGATGGAGTGGAAGTGAATTTTGCATGCTGCAGGATTGGTTTTAACACTTACTTTGACGTTTTGATTTTGACGTTTTTTTATTTTACGTTTTTAACATGACTCTGGGTGACAATTGGAATACACTGTAACTGTTGTAAAGCTATCTATAGTTTCTTTCATCCACCAAGGAGCATGCAACAAACTTTTCAGAGCCTGATTTTAAGTTAATTGCTGTTACATCCTCAAAACAATGTTTTTTGGTAGTGTTCCTTTAAAATAGTACAAAGTGTTAGTATGGAGCCTGTTATCATATTCATGATAGCAGTGAGGAAGATGTCCATGCTTACAAGCATCAAAGCATTACCATTACAACTTCAAATGGTGTACGTTTGCAGCATATGTCATACTTTGTGTATGCTTAAGTAATAGCATGGAGGCTACTTACTGTTTTGCGAAAGTGTTAGCATGACACACTGGAGCCAACAATGCTCTGGGGACACACGGATGATTTTGGTGATACTGTACGTCTGCGTGTTGTGCTCTCCTCTATATGCATACAAGCCTTCAGCTGGGAAAAATTTGAGGAGTTTTCTCTCCCACACTCTTAATGAGCGCTGCTTTTGCCAAGTCAAATGGCCTGACATGTAACAGAGAGAGACTCGCGCACCATTTTTCTGATGCAATTACAGCAGAGTTGGGGTATCATACTGGGGACTTTTCAGAAATGTAATATTACCTCATTTTGTCTTTGGTGTGGTCTGGAAGGTTTTTGAGAGACATTTGGAAGCATTTTACTCATAAAATACTTAACCATTTAAGTGATAGGATACTGTTTCCTGGGTTCTGTCCCTGTTGCCAACCACAAAAGATTGAAAACTGAGGGGAAAAAAGTACAGTAGGTTGGTACATTTTCCCCTGACATCTATTATGCCCCTTCTCTGTGTCTTAAGGCAACAGAAAATCTGTCTTCCTTTCCTCCACAAGAATCAACAATGCTTTGAAATTTATAGAAAACTGGAGCTCCGTATTGCCAAATATCACGTTTCCCTCTGTATGTTTCAGGATTGGTTCCTTTATTCCAACTCTATGTAGCTTTCAACAGACAAAAGGAGGCCTCTTCTTCCCTGGGTGCAATCTGTCCATAATAATGCCTGGCATGGAGCAAGTCTTCTCATTACCAGCGCTCATACCCACCTCTGTGATGACGAGCCTTTCTGTCATCCAGTCCAATCCTCAAAGCTGTCTTTTGGGAGCCCTCGGAGTTATGGCATTAGTTTTGCTTTCTTCCCCAATCCTCCCTCCTCCCTTCCCTTCTTTCACTCTTAAATTGCCGCTTCTTGAGTTACTAAGCTGCCCTAATAGGTACAACCTGCGCCGACTCCCTGTCCTCAGATGGGATGGGACGTACCTCTCCGATTGCTGTTTTGCGCGCAGAGGATAAAGAGCTATCCCACGATGCACCCTGTCACACGCGATGCCGGGCTTGTGCGGTGATTTCGCCTGGCTCCTGAACACCGTCCTCAGCGCCAGAGATTTAAATGTGTTTCCTATTTCTTGCTTCGCTGTTGACATCAGAATGTTTCCAACCTCAGTGTTTTGTGTGTGCATGTACCCCCCTGAAACATCCAAAACACACACGCACACACATGCATGGGACACTTACATAATTACACACAAATACGTGCATGCAAAACACACACAGGCATCTGCAAACACACTTACAGTCACTGTCAAATAAAGCCACATGCATGCAGAAACACATGAAGGCAGCGTGATCGTGATATTTTATTGAAACAGAAACTTTGCATGTTGCCAGCAGACACTGTGGAGGCCACCACATCCCACTGGTCCTGGAGCTGGTTTATAGGACCCTAATCAGCGTGCCAACACTCTCTGTGCGTTCTGACATATTTATTTGTCATAAAGGATAAACAGCCATTGATTGCCAGGTGATATTGCGTTTAGCGTCTCATCTGGATTGGTTTGGCTTTATTTCATCATAAAACTAGAGTGCGTAGTTTTTAAAATACAAAGAACACAGATTCTGTAGATGGGGATATGTGAGCGCAAAGAATCAAACAAACTAAAATAAACTATGTGGTAACAGGGAGTAAGACGACATTGTTACCTCTGGCATCTCCTTGGGTAGTGCGGATAATCCCACCTCTTCCCACAAACCAGTGGCTCATCTAGGGAGTGAGTGCAAAATGACTTACAGCAAGAGACATCAGGTCACCAGAAGCATTGTCGTGCACATTTTAGGGTGATAGAAGTTGTGCTTCAGGAGTGTAGAAAAATTCATCGTTATTGTCGAAAAACTTGACTTTGAACTTTGCAGCAGAGTCAAACAAATCAAACTGTCTTTCTCTCCATAAATAATAGCCCATCGGTCCCCCACTGCCTAATGTTTTGCCCCATCATTCTGTTTCAACAGAAATTACATCACATTAATGATGTGGGTTGGGTTGTGACCCCATGGTCAGTTTGTTTTCATGAGGGAACAAATTACCTGCAGCCCTCTAGGACTTGTGTGGTAAATAATACAAACAATCAACTCTAAAAAAGAAAGAGAAAGCTCCTAATGTGGTGTTAGAAGTTCATTATTCTGCATGTTTATGCCTGTAAAAGAAAGACGTTAGAGTGCAGCGCTTTGGAACCAAAAAAGAAGGTTGAAACGCTGATACAGGATGCCACCTTCACTTTCCCACAGGCCCGTGGTGTGAGAGTGATGCTGAGTGTTCTGTACAAATCACAAGACGTCTGACGCACACTGTCAGGCCACATAGGTGGCACGGGTGATGAATACCGCTTCCCTCCGATGCTTGAGCATTATCATAAATAAAATAGAGTACAAACACCAGCCTTTGCGCACTAATGGAATTTGTCAACATGAAAGAAGTGTTATTGAGCTTTGCCGCTCCCTCTCTTCTCTTTGCTGATGCCTTGCCAAATACTTATCCCCTCTCTGGTGAGCATTTAGCGTTAACTCGCGGCAGCTCCTGGGATTCGCACGGGCGTAATGAAATTACCTCGGCACAAACAAATAGGGTCAAACTCTCAAGGAGACGAGCATTAGGGCCGCATTTTGCTAATTACGTGGTGCGTTCTTGCCGCCGCCTCGCGGAAGCTGCACTGGATAGCCGGGATCTGCAGGACGCCACCATGTCCAATCCTGAGTAAACACGCCACCAGGAGAAGAGTCGAGGAAATTAAACTAAGCAAAATGGGATTACAGTAAACAACACCTAATATTTTGTCGATTTGCAGTTGATAATTAAGCAAATTTCATGCTGATTTGCCGAAGGAGAGATGAGACATCAGCAGGATAAACACGAAGCTGGAAGTCTATATGTTCTTTTGCAATGGACAGAATGTCAGTGTTGTCACTCAGCTTCTCTTTGTACCTGCGTAGAAAAGAGAAAACACATGCGTGGACATATGAGTCAATATTTGCCCCCAGCAGCAGCGCCACCCTTGATCATAATGGCATTTCTTTACCATAACAATGCTATCAGATCTGTTTTCTGCAATTCGTCTCACCTGTGTTATCGCTGCCAGCAGAGCAAGATATGCCATTACCTACATGACCGTGACAGAGCGTTTTGTAATTATTGAGCATGCCTCTGTGGTAATTACTTCAGTTTACTGAATTATAAAAGCTGGAAGGAGGGGAGAGAGGAGCCACGGCCCTGAGCTGAGACAGAAATATTCTTCCGGAGGCTGAAGAGCTGAGAGACTTTCCTTGGCAGCGGTATTATCACATACACTCATCTGCCAGAGACTGTTGACAGAAAATATGCCCTATCAGCAGAAATAACCACTCTTTTTTTCTCTCTTTCTCCCACCGCCCCCCTCCTTTCGTCGCCACTGTGCGCCCTGACAGTCTGACGAAAGACAAAGCTCCCCAGTGAGGGATATCAATAAATCAGACAAACCAACAAGAGCGGAGACCACCTATTTTGCCTTCTACATCAACCTCGCTCGAGACGCCGTCACAGGCGTTGTTGCATGTTTTTATGTTTTTCTGGCTTTTGTTGGCCACCTACTCTGCTGGTGACAACAACTACCCAGTTGGTAATCTCTCTCTCCCTGTTCCTCCCTTGTGCCTGAAATGAGCAAATCAAGGCTGGATTACGCCTGCTAACATGCTCATAAATTTGGGATTTATTCAGAGGTAAATTGGGATTGAAGGAGGAAGCGCTCTTGCTTGGTAATCCCTCCACATTGAAGGGGCCTGTAAGCTTGCTGTTGTGTGTGTGTGTGTGTGTGTGTGT